>JAGDYQ010000093.1:3881302-3993316 GCA_021962125.1 Bulinus truncatus | reverse complement strand
TTTTCTGCAGAAGTCGGAAGAGTACTTTGTTACTTCTGGTATGGAGTTGTGCAGAGCAGACACAGCAAATAAGAAGTTCTGGTGATAAACACACTGACAAACATCATGTGGTGTGTCTGAGAACTCAGCAGGATATTCTCTGGTCGAAGATCACAAAATTTGCTAAGTCCAACTTTCAGTTCGGGATGTGCTTCAATGATGGTCTTTTTTTTAATGTAAATAAATATGGGTTGTATTTACATTCGTGTCGAATTCTCATTTCTTGTTGTGTTGTGCGAAGTCCTGTGGAACCACGTGGCTGGGAAAAATACAAATACTAGCCAAAAACTTAGTAGATAATCATGCTCGTAGACAACCAACACATGGATCCCGCAAGAGGGCCCGCGACAGCTTCAAGAACTCTTAATGTTGGAAGCTTTGATATTTATTTGTTTTTTAAGAGGCCTGATATTTTATTCTTTTTCTGTGGCTTCAACTGATACTTGACTGCCTTTTGATTGATGGAATATTTTTTTTCTAAATAAAAGGGGAGATAAAAGCTACCAACAATTCTATTTATTTATATTATGCACTTTAATAAATTATACTTTACCATGCTTTATATCAATACAGTATTGCAAGTGTTTGTAAAGTAAATAAAGGTAAAAGGGATGTTAAAATTTCAATTATATTTTTTGTTATAAAAAGTGCTATGGGTTGGCAACATTTTCTTTTTCTAAATGTTTGGTTCGATATATTGTAATGTACTCAAATGTGTATACTAGTAAATAAACCATGTGCTATACATATACATTAACAAATCTTTCCTCTTGTAGGCATTCACGTCTCTTTTTAGAGCATTTTCGAAAAAAAATGCTCTATTGTCCCCGTTTTGTCTGTCTGTCTGTCTGTCCGTCATCACCCTAGATCTCAACAACCATAGGTCCTAGCCCCATGATGTATATATCATTTTGTAGGTCTTGGCCTGCCATGTGTGCATCAAAGGTCCATTTCGCGATCTGACCTCCGAGGGCCGAAAAAGGGGGCGTATTAAGTACCGTTTTTTTTACTATGTAAGCTATATTAATAAAGGAGCGCCCTATATCTCAGCAACCATAAGTCCTAGACTTATATCATTTTGTAGGTCTTGGCCTGTCATGTGTACATCAAAAGTTCATTTTGCGATAGGACCTCTCAGGGCCGGGCTTCAGGGTTCCTAAGGGGCTTATATATTATATATAGATTATAAGCTAAACAAAGGGGCGTAATCATTATTTATTTTTGTAACAGTTATTAAAACTTGACTTACTTCCCTCTCTATTTATACATGAAAATGCTCTTAAACGTCCTATTTTTACAGGCTTAATTTTTGCTTGTTTTTTTAAATGCGTCATGTTGAGCATGATAAAACATAAAATAAAGTACTGTTTGGAAATTAATCCATTAAAATATTATGAATGAAATTAGATTTATCAATGATATAATGTTGTGTGCGCAAATTATGTATAGTTGGATGTTAGATTCAAAGTTTAAATGTCGGGATTTCGTAAGTTAAGAATGTGTATCCAAAATGAGGATTATTTTCTATATAAAATATGAACTTTTTTCGATGTATTAATAAGTGTCCCCTTTACTTAAATGTATTTTAGCTACAATAATTTGTTTATGTCCTTTGGTTCTACTTAGGGTACATAGATATTTTAATTTTTTATATATAGACTGATTGTTAACGCGCTCAAATATGTATATCAGCATTTTCAACTCCAACTGCGTGCCTACTTGCCAGTCTAAGTACGGGTTCTGTGTTTACTAATTTGAATACAAATAATACATTATTAATTTGAGACAAAATTCTATTAGACGAACATTTCGATTTACATTTATTTAATACTAGTAGTTACCCGTTGCATTCGCAACTAAAGTTTTTATCTCAATAAAATGTTTAATATGAGAATTAATAGGAACTATTAACACGGAATTCCAAGTGCATAGCAAAAAACTTAGTAAATAGCCGGTTTGAGAAACATCTCTTAGTGATCTACCAATTACATCTAAAGCATGGCTCGATGCCATCGTTCACTCATCCAGTAAAAAACATTTCCGCTGCAAATGTATTGTGCGCAAATTTTGTCTTACTGTCTTCTTTAATAGGAATTCCAAGTGCAGAATTATTTTTAGAGCATTTTCGAAAAAAAATGCTCTATTGTCCCCGTTTTGTCTGTCCGTCATTACCCTAGATCTCAACAACCATAAGTCCTAGACCCATGATGTATATATCATTTTGTAGGTCTTGGCCTGCCAAGAAATGACTTTTTTCCATTTCGCGATCTGACCTCTGAGGGCCGAAAAAAGGGGCGTATTAAGTACCATTTTTTACTATATAAGCTATATTAACAAAGGAGCGCCCTATGTCTAAGCAACCATAAGTCCTAGACCCATGATGTTTATATCATTTTGTAGGTCTTGGCCTACCAAGTGTAAATCAAAAGTCCATTTGGCGATCTGACCTCTGAGTGCCGAAAAAGGGGGCGTTTTAAGTACCGTTTTTGCTTATATTTTAAATATAAATAATAAAAGCTAATCAAAGGAGCGTAATCATTATTTATTTTTGTAACAGTTATTCAACATGATTACTTCACTCTCTATTTAGCAAATAGAGAAAATGCTCTAAAATGTCCTTAGTTCGAAACGGAAAAGACTTAAATTGCTTGTTTTACTTATAGCGGCGGCGTTCCCATTCTGCCACATGCGCAGCCGACATCCGTGAAATTACGTCATAGAGGATATCCCAAGTGCAGAATTTTTTTTTTTAATTTATAGATAAATTTTACCATCTGGAAATCAATTTAACTACTGAATTTTTAAATACGATTGATTAGGTTAATTAGGTGTTGATGTATGCCACCTTCCTAATGTGCAGAAATGACCTATTTTTTATACGTCACTAATTACGTTTTACCCGTCAATTCTAACCAACAAAACCAAACCAAATAACCAACTAAACAAACCAACAAACCAACCAAACCAAACTAACCAAATCAACCAAACCAGACCAACTAACCAAACCAAACAAAACTAAACACTATTAAATAAAGATATGGGTGCTAATTTATCTCACCCGTTACGTTTTGCCCTTAATTCTATGAATATTAAAATCAAAACAAAGCATTAAAAAAAAGTTTTTATAAACATACACTGAAAAGTAAAAAAAATTAACTACTTCATTATGCCATTTTGCTGCACGGGAGTCAAAAATCACACCCAGTCCCACCCACTCCCGCGTTTTCAAAACCAGTCCCACCCGCTCCCAAAAGAAATTCCCCCCAGTCCCACCCGCTCCCGCGAAAATTTTTCCCAACCCCACCCGCTCCCATCAAAAAAAATATTCTATAACTCATAAATAATGGTTTAAAAATTTGTTTGTAGAAATCCTCACGAAAAACATACATGAAAAACATTTAAGATGATTAGTAAAATAAACAGTTCTACAGTTTAAGTCCATGTAAAAATAAGATGCCATTAACACTCTCTGGAGCCAACTGTGACCGCCTTCAATAACGCGACCAGCCGAAGAAAATGTCCTTTCAGATGAGGTTGATGATGCCGGTATGTTCAGAATTTGCTGCACAACTTCTGAGAGATGTTTCCATGCAGTTGATTTGTCCCTCCAATACTCTAGTAAACTTTCACAATTTTCTGTACTCATGACTACGAACTTCTCCTAACTTCTCTTAATTAACTAATGTCTGAATCCAGCCCCTATTTATACTCCCAACGTCCGTGCCCTAATTACCCTAAGTACGTCACAATCCCTTAAGTATTTTCCTAATTATCTAATCTTTCTAGGAGCGTCACCTGGTCGTCATTGTTAACCCTACTAGCCTGTCCGACGTCGCCTCTCGGTCTTCACACCTTTGCTGTCTACTATTCTATTGTTTCCCCACCTTGTCCTAAGTCGTCTGTCCCCTTGTCACCCTTATTGGTATTACTCCTAACTCTTAGATATCTATTATATTAAAACGTCGAAGGGGATAGTCTCTGTCTCTAAATCTACTCTAGCTCGTCACAATAAGTATCATTATTATGTTGAAAATAATTAATACTGGGGGTGGGGGTATGTGTTTTTTCGTGTCAACTTTACAAAAATGACGATTTTCAACTTTCGGTACTATGAGAATTAACCTGTCTAACCTAGTCGCAAATGGTATCGCCTGAATCGTCAAAATGTGTAGGTTATATTATTGCTAATGACGTTTTGACCTAAATACCAAGAATGTCAAGGAAAGGCCCTGAACTAGGTGTGTATCATACATCACAAATCATCCCAAGATCTTCCGTGCGATTTGATTGACTCATCAGAAGTCTGCGAGAGTCCCACTCAAACAAAACCCAAACCCACGGGACTCTCGCAAAAACAAAACCCAAACCCACGGGGCTCCCGCAAAAACAAAACCAATCCCATGGAACTCCCTATAAATTTATTTCCGATCCCGCGGGAGTCCCGCGGATTCCGCGGGACTCCGGCGAATCCCAATCCCATGCAGCTCTCTATGCAGCACAAAGGCACCATACAACACCCATCGGGAAATGACGTTATAGAGGATTATTTTTTATTTATAGCAACGGCGCTCCCATTCTGCATAAAAAAAAATTACCATCGGGACGTCATAAATTATAGCGACGGCTTTCCCATATAAGACGGACGGACGACAAGATAGCTTCTTTATATGTGAGATTTATAATAATATTTAGCATCAAGTTTGGTTGGATTAAGGGAGTTGATGGTAAACCCAAACTTAATGTCAGATAGATATAATCTTATCTGATAGCTGGTGACAGAGGACTACTGGGCACTGCAAATCTTTCAGCGGGAAAAATTTATATTTTTTAAATAATAAGTTTTTCCTGGTCTTCTTATTTTAAATAAAATTAAATTCTTCTAACTGTTTAGAGTAAAAAAAATATTCATTTATTTTTTTTCGCTTAAATTTAGATATGTTTTAAATATAAACTTTATAAAATTAAATTCGACCTCTCTTTTGCTGTTAAAAAACGTATTAATTAATAGTGAACATATTCAAGTTTTTATTTAGTTTATTACTTCCCCTTTTCAACACTAAGTTTAAACGCAATAATTAGTTTGGGGGTGGGGGGGGGGTGGCTGTTATTATTATGAGTGATCAAGAAAGTATTTTTTCACTTGGCTAGCACAGCCGCCGGGTCCATTCCATAAACCATGACTTCGGTTTTAATTTTATTTCATAAATAAAGCGTTCCTCACGGTGTGGGCTGTCCTAGCAATGCAACCTTTTGAATTTCACGTGTATTTCGCTTCCGTTATTTTATCAATGAAGTTGTTAAGATATTTCTACAAGTCCTAATGATGTCTGCCCTTACAGTTCTTTCTCATACACTGTCTTTCCACTCCGTACTGGCCCCATACATTGTCTCTCTGTCTGCCCACACATACAGTGTATACCCTCTGTCTGCCCACTCATACATTGTCTACCCTTTGCCTGCCCATACACTATATTGTCTACCCTCTGTCTGCCCACACATTATATTGTCTACCCTTTGTCTGCCCACACATACATTGTCTACCCACTGTCTGCCAACACAGTTATTGTAAGTTATTGTATAATGCATTGTCTACCCTCTGCCTGCCCATACACTATATTGTCTATCCTCTATCTGCCCATACATTATTTTGTCTACCCTTTGTCTGCCCACACAGCTATTGTATAATGCATTGTCTACCCTCTGTCTGCTGATACATTATATTGTCAAACCACTGTCTGCCCACACATTATATTGTCTACCCACCGTATGCCCACACATTATATTGTCTTCCCCCTGTCTGCCCACACATTATATTGTTACCCACTGTGTGCCCACACATACATTGTCTACCCACTGTCTGCCCACACATACATTGTCTACCCACTGTCTGCCAACACAGTTATTGTAAGTTATTGTATAATGCATTGTCTACCCTCTGCCTGCCCATACACTATATTGTCTATCCTCTATCTGCCCATACATTATATTGTCTACCCTTTGTCTGCCCACACAGTTATTGTATAATGCATTGTCTACCCTCTGTCTGCCGATACATTATATTGTCAAACCACTGTCTGCCCACACATTATATTGTCTACCCACCGTATGCCCACACATTATATTGTCTTCCCCCTGTCTGCCCACACATTATATTGTTACCCACTGTGTGCCCACACATACATTGTCTACCCACTGTCTACCCACACATACATTGTCTACCCACTGTCTGCCAACACAGTTATTGTAAGTTATTGTATAATGCATTGTCTACCCTCTGCCTGCCCATACACTATATTGTCTATCCTCTATCTGCCCATACATTATATTGTCTACCCTTTGTCTGCCCACACAGTTATTGTATAATGCATTGTCTACCCTCTGTCTGCCGATACATTATATTGTCAAACCACTGTCTGCCCACAC
The DNA here is from genome assembly GCA_021962125.1 of Bulinus truncatus. NCBI lineage: Eukaryota > Metazoa > Mollusca > Gastropoda > Planorbidae > Bulinus > Bulinus truncatus. The sequence continues at coordinate 3,986,854 of JAGDYQ010000093.1, read as the reverse complement.
ATTATATTGTCTACCCACCGTATGCCCACACATTATATTGTCTTCCCCCTGTCTGCCCACACATTATATTGTTACCCACTGTGTGCCCACACATACATTGTCTACCCACTGTCTACCCACACATACATTGTCTACCCACTGTCTGCCAACACATACATTGTCTACCCACTGTCTGCCCACACATTATATTGTCTACCCTCTGTCTGCCTACACATTATATTGTCTACCCACTGTCTGCCCACACATTATATTGTCTACCCACTGTCTGCTCACACATTATATTGTCTTCCCACTGTCTGCCAACACATTATATTGTCTACCCACTGTCTGCCCACACATACATTGTCTACCCACTGTCTGCCCACACATACATTGTCTACCCTCTGTCTTCAAACAGTGTTATTGTATCATACATTGACTATTATATTTCTGCACATACATAATATTGTCTACCCACTGTCTGCCCTCACATTATATTGTCTACCCACTTTCTACCCTCACATTATATTGTCTACCCACTGTCTGCCCAAACATACATCGTCTACCCTTTGTTTGCACACACAGTTATTGTATCATATATTGTCTACACACTGTCTGCCCACACATTATATTGTCTACCCACTGTCTGCCCACACATAAATTGTCTACCCTATGTCTGCCCACACATTATATGTCTACCCTTTATCTGCCCACACTTACATTGTCTACCCTTTATCTGCCCACACATTATATTGTTACCCACTGTGTGCCCACACATACATTGTCTATCCACTGTCTGCCCACACATACATTGACTACCCACTGTCTGCCCACACGTTCATTGTCTATCCACTGTCTGCCGACACATTTAATTGTCTATCCTCTGTCTGCCCATACATTATATTGTCTACCCACTGTCTACCCTCACATTATATTGTCTACCCACTGTCTGCCCAAACATACATTGTCTACCCTTTGTCTGCACACCCAGTTATTGTATCATATATTGTCTACCCTTTGTCTGTCCATACATTAAATTGTCTACCCATTGTCTGCCCACACATACATTGTCTTTCCTCTGTCTGCCCACACATTATATTGTCTTACCCACTGCCTGCCCACACTTACATTGTCTACCCTTTATCTGCCGACACATTATATTGTCTTACCCACTGTCTGCCCACACATACATTGTCTACCCTCTGTATTCCCACAGTGTTATTGTATCATGCATTGACTACCCTATGTGTGCCTATACATAATATTGTCTACCCACTGTCTGCCCTCACATAATATTGTTTACCCACTGTCTGCCCACAAGTACATTGTCTACCCACTGTCTGCCCTCACATTATATTGTCTGCCCACTGTCTACCCTCACATTATATTGTCTACCCACTGTCTGCCCAAACATACATTGTCTACCCACTGTCTGCCCAAACATACATTGTTTACCCACTGTCTGCCCACACTACATTGTCTACCCACTGTCTGCCCACACATTATATTGTCTATCCTCTGTCTGCCCATAGATTATATTGTCTACCCACTGTCTACCCTCACATTATATTGTCTACCCACTGTCTGCCCAAACATACATTGTCTACCCACTGTCTGCCCAAACATACATTGTTTACCCACTGTCTGCCCACACTACATTGTCTACCCACTGTCTGCCCACACATTATATTGTCTATCCTCTGTCTGCCCATACATTATATTGTCTACCCACTGTCTACCCTCACATTATATTGTCTACCCACTGTCTGCCCAAACATACATTGTCTACCCTTTGTCTGCACACACAGTTATTGTATTATATATTGTCTACCCACTGTCTGCCCATACATTATATTGTCTACCCACTGTCTGAAAATGACAATGTGTTACCAAAGTCTTTGAACTCATGCGCTGTTCTCTTGCTTGATTTCTGTGCTAATTGAATCAAGTTTCTTTTTTATGAAATACTTATTAACATTTATATTAATCTATTTAAAAACATAATTGTCTACATGTAGACTAAACTGAATATTTTTTTACAAGTTATTGGATTATAACCAATGAATGTCTACTGCATAGGCAACTAAGGTTACCAACATAGGCCCCGCAACTGTTTAGGCCTGGCACTAGGAGATTTTTTTTATTACTTGCTCTAACTAAACTTATCTTTAGACTTCTCATATGAAATGAGGGCCCTGCGCACTCCTCCCCAACCCCCCTCCGCCCCCTCCATCCACAAAACCGTCTTTAATTAAAGAATCTTTTCAAAAGAAATCAGTTTTTAAACCAATTGAAACCATGAAGAAAAAAAAAACAGTTTACCTAAATAAAAACCATAGAAGAAATATTTCAGTTCAATAAAATATGAAGCTAAGAGGGCGCCTGATATAGACAAAGCCCCACCTCCACCCCTCACCCCCTAAAAATGTCTTGATGTCTCTACCTACAATCCACAAGAATGACTGCATGTGTATACTGAAATACTTACATACCGAGCTAAATACGTCTATATTTAAACATATATACTATGACATTATGAATATGAAAACATATTTATACATATACACAAATATGAACATACATAAAGAGTACATTCATACATATATCGTAGCCATGACAACTGTTCCAAATATCTGGCTACAACATTATCGTTAAATGTTGCCAACAAAAAAAGCGGATCTTCTACGCCAAAGTGCGGCTTCTTGTTGGAACTTTTTTTTTCCTTAAAATTGGCATATTTTTTGTTTGTTTTTGTTAGATGGTTTGGTTTAAATGAGGCTGGCAGAAGTGAAAGTGCAGATCGAAGACGATCACGATCGGTTACTTACAACACTGTTCATAGCCTCTAATAGGACATGAACAACACACTGCAGTTTGCATTAAGGTTTTGCCTGACCACCAGTAGCGTGGGAAGGGCACTGCTGGCTTTGTGGTTGCACGAACTAGGAACCAGGAAGGGGCGTGGAAAGAGCGCTGTTAAATGTCTTTGCACTTTAAAGATTTGGAGGAGGGCGCCATAAAATGTAACTCACACAGGGCGTCGCAATAGCTAGCTGAGGCTCTGGTGACCACCATTGGTTTAGTGTTTTTATTTGTTTCCCCTCGCTACAGAGCACGCACTTTTATTGTACTTATAATTCATAAAATAAACTGTCAATAAAAATAAAGTAAGATTTCAAAATATACAATTATTAGTTTAACAGGGGGAAAAAAACTAAGTAACCAATTTGGCTGGAGCCCATCCCACTATACTTAAACAAAAAATTGGAAGAAGACGACTAGAGATTTAGGAAAGAGGCGATAAAAAATCGAAACAATAATAACACGTTTTTTGAGAGGGAACAAAGCAGACGGCTCGTCATGTCATACAATTTCCCGCGCTTGGCAGAATAACGTTGGTGAAAGAAAGCTCATGCCGAAGCCAAACGGTACAAATTATTTTATTTAAACCTACGCATAAGATGAAACTGTACACAATATTGGGTTATTTCTTCTATTACCAGTCTATTATTTGGATATATCAGAAATGAACAATTATATGTTGGCATACAATGAGATACCTGTATGTATGATATTTAGTGATGACATTAGATACAAAGCGGTCGACAACTGGCGTGACGCAATACTTAGCGATCACATCCAGAATAACATTCTGAAGAGCCGTAAATTAAATCAACTTGTTCTGTATTGTTTTCTGTCAATAAACATGGATGTCTATGAATTTTTAGTCAATTTTTTGACATACTAAGTCATTATTTTTAAGAAAAAAAATTGTTATAAAAACTGATATTCGACTAATAGGTTGGGAAAAAAATGAAGAATTCTGAAGTATGAAACGTTTTCACTAAAGACAGTTCAGTTTTATGGGTGTATTCCCGTAATCAAAGTAAAAAAAATAATAATAATTAAAACTTGTGTGGAAAATTTCATTTCACTTTTCGATTAATATTATTTTTTTATATAGGCTTTTATTTTACTTGCTCAGTTCAAAGGCGTCAAAATTGTGTTTTGGGAAATACCCAATCAAATATCATTAATTAAAGTCTTATGAAGTCCGAAAAAAATTAATTTTTTGTCTAAAGATTAGATGAAAAAAAGGCTAAAAGGAATTATGGTTTCAAGTATAGCACTCAAAAAATATCGCAATATAGGCCTAAACATGCATGACTTATTCGGTTATATTTGTCTGATGGCTGGATTGGATCCGCTTTTTAGAAATCTATTTAAAACGTGTAAATAACAGAAAAATGAATAATTTCAATAATTTCTACAAGCATATGTGATGAATTCATTGATATATTAGGCTGAAAGGTTGTAAAACTAATTCTTTTGATTATATTGGCTTATTATTTTGGAATTAATATTGACACAATCTCTTGAATTAAGTTAGATCAGCTCATGCTTGCAATTCGCTGTTCTCCAAATTGGTGTTGTAGTTTAGCGATTTTAGCACCATGCACATATGATGTTAGTTATTTTATCTTATTACTCTTAAACTTCATGGAAAAGACAAGTCAGGTGACATTTAGTAAGATAATTAAAGATGAAATGTTTCTGTAGCCACGGACTAAAAAGGGGTAGTTTGGCAAGCACAACGGCGACAACGTCCTCATTTTTCATATTTTTTTTAAATTTATTTATGCATAAAGTGTTTTAAGTCAAACTATCTTAAAACCCAAGAAGTGGCATAGGCTAGTTTGGCTTAAAACTTTTCAAGAGGCAGAATGGGTTCCATGCGCTGCCCACAACCTAAACTTAGCTTGTCAGATGACGCGGAAAGTAGTTCAGCAGTAATACACCAATACAGGCATTTTATAAATTTTTAACGCTTCATCAACTCAGAAAAAATGTTTACAAGAGAAACGATATCATTAGTTCTACAGGGTTTATCAAAAACAATGTGGTCTGATCGAAGTAATGTTAAAGGGAACTTAATTTGCTAATTAATTAGAAATTCATCAAGCATTGTGTAATGTTAGCTAACTCCTACAACATGAAGCTGATCATTTTGCCAAATTACATACTAAAAATGTAGACTAATTTGAAGCTGTTTTTATGGGTGTGATTTTGGAAAGATTTCCGGCTGGAAACCAAAGTCGATAGTGACTCATATGCAAAAGGGTACAGGGTTCTATTCCTGGTAAGGCCACAAATATTCGCCGCTGACTTGAAGATTGGATAAGCGCCACCAAGTCTATAAGCACACATAAAGGACGTATAAAAGCACAGGCGCCACAAAAAGTCTATAAGCCTGTAGAAAAGACGTATGAAAGTATAACATATATCCCTGTTGATGTGTCCATGATCTCGAGTTACCGAAAACGACCACATCGGTTATGGGTATATATACATATAATAACAAGTAAAAGATAAAGATTTATATGCTGGTCGGATCTATTGAGTTTTACACAAACAACGGTGCTGTTATTTCATCGAGTATTTTCATTATAAATATATATGGTCTTCTTTAAAATATTGGAAAGCAAGGCAAAAGAACACATAGATTAGAGAACTACACAATGCAAGTGAATTATAAAGTAATGGATACAATGAATTACATTTACAATATGATTGCTAATTATAATTTTCCAAACTTCAACTCACTGACGTTATCTCAGACAGATTAAACAGTACGAAAAAAAAAACAGCAACAGATTTTGTGCGAAAGATTTCATTAAAAATATCTTTGTCTAGAAAGAAATTGTGGCGCCAATATATCCATCAGACCTCAAATGCGAAAAGACCACAGAATAATGAATATACTTTGAAATGTAGGCCTACACTTTGAAATACATTAATTAGTTTTCAATATTTTTATTTAAAAGTGACAGTAAACCAGTTTCTAAAAAGATTAGGCTGCAAAAAGAAAATGAGCGGGTTGTATATTATATAAATGTTAATGTTGATTTAATCATAATTTAATTAAACCTTTCTGTGTATTAGGCACACACAACGTGGGCTTTCTAAACTGAACCAAAAAGAAATATTTACCATTAAAGACAGTCGACATGACATGTCCGACATCACCCCTTACACTATTATCCCTTGAAAATAAATTAATGTGAAAGATGATGTTTGAAAGTGTTATACTTAATTTACAAAAGCAAAAAGTCGGAAAGCTTATATGATATATGTAAAGGATGTATATGGACTGGTTTATAATGAGAAACTCAATTCATGTTCCATGGTTCATATAGTTTATTAACAACTCAATAAAATATAAACAGTAGAATAAATCCAATATAAACTGAATTATCACAATGACTGATAATCTCCTCAACTCAATGAATAAATACTTATTAACAATAAAGTCAACTGATTAACTAAACTCATATACTCTGATATGCTGATTCGCTAACTGATGATCATCTAACTGAACTCCAACTGAACTCTGAACTGAACTCGAATACTCTCTCTCTCTCTGTACTCAATTGAACTGAACTGAACTTCTGAACTTAATCAATGGGTGCTGAATCTTTGTGTTTGTGTGTATTCTATCTGTTTTTCATCAATAAAAACACATTCTTATGTTGAAATTTATAATGTAAACGTATGGGACTCCTCTTTTTAAAACAATTATAGGAAATAAATATATTTTAAAGACTAAGAAACGAAATTGTTTCGGTTACTTTTTGTCGTTATTCGATCCACTTCCACTTTTTAGACCTGACCGAATTAAATTTTTTAATTTACTCTAATAGCAGCTGACTTCCCCCAAGTCTGTGTTATTGTTTACATGTCTAACATTCAGATGTGAATTATATCTCAAAAGTCCTCTGTTTACTAAAAAATGGAGAAAAAAGGCGCTGTAAAATACTTAGACACAAGTGCAGCTACAGTGAAAATGTCTTCCGGTATTCCTTTCACTGCCGGCCAATTTTTAGACTCGGAATCTGAAGAAGAAACTTACGACAAAGACGAGTTGAAAAATAATTTTTACAAAGAAAATAACAATGTGCTTATTTCTAAAGACACAAATACTGTAAATAACACAAATGGCATAGCTTATAGTAGTCATGTAAAAACAGAATCGACTAACTCAAATGAAATTAAGACAGATCATAATAAAATTGGCTCCATCAGCATTGAAAATGGTTTAGTTAATAACCATGAAGTTTATACAGCGGATGCACCTGATAATTCATCCAAGTCAAAGTCCTCAAAACCGAAAACAGTGTTTATTCCAAAAGGATATTACTCACCAGCAGTAAATAGCTCCTCGGATCATCATTCTTATAGTGTATCGCCTATAATCCCCAGACAAGAAACTTTTGAGAGTAAATCGATGTCCATGATCTTGCCTAAAAAGCAAAATAATTTTCTATCTAAACTGCAAGATAACGGTCAAGTAAGTATTTAAAAATAATTAGATTTGACTTATATATCTCCAATGCTATTATTGGTTGGTAATATGAATTTTCATCAAAACCAGCAGAAAAATCAAAACTTTAACTTTAACAAACAATTGCATCATGAAAGTTTACTAGCATAAATAATTGAAAAATTATTTACAGTAGTCTCTCAACCATCCAGCGCCCTAACAACAATAATTTTGAAGATTGGACTCACTACTTGTTTCAGTAAGCCTATAAAAAATGACACAGTTGAATGATGGAGTGCCAGTAATATCTGATAGTCTTTTATTTTAGTTTCTGGAAGCTGGAAAAAATTTAGTATATTTTTTAAAACATTTTTTCTTATGTTTTATTTTTACAGGTTTCTATGAATTAATTATTAAAAAAGTCTATTAGCTATAGTAGACATTTTTATGTACTGGTATAACAGTTGACACATTTTTTATGCAAATTTTTGTATGCTACATTTCTGTGGAATGTATCTCTTAGGATTAATTCACTGTGACTATATATTTAGAAATGTACTAAGGCATCAATAGCCTGCAATTAGGAAATGAATAATAACCTTAAACTATCTCCCAAAGTAGTTTTTCTCTGGATTACTTTTACTGTTATAAATTACAACTATTGTTTAAATACTTTTTGTGAAGGTAATATGTTATTTTGATGCCATTACTGTCTCCGATACTTAATAATTACTTTTACAGGTGGTTTCATCATCAGAGTCAAGTAATTCCCCTATTACAGATGAAAGGCTGAAAGGGAAGATTCCTCCTAATCGCATTAATCCATTTAATAAATACAGTGACCTCATTGTAGATGAGGATTATTTCTCAGATTCACAGGAGAATTATTTTAAAACTGAAAGACATTCAACAAACAGCACAAAGTCATGTAAGGCCACATTGTTTACTTGTATGTTTAATTTGCTTTCAAATCACCTACATCATTAATGCATAACTGTGAATGAAGCAGTAATTGAATTTTAGTATTTTTTTTTTAATTTTATTTTTATCCATGTATAACTATTATGCAAAGGCAATAACAATTTGGTTTAACTGTTTAATTTGCAGAATTATTTTTTTTCTAAATCTCATAATTGCATACATATCATATATAAAAGCCAGATATTGACTGATGTCATGCGCATTCAAGATTTGTCTTACTTGATATTCAATTAATTTATAACTACATAAGTTCAAACTATGCTAGATTTAATGTATATTTCTTTTCATACTACTAGCCTTAGTTTCACAAGGTGCAGATTGGTGGCATGAAGTTAATAACTCAGATGTTACTTTTGCTGAGCTTGGCCTTTCTGAAGATCATTTTTCTCACCCACAGGTTTGTATGCAGATTTTTCAATATTAGTTTAGGAGTTCATAATCATAAATATATTTTATAGTGTGCTGTTAATGTCAGAAATGTACTTTTTTTTTCCTTTTAACGGCACTAGTTATTAGTTATTGTACAATTTCTTCTAACCCCAAATTAAAATGTGAGACAGTATGATTAGAAGTTATTGCTTGATCTTTCAATATTGAGTTGAAAACCTCAATATATCTTAAGTTAATATTTTGTAGGAATAGCTTAGTTATAAATCTAGCATATAAGAGGCACAACCCTAATAAATTATTTAAAAAGACAACTTACCTTCCTTAGAAGTTAAAATAATAATCACATCTGGTCTGTTTTACCTGGGACATGTCCTAGCAATACATCATTTCTCTCTTGAGTCCAAGAATGGTCCAGTAATGATCCAGAATGGTAAGGTTATGTATAGATCTATGTCATTATCTGACAAATTCATGCATTTTTCTCCACCCCTTTTGATTTCAAGGCATATTTTTCTGTCCATTTTGATATCAGACGGCTGTATTTTTCTTGTGTTATTCAAAGCTTTGTAAAAGTATAATAAGCCATTTATAGTAGAAATTTCAAAACAAGCAAGCAATGATTTAATTTTTTTAAAATGCTAATGATGAGAAAAAAGTAAATTGTAAATTTTTTATTTTTATGAGCATTTTATAAGCTAGTTGACAATATTTAATTTTTCTACTTGAAGTTTAAACTCTTCAGTTACCATTTTATTGCACATTTTTTTTATTGCAATTCACTTTTGTCCTGTAGTTGGTCCTTCATGTTTCTGACCTATTTCTGTAATGCCAATTTTTTTTTAGCTAAGTAAACCATTTGGCCCACCTCAGCATTTTCTGTTGCCTGTGAAAGCATTTGGTAATCATTGTAAAGACTTAAAAAATACAATAAATATTTTTGTTTCCATTTTTTTAAAGTACTGGTGTTCTAAAATTCAAGAGTGGGTGAGGGTAAGGGTACATGTAGAAGGTGGATGACTCTTTGTTAAGTGAAGACCACTGGTGATATCTGAATGTTTACCTAGGTAGTTAATAAAACCTATTGAGAACAAAAACATTCTATGAATTATTTTTACAAGTTGCCCTAGACTTAATTCATGTTAATGATCCTGTAGTGAGCATATTGAACACAATCAGAGCTAGGGCACTCAAACATCAACAAAAGTTAAGCCTGAGCAAAAAGTCAAAACAACTTTGAGAGTTGCAAATTAATTTATGCTTTTTTTGTGTGGATATGAAAGGAATTTCATGAGATTTTGTGACCTATACGGAATGTGAAGAGTGGAGATCATAGGTTTGAAAAATGAAATGAATTGAATATGACCTTATATACCTTCAGCACATGAATTATTGAGAACCTTTCATGCAAAACTATGTCTTTTTTTAAAGGCAAGCAGCTGATTGAATATTTTTGTCAATTTCAATTAATAGGGAAACAGAACGTGGCTCTTAATGTCTCTACCAAGATTTAGAGTTCATTTGCTGAAGTTGGAGGAAGAGCTCACAAGACTTCAGGATTTTAAATGAATTGAGCCTGAGTTATCTTTTCACTATTGTCATTGAAACAGTATGAGATGTACTGCAGCTTTAACTAATTGATAGTCATTCATATCTTGCACTGAAAGAAATGTTTATGTGTGTGACACTAATAGAATAAGTCCTTATCTATGGACACATTCTCAAGAAGAAATGAAATTAATTAAGGAAATAAAAATAAATGTTGAAAATATTTTGGTTCACTTGGCTATAATACTATATTATTTCAAGCTTTGGACATTAGAAAGTTCAGCACACTGCACATTTATAATAGTCTTTCGTATCTCATTTACAAAAACTATATGAAAATATGTCATTTTAAGCATTTAAATTAAACATAATGATTGTAAACTTACTTGATAGTTTTATGGCAATAATTTAATTAAATACTTGAAGCTATCAACTATTTGGCTTGGAGTATTTTTATGACTTCAAAATGTTGCGATTGTAAAGAGATCCATTCTGCTCATATAAGGCAGGATAGCTGAGAGTCTATTGTATTTATTATTCTATTTTTTATAATCGCATCCATAAATAAAGCCTACGAGTTCATAAAAAATTGAACCATTTAGTATGGCTTTTGTATATATTTTATCTTTTTTAGGGTCATTTTGGTCTGAGCTGTACAGAAGAACTTGAGCTGGCCATAGACAACTGTAAAGAGATGATCCGTGATGCTATTCCAGCTTCTGAAAAACAGAAGAATTTAATCATGAAACTAGTGCAGCTGAGAATAAAACTTCAAGAGCTGAAGGTTGTTTTTTTTACTTTAGCATTGATCACTGCAACCATTAAAAATCCATAAATCATATACAGTACTAAAATCTATTTTCTTCTCACAAAATATTTCTATTTTATTAAATGACAAATGTGAATTCATCCAATTAAGTGCATCTCCCTTTGAAAATTGAAATAACTTGAAAAAGATTATTTTTGGACTTTTTTCACTGAATCTAATTAAATCAGTTTGTTGTGTTTTTTTTTATAAGTTCTGAAAAATCAGCTCGCTTTAACCTCATGTGCGGCCGGCCCAGGTATATAAGCTTGTTAAAAAATGGGTGTATGCCTACATGTGATTCAGTAGGAATCACTAAATGTTTTCTCAAAATAAACAGATGTTGGAAATAAAATTGATGATGCCATCCATTAATCTTATTAACCTTGTTCTTGTATTTTTTTTTGTTTAAAGTATGATTTTGTATTTATTCTTTACATAAAAATGTAAACAGTTAGGTGCAAGTTATGGCTCATATCCTAGCAAGGTGATTAACTATTGCTTGCATGGCCATTGCAACCTGGGATATGATGTTGATGTATAAATCAGTTTATATAGGTTCAATAACGGATTCAAAGATAATATATCATATTTCGATAACAGTCCATGAGGCTGTTGGGATTTAAGAATATTTTTAAGACATTTGTCAGGCACAGCATGGTGTTTAGAATTGATATAAATCATTATTTTGCATCCACTGGTGTTTTATTATAATGCTCATTAGAATGGCCTATGTTTTAGAAAAGAATAAAAAATCGTTAACAAGCTTCATTAGTTTTTAAATTGAAAACTTTTTTTATAATTATTTGTTTTACTCAGTTATGATGTATTAAATGTATAAAATATTTCTTGTGTATTAACTGATGTAACTCATAAATACTAAATTCATAATATTACACAGATGTGACAAAATCAATATTGTTTTTATTGATTCTTGTGTAATGAGCACATTGTAAATCAAGCTGTGTTATATTTTTTTTTATCAAATTTAAGATGAAGTCCAGTTAATAATTGCTTCTGTACTACTTGGCCTTTTTGGTCTTACTTAAGAAGAAGAATGACATTAGTGAAATATGAACATGATTATTATTGTTTTAATTTAGGTTTTGTGTTATTTTGTTGATATTTAATAAAAAAAACCTATTCACATTTATGGATGTATCAGAATTAATCGATTGGTCAAAGGTATGAATCTAAATTCATGTACACTGTATACAAAAATATAGGCTTGGTTACCGTCTCTTTGTTGCTTTGATGTTTTCAAATATTTTTGCTTTCTTGAAAAAAAAGTATTTACATTTCTGCAATGATGATATATAATTTTTATATTTCTAGGAAGGGCCAGAGCCAGTGCCTGAGAATGTCAAGGTCATTTTGTCACACAAGATGATGCTCAAGACTAGTCGCACTAGTAAATACTACTGTGAGAAATGTAATGGTGCCATCTGGGGTATGGTCCAGGCATGGTACAGGTGTACAGGTTTGTTCACTAATCTTTTGGTATCTAAAGACAATGATGCTTGTGATTATTTGTAGTATTTTGATCGATTTCAAATGTTGTATTAGATCAAAAGATTATTCCCTCATCTTTCCTGTACAGAGTGTGGCTATAGATGTCATGAGAAGTGTCTTCAACAGATCTTGAGGACTTGCGCTAAAGCTAAGGTCTTGCAACATTTAAAGAAAAATCTCTTTACCTGTTACAGAAATATTTTTGAAGCCTTGAAAAATGTCTTTCGAAGTTATTGTGGTCTTTCTGAATAGGGTTTGACTAGCCAGGCTTATAGTGAAAAGTATCATTACAACCGAATAATAAAGTTGCAGTTAATTTTTTTTTCTTATTAAATAATTAATAGTGTACTTAAAGTTGCGCAGTAAGGTTGTATTGCTGCCGTAAAATTCACAGACCAATGTATCGTGTTTTTTTTTAATACTATTTATTAATTATCATCTATTCTATGGAGCAGAGAACACTTAAACTATAGAACAGGGTAAAAAAAATATTTTTGTCTTGAATAAGTCATAGTATAAATAAAACTTCTAAAAAAATACTGAAAAGTATTTGATAACATCATTTGATCAATAACTATAACTCCTGCTATACCCTCCTTCATAGAAGTCTATTTATTTTAGTACTATTATCTATTCAAGAGATAAAAATGATGTTTTTTTTTAATCTCCCATTGATACATGAACAGAAAGGCAGAAATACATACTGTACAAAAAATGTACAGTGTACATACATACAGAAGTTCACATTTATATATACAATTGTCTCAAATTACTGTATGAAATTTTTTTTTTTTTTTGAGTAGTGCATTAAATAGATGTTAAATTTATATTTGTATTTTTATTTCTTCATAGGTTTTGGAAGACCCTACATTGATCATGGACATTGTACCTAAAGATTCCCAGGGTTTAATGGCTCAGAATTATAGGTGCTGGGAATGTCGTTCTCCTATCTCATTCAGTAAGTCACCAGGTTTTTCTCTTGTTGTTTCCATAGTAGAGAGATCTACATTTTTGCACATTTATCACTATCTTATATTAGTTTAGACTAATAAGTGACTATTCTATTGTCGATTGGTACTTGCTGTTTTGCCGAAGTGACAATTTTATTCCCACTTTCATTGATGTGTTTTTACTATATTGCTTCGACTTGAAGTCATGTTATTATTATTTTTATTTTATACACTCTACGGTTTTTGCATTATCAATATTGAATAAATTTACAAAATATAGAAACGAACCCCATTTATTTTTTCATACTTTATTTACTTTTATAAAAACTGATGCCAACCTTATTAAAATATATGAATTTAAACATATTTTTATATCGATCGGATAGGAATAAAAATAATCACAGGAGTCAACTCCATCCAAATGTGAAAGCAATTCAGTCTTTTACTGTTAAAATCATTCTTATTTAAAATCATTCTTACATTTGATTAATGTAAATTATTAGTAATCAATGCTTACACATTCATTTTCTAATAGGAAAAAAAAAATTAAAATGTAAAAATCTCATTTTAAAAACATCTTGAAATTGTTTTCATCATTTAATTCAGTTTATTTTCATAGTTTAAAATGTTTGTGTTCTTAGTTTGACATTTTTAATTTTCCAGAGACAGGTGGCACAGAGCCCAGACTGTGTGACTACACTGGTAGATACTATTGTGAGTTGTGTCATTGGAATGACACTTTTATCATTCCATCCAGAGTTTTACACAACTGGGATTTCACCCCTCAAAAGGTAAAAACTCTGCAATGTTTAGTATTTTCATCATTGTTATGCCTCAACCTGTTGAAGAAATAATTGTTTTAGATGTTATTTTGTTCTTTATCATGCTGTGTTTCATTATACTCTCTTTGAGGGCTTATAATTATGCTTGTTCCTTAAAGTTTCAATATTTTCTAAGTGATTTTATCATTTAAAATTAGCAGTGATTTTTTTTTTACAGTATTTCTAGTGGCTATTATTGTAATTAGTATAAGACAACAAATTAAAATACAATAAAGGGCTACAAATTCTGTTGATAACGCCCTTTCACCAATTAAGTTTGAATTAGGTTTTCCTGTACGGCTTGAAATTTCTAGAACGTAATTAAATTTTTTTATTGTTTTTATTGTCTAAATTCATAAACTAGGTTTGCAGAGCATCAAAGCAGTTCCTGAAACTTATGCAGAAGAAGGCTGTGATTCGAATACAAGATATTAACCCTCTGTTGTTTGTCTATGTTGATCAGCTCAATGAAATCAAAGTGAGTATCAAATGCATGCATTCATTTTTTAATGACATCCTTGTAAAATGTATGAAATATTTATTCTACTTAGCTAGAAATATGTATAGAAAAGTATTCCTTTTTCTTGGATATAACTACACTGGAAGAAGCCTGAACTAGAATTTTACGGTGGAACTAGGGAGCATTGAAGCACTGTGTGCTTTTATGTGCAGCATTTAGTATTTTAGTTATAAGATAATACAAACTAGAGAAAATTTAGTCAGGCTTTTAATATTACTGATACTAATTCACACTGTAGTTAGGTTCAGAAATGAATTTGCTAAACACAAAATTTTTTTGGACAGAAACTTCGAGAAGAAATGATGATTATAAAGAAATACATTTTGTCTTGTGCTTCTGCAATGTCAGCAAAATTGCTGTTGTTGTTAGAAAGTCGACAACATTTTGTAGAAAGCTCGGATCGGTACTCAATGCAGGTCAGTGGCTGTCTTTTATTAATTGTTTAATAAATTTTATCTAAAATTCTTTATTTTTGTAATAATATTTTCATACCTTTCTTCTTTAAATTTTTTTTTCAATTCTACTGCAAAAAAGAAATGCATTATAAAAAAAATAATCAAAAAATACAAATTGTGTTAGACAAAACATTTAGCTTATGGTATTAAAAATGTGAAAATTAAATTTAAATTGCTAATATGCTTTTTAAAAATGTTCATTTGATAGCTAAATAAAAAGGCTGCCATTACCATAGTAGACATACATTTTACAGCTCTTATGAGAGTTTCCTCGGGCTCCCAGTAAGCTGGTTTATTTGCATTATTTATTTATTTATTTTTGTTCTCTAAATTTTGATAAACCATTCGTTACGCAGCTCTTTATTTTTTTTAGTATATATAAAGTTTGAATACTGCTCTCATGCTTGGCGACCCCTGCCACAGATGCTTACATTCAATAAACATTCATCACAGTATTTTGCTTCTAATAAAAAAAAACATTGTGTTTCTGTTCAGCTCCTTTTATTGTAAGTTATTGTTTAATAGCTCAGAATCCAGCAAAAACAAATACATATTCTTAATCAGCGTCTTCAAGTTACAATTTCATCAGCACCAAACCACTGTTGGCCAGTGTAATAAATCAGTGTTTTTTCCAGCTCCCTCTGACTTGTGCTGTATCAACTACACATTTAATAAACAACGTTTAAATTTTTACAGACATGCAATTTAAAGTTTCTGATTTATAAAGATACATTTTTTTTGTACATTGAAATATTGGTAAAATGGATTTCCTTAGCTGCTGGATCATTGGCTTGTCATAGACACATTGAGCAGTATACTACACTCATTAAAACACCTTGTAAAGAAATTTAACACTTTTGAGTTTATACATATTCAGTAATTATTAGGACAAATTATAAAATATGAACATGCATTATATTGAACATTTTACAATTTCAAATTGTGATTTTATATTTTTTTTAATTAAAGGATTTGTTAGACTCAGAGGATGTCTTGCTTCCAGAGTTAGTAAAAATTCACAGTACCTGGGCTCAGCACATCAAGGTGGAATGTCAGGTTGGGATGAGTAACTTTTACCACTAGATATTCACATAGTTCTATATGGAAAAAAATGAGTGCTCATAAATTAAACAAAAAGAAAGAATGTTATTAACCTTCTATCTCTACCATTTATGTTCCCTGTAATTGCACATTAATAGATGACTTTCTTTACTCAAAAGCAGTGTTGGAAATCAAGCACAACAAATAACGTCATACCTATTTTATCCTCAAATTTACCAAAAATATAAAAACACAACATACCTTTTTAAACTATTTCAGTTGTATGTGAATTACACAAAATGAGTACATTTATTAAAGAAGCTGCTAAAATAATAATATAATGTAAAAGAGAACAAAAAAAATAAAATATTATCAAAGTTATTATTGCTTTTTTTAAAGCACAGCACTTTAAAATCATCAAAATAGACTATTGTAATAATTGAAAATTTTCTGATAATAAGAAAAGCAGTTTTCATCATTACAAATTTTGTTAATAAAATTCTTTTTAAAAGTTGATCTAAAAAAATGGAATTCTGAAAAATGTCTCTGCGGATAAAGTTCTCATCTATCAAATAATTTCATTTTTAAATTAAATAGTGCTTTGATTTACTTTTAAATTACAAAATAACACTATGTTACTAACACTTACACTAAGTGTAAATGCAAAATAATCAAGCAATCTTCAATATACTTAAATAAAAATGTCATATTATAAGTTTGATTTGGTGGCTGCTCGGTTAAGCTACTTGCTTTCCAGGCTGTACAGTCGGTTCAAATCTCTTCTGCTAATTTTTTTAAAACTTAATTTATCTTTAAGGTTGTTGTAAGGAAAAGAAGCAAAAACTAATTAGATTTTCAGTTTTGTTCATAACAGAAAAGAAAATAGATATCAAAGTTAAGAATAGTCTTTCTCTATGCTAAGGCTTTGCAGGATAAAACTAGTCTTAATAAATAGCTGAGAAATTGGGAAAAATACAAATCATATAAAACGAATATGCATCTTTTTATATTTAAAAAAATAAATCTCACTCCAGTGATTCCCAAAATTTTCACATCCATGTACCCTTTCTTATATTTGGTATTACAAAGTATCCCTCGTGGTAAAATAAATGCAGATTTAAATAACAATATTTTTTTTTCCTTTTTAGTTCATAAACAAAATATAATAAACAAAAAAAAAAAAATTAGTTCATAGTAAAATAAAAGTTTAATTATAAATAACATTCAAGACAGTAGAACGTCGTTTATCCAAATCAATTTGGACCTGACTCTGTTTAGATACTCTATTGTTCGAATAACCAAAAACCGAATGTGATCCATGCAGTACAGTATATGAAACCGGACACTATACGAATATTGAAAATTATCACATGCGAGAAACGTGCTTGAAGAAAAAGCAAAATGTCAAAATTTTACCTTTATTGTTGAAAAAAAAATCACTTATTTTTTGCTGTACCATTCATTGTTCACCTTCGTTTTTTCCGATGCAAGGTCTCTGATTCTCTTAAGCAGCAGTAGTTGGCAAAAAAAAAACTGGTCCGGATATTTGACGCTCCGGATAATAAAGTTTGGATAAACGACGTTCTTACTGTAATTACAATCAATGAGAATGATGAAATTGTCTACGTTGAGACTAGAGATCATAAACTTTGGTTCCCTGGCTGTTAATTTCAACCTGAGAGTGGTTCTACATCCTAAAGCCTGATCCATTTTTTGACTATTGCTTCATAAGTTTAAAAAATAAAAACAAAACACATAGATATGATGTTAGTAAAGGCAAAATCTTTTCCATGAATTTCTTTGTTAAAACTGAAATACACATATTGAATTTGCAAACAGAAAGGCATTATTGTTCTTTGAACATTTGTGACAAAGTTTGCAATATCACTTCATTCATCGACTTGTAAGTAAAGCACGATAGCTGTATATTGCAATCAAAAATATGTGATACGAAGTTTTTAGAATTTTTCGATTGTCATTTACTGTCACACTGTCACACTCATTTTCTCTCCTCCTCCACACCTCTCTCTCTCTTCTTTCACCAGCTTTGCTTGCCTGTGCTTTATTATCTTTGTCTATGATTCATTTACTTGCACGGGTTTGATTTCAATAGTTAAATTATGATTATGATATCACCATGCACAACTTTCAGACAATTTCATTTTGTTTGTCTGTAGCCAGGCCCATAGCGTGCCGGGGGGGGGGCAGACACCCCCAACCCCCTGGGTTTTGTCTGGTCCCCCTCTGCTTATTTGTTTTACTTATTAAAATGTATTACCTGCCCCACCCTGCTATTGCCTGGCCCATGCTGTAGAATGCCTGGCCCCTCCTGTAGAATTTTCACGCTACGGGGCTGTCTGTAGCCCATGCATGTACAATGCAAGCTGTTGTTTTTTTTTTTTTGTGTTATTTTGTTTTTGTTTAAATTATTTCTTGTTTTTATGGTTTGGAATTACTCTCTGAACTTCGACACTTAGGGAAACACTGGCTTAAACCTATTTTATTTATATATGAATAAATTCAACTGAATGATGTACAAATTATAATTAATAATCTCTGTGGTTCTGGGCTACAAAAAAACTAATTAACTATTTATAAACTTGAATTTTTTTAACTTGATGCAGTGCATTTAGAATAGATAGCATTGTGACATAATTTATAACCGTGGCTTCCTTAACCTCATTGATTGATTCACTTTCTAAAATTTTCTCAAGATATAGAGATATAAACGGAAATTTATGTAACTAGCTGTTTATTTAGTAGCTTACAATTTATTTCATTACATTCGGCATCAAATTAATGTAACATTTAGCAGTCAGACTTTTAGATATTCATATGTAATTTCACATTTATATATATACAGAGTGGGCCAAAAAAATGAGAACATTGCGTAATATAATTCTATCAAAGATTGTTTAGCTGTACACTGAGAAAAAAATGTTGATAAGCAGGGAGGACACATTGAACAGGATTTCTGATTGGCTAAATACTTTGCAAACAAAATTACATGAAACAATACAATTAATTAAATAATATTTCAAAATAATTCGTATGTTATATTATGTTCTCACTTTTTTTGGCCCACCATATATATATATATATATAAAGAGAGAGAGAGACAGATACATAAACATTTGTTTTACTTATGTTTAAAAAGACTTATAAAAAATATATATCAAGGATATTTTTTTTTTTCAGCTATGTCAAGGACGTGGCTTCTGCTGTGAGCTGTGTGGTGCTGAAGAAGTGTTGTTTCCCTTTGATAATATTGCTGTGGTCTGCTCTAACTGCTCGTCAGTCACTCATCGGTAATTATTTACTCTAAGTCGTCTAAAGTTTTACCATTTTATCTAACCTTAGGAGTAATTATGGCTTCAACCATCCAGATCTACCCATAACGATAAGAGGGTATGTTAAGATTTTTAATTTTTGCTGGAGTAAGAATTTGAGCCATAGATAAATTGGTCAAGCCTCTTATTCTATTGTAAAAAAATGATTGTATTTATGGAAGTTGACATTTAGCAATGACGATTTGATAGATTTCTTTATACAGTATATCATTGGTAACTCCAATCATGTTCTATTTTGCTACATAAAAAATATATCGAACCATTCATCATTTAATTTATTCATATCTATGAAGTCTCTGTAAGAATCAGATATTTATCTCTTACATCCTATAAAGAACTATGGGTCTGATTTTGTTGTACCCTTCTTTCATGCCCACCATATCCAATAGTGCAATGGCCATGGAGGCACCATTGTAGACGTGAAGGGAACTTTTAGCATGACCTAAAAAATTCCATTGGCTGGTTCTCATCGGAGGTCAAACCAGGCACCCTCAGGGCAACAGGTCAAGCGATTTACAGCTAGACCATCCGTCTCCTCATTTATTCAGAGAGTTATTTCCATTTATTTTTTATCAAATGCTTAAAATCAGCCACATTTTTTTCTAAGGCGAATTGAATCTCATTTTAATAATAAAATATTAGCATTAGCAATACATGTAGTGGGCTCTTAATTTTATGTGTCATAGCCTTGTGAAATTGATTTTAAACAATGACACTTTTTTTAATTTAACATTGTTCCCTTATAAAATTCATGGGAATCATGTATCCACTAAATTCAAAATGAAAATGGGATTTTTTTCTGTACAACTTTATTACTGACATTGAATGCTTCATCACCAAATTAATTCTCAAATGAAAGTAAAATATTTACCAGACTGAAGAAATAAAACTTGAAAAATATTGAGTTGAAAGTCTAATATTATTGTTCATGATCCAACCTGTTAAATCACTATTGAATTAGTTTAGTATTGCCTTCTTTTCTTTTTACATATACAATGTACTTTGCTCAGTGCTCATAGTGCCAATGGGGGAAATAACTTAGAAATACTGATATGGCTGACAACCTTATTTCACTTTCACCAAATACCATATTTCCCCATAAATAAGCACCTCCTTTGTATAAGCCACCCCTCCCCCCCAATATTTGGACTGGGGAGTTTTGTAAAAAATATTTTATTAGAGAATCAAGTTATAAAGAAAGAAAATTTGGAAAGAAACAAAATTCGAGATTCACAATAATCACTCATACACTCATCATCACTGTCTTTTTGGGCTTGAAAATTTTGGAAAAAAAGGGGTGGCTTATACTTGGGTAAAATACAGTAGTACTATCAATACATGTACATGTTAAGTGTTTATTTTAGTTATCAGGCTAATTGCTGTATTTTCTTTTTTTTTTCAGACATTGCTTTGCCAAGAAATGCATCTGTCTTAGATGTGAACGACGTGAGAAACGTCATTTAGAGAAGCTATGATCTGATGTTCTAAACATTCTCATTAGTGAATCCCATGCTGCTGCTAGTTTTTCAGGAGCTTTACGACAGTCATACTTCACAAACATTTGGCCCTTTTCTTGACATATGACAGGCTCAGATAATCATTCCATGTAAAATAGACATTTTAGTCAATTAGTCTATGTGTAGTGGGGAATAGTTAGGGCTTTATAATTGTATCTTGAAACTGATATTTAATTTACAATCTATACCGTGCTTTAAATTTGAAATAAATATGGACTTTTAGCTTGCCTAGTATCCAACCTTTTTAATAATAATTGTCCATTGTAAAATAGAAAAAATGAGTGCTTTAGTCATAGCAAGATGTTGATAATGGAATAGATGGAGGGGGGGGGGGCATGAAAAGATAATTAATTGAGCTGCTTCTTATCAGACTAGTTGTGTATTTGTCTCTCCCTCCCTGGTTGTGTATTTGTCTCTCCCTCCCTGGTTGTGTATCTGTCTCTCCCTCCCTAGTTGTGTATCTGGCTCTCCCTTCCACTTCATCAGGCCACAATTTTTAGAGTCAACTGTACATTTTTTTTCAATTTTTTTAAAATTCCACTTGTAATGGACCATGCTAGACTTAGCATTAATGTCTTATCTTGTTCTTATCAATTTTTTTTAAAACTTGGTTATAGAAAGTCAATCAGTTCCAGATCTGTACTATGTCTGTCTTTAGAATGTCGGAATATTGGCAATAGAGCTTTTAAAACACAACAGATACATGTATAATGCAGATTAGGGAAGGGGATATAATTTGCAAGTACAACTGGTTCTTACATTGTTTATAACAGAAAATTTAACTTTTCATCGTTTCAATGTTTCTTTTTTTTTTACACAAGTCCCTGATTATGTTTGATTTATACCAAATTTTTTTTAAAGAATAATTTATTTTGTTTGTTTTTAATATACATAATAGTTTCATTTTCTTTTGTTAGTTTTTATAAACATTTACAATAAATACATGTAACTATTTTGCACAATACTGAACAGTTTGTGTTTGAAGCAATGACTGAAAACCATTTTTTTTTAGTATTTTGTTCCCAGGTTTCTGTGTTTCAATGGCTTGTAGACCATCATCTTATATTATTTACATTTAACTAACAGGCTTCAGGGAGTTGTCAGATATCCCACATAGCAGAACATTTCAGTTGAGAAACTCCCTTCAACACCCCCTGTAAGCACGTTGTGGTTATTTAGAAAGCAGAGAACAACTGGAATAAAGGAAATATTACAATTAATAATGTATTAGGGACCATTTGATACTAGCTATTTTATATTGAGTAATTATTGCTACTTTAAGTTATATAAACCTCCTGTTGTGGATTTCTGAAGATTGTATTTTATTTATCATCGCAGTTTAAAACAGTAAAATGGCATTCATGTCTATTTTTTATTAAAGTAACCAAATCTCTACATCAAATTGATTCCTAACGTAACATCCTATTTTTTTTGGAGTTTGTCTAGAAATTGTTAAACTTCCTTGTTTTTGGTTTGACTTTCTTGATTGCTAATTTCATTCTTGACTAATCTCTAAGGTGAAGACTACAGTAAAAGACTGAAGTGTTTTCTTACATGTATTTATTTTCTAGTCAAACATTTTGTCAGTATTGATTTGCATTAATATTGTCGATCGTCTTCATAACATTCTGGGCTTTCATCATTTCATTTTTTTTCTTCATATGAATGAAGACAGGTTCAATATTACAATTTATTTTTCTGTATGTCCAATTTCCTTTTTAATTTGGAGGGGTTGCACACAACGTTTTCTTTTCAAATAATAAACATATCTAAAAACTTGCCACTGAATTATTTTTTAATTTTATTAAAAAAATATTATGTAAAAAAACAAATTGTGAAAATGTCACTTGTAAGCAAATTGCATTATTTATTTCTAAGTTTAAGATTTTTTTGGTTCTCTGTGCAGATCAGATTTATTCAGAGTTAGCTTATCAACACATTTATGTTTCTAATTTCACTAACCTAGATATTTTAAAAAATATTTGTTTGTTGTTCACACTTTAAATTAGTAAAAGAGAATAGATTTTGTTTACAAGACATGTAGTACATGTTACGTTCATGAACAATATGGTCGCTAACATTATATTATTGTCTTAGTAACCAAATACATTTAGGCTTTCTGTTCTTAGCATTTTATTTGGTTCCTGCCCAAACTGAATCAGTCAATGAGGATTTTGTAATGCTAAGTTTTGAGAGTGCCTTGTTGTTCTGTCTTTTTATAAAAAATCAAAATATTTTAACTACCATGTAATGCATTGGCGGATAGAAATACACTATAGAAATGATATGTTGTACTGAGAGATTATTTTTACTCATAATACTAGAGTGGAATCTTAGCTTGTCAGCTTTAATCTGCTTCAGTTTGAGAGCTAATTTATACATAAATGAAGCGCTTGATATTAATCATGTATAAGTGTTGCTAAGTGAGCAAGCAGTTGTGCACTGGTGTAGCTCAGTGATCCAGCCATTATGTAATGTATTTTTAAGTTGGTCAACAGCTGTACACAGTAATTGCTAAGTGAGCCAGCCATTATGTAATGTATTTTTAAGTTGGTCAACAGCTGTACACAGTAATTGCTAAGTGAGCCAGCCATTATGTAATGTATTTTTAAGTTGGTCAACAGCTGTACACAGTAATTGCTAAGTGAGCCAGCCATTATGTAATGTATTTTTAAGTTGGTCAACAGCTGTACACAGTAATTGCTAAGTGAGCCAGTCATCATGTAGAAGTTTTGGCCACCCAAGTAAGCCACCCATTATGTAAGATGTTGCCAAGTGAACCAGCAGTCGTACACAGGTGATTCTAAGTCAATCAGAAGGATAGTTCTCTGTGTGGGTCTGGGTTGTAGGACTAAACGTTTTTGGTCACCACAATTGCAAAAACGCTTTTAAGGCCGCCAAATGCAAATATTGATGGGATTTAAACTATGATAACTGGAGCTCCTGTGATGATCCCCCCCTCCAACTCTTTAAGTCATTTTAGCCAGGGGGCCTTCATATTGGCTCCTCAATGGGATTTGGAGAAAAAAGTCTGTGTAGTAGTTTACCAAAAGTGAATAAAACTAGGAAGCCATGTATCAGGTCAAATGAACATGTATTATTTCTACTACCTTATGTAATAAACTGTACATATCTGAAAAACATACAAACTGTTATGTTATATTGAAATGTGTCTGTATTGAACTGTGAATATATTTGCCGTGCCTTATGTGCAATAAAGTGCCCTAAATTTAAAAAAAAAATGTTTTCTTGTTGATTCAATAGCCCAGCATTATTGTTTATCAACAGTAGAAAAATGTTGCAAGTGTGCATCATATCCTCTTGAAAGATTTATGGATTGCTTTGTATTGTTTCCTTTGTCGTTTGTTAAATGGAAGTCCTTTAAAATATTTTTGCTTCATTACATTTTCATTGTATGCTATTCAAAAAAATATTACAATGTATACAAAATAGACCTCTCCTTTAAAATAGATATATGAATTAAAAGTTTTTTTGAAAAAATAACTTTATTGGGAAATGGCACCAAAAATGAAACCATAAATTGACATAAATTATCGTTACAAAAAATATAAGTGTAGGTGGCCATTAAGTTAAATAGAATATATTTATTGCTACTATCAACCAATGTAAAGACATATTGGTCCAGTTTAATGTATTGATCTACCCATTTAATTATTGGTCCAGTTTAATGTATTGATCTACCCATTTAATTATTGGTCCAGTTTAATGTATTGATCTACCCATTTAATTTTAGTAATCATTTGTTATATTTTATTTTTTATTATTATTGTATTATAATGAAAAGTTTTTAATGTTTTTTTTTTTCCTTGTGTACTTTTTAATTTTAAAATAATAAAGCTTATTATTACCTGTTGGACACTTTAGCATGCTTTAATTAATGTGACTAGTCTACATAGAACCAACAAAAAGTGCTATACTAATTCGCACATTTATGCACTGGTTCTATGCATTTGTTTTAATCTGACAAAATAATCTCAAGGCGACTTTGTTTCCATTACAAACATTACTAAAAATTATTTTGTCTTTGTAATTCTACAAGATGTTAGTTGTTGGAATCAAATTTATTTAAATGGAATATTGTCATATAGAATCTATATGTGGTCTCAATTCGACCCTTCTCACTAAATTACAACAGGTCCAGAATGGTGTTACAAATTTATAGACAGGCAGCCAGCCAAAAAAATCCCACAGAAAGTGAAACTAATTAAAAGCTTATAAAAAAAAGTGTCTGTCAAGGGGAGAGTGTTTGGTGGCAGAGAAAAAAGATGCTTTTATGTTGCTGGCTAAATATATATGTAGATTTTAAAAATACTAGATAGAAAGTTGGCAAGATAGGCAGATGAGAGCTATGAGAGACTTATTTCATAGTTATTAGATAGCTAGTTAAATAGATTTGATAGTTATGGGATAGCTGGTTAGATAGATTTGATAGTTATTAGATAGCTGGTTAAATAGATTTGGTAGTTATGGGATGGCTGGTTAGATAGATTTGATAGTTATGAGATAGTTGGTTATATAGATTTGTTAGTTATGTGATAGCTGGTTAGATAGATTCTTTAGTTATGAAATGGCTGGTTAGATAGAATCGATAGTTATGAGATAGCTGTTAGATAGATTCGATAGTTATGAAAGAATGGAAATGGATAGATACGCGAGTAAAAGAAAGAAAAAGCTACGTGAATACTTGGTCAAAAAAATATCAAGTTTTTACATTGAAGTAGTTAGATTAAGAAAATTCTAATCACGTTCATTTTTTAGAGACGTGGTCTAAACCCTGTCTTCTAATTTGTTATCAGCGGAAGGAGTCGAGCAGGATGATATGGGAAAGACCGCACATGACGAAATGGCAGTTAAAAAATCCTATCACTACTTGAAAGTCTTAGCTCAGTTACAAACAATAATACTGAATAGAATCTAAATCAAGGCTGTCTTGCCCTCTCATTAATCTATGCTTTGGTGAAGATGTAGTTAAAGTCATAGAAATCTGTCGTGCCATCCACTGGTCTATGCTTTGGTGAAGATGTAGTTAAAGTCATATAAATCTGTAGTGCCACCCACTGGTCTATGCTTTGGTGAAGATGTAGTTAAAGTCATAGAAATCTGTCTTGCCCTCCAATTAATCTATGCTTTGGTGAAGATGCAGTTAAAGTCATAGAAATCTGTCGTGCCACCCACTGGTCTATGCTTTGGTGAAGATGTAGTTAAAGTCATATAAATCTGTAGTGCCACCCACTGGTCTATGCTTTGGTGAAGATGTAGTTAAAGTCATAGAAATCTGTCTTGCCCTCAATTAATCTATGCTTTGGTGAAGATGTAGTTAAAGTCATAGAAATCTGTCTTGCCCTCCAATTAATCTATGCTTTGGTGAAGATGTAGTTAAAGTCATAGAAATCTGTCGTGCCACCCATTAATCTATGCTTTGGTGAAGATGTAGTTAAAGTCATAGAAATCTGTCGTGCCACCCACTGGTCTATGCTGTGAAGATGTAGTTAAAGTCATAGAAATCTGTCTAGCCCTCCCATTAATCTATGCTGTGAAGATGTAGTTAAAGTCATAGAAATCTGTCTTGCCACCCACTGGTCTATGCTGTGAAGATGTAGTTAAAGTCATAGAAATCTGTCTTGCCACCCACTGGTCTATGCTGTGAAGATGTAGTTAAAGTCATAGAAATCTGTCTTGCCCTCCCATGAATCTATACTTTGGTGAAGATGCAGTTAAAGTCATAGAAATCTGTCGTGCCACCCACTGGTCTATGCTTTGGTGAAGATGTAGTTAAAGTCATATAAATCTGTAGTGCCACCCACTGGTCTATGCTTTGGTGAAGATGTAGTTAAAGTCATAGAAATCTGTCTAGCCCTCCAATTAAGCTATGCTTTGGTGAAGATGTAGTTAAAGTCATAGAAATCTGTCGTGCCACCCACTGGTCTATGCTTTGGTGAAGATGTAGTTAAAGTCATAGAAATCTGTCTTGCCCTCCCATTAATCTATGCTTTGGTGAAGATGTAGTTAAAGTCATAGAAATCTATCGTGCCACCCACTGGTCTATGCTGTGAAGATGTAGTTAAAGTCATAGAAATCTGTCTTGCCCTCCCATGAATCTATGCTTTGGTGAAGATGCAGTTAAAGTCATAGAAATCTGTCTTGCCCTCTCATTCATCTATGCTTTGGTGAAGATGTAGTTAAAGTCATAGAAATCTGTCGTGCCACCCACTCGTCTATGCTTTGGTGAAAATGATGATAGGGTCCAAAAAAAGCAGTCACATTAATATGTACTGGGCTTAAAAAAATGCATATTTCATCCTTATTTGGACAGCATAGGATTTAAAGAGCATACAATACATCTCACTGTCCTTTTTTTTTTAATATAACGAAATTTTGCTTTACTAATCTACAGTGGCATAGCGAGGGGGTGCAAGGGGGCATCATGCCCCGGGCGCTACTCACAAAGGGCGCCAAATGGTATATTTTACATATAATATTTTATGGTATTCGAATGGGGGTGGGGTGGGCTAAAAAGGTATTGTGCCCCGACCGCGAGTTAAGCTCGTTACGCCACTGCTAGTCGCACTTCTCGTATAAAATAACAGAAATACTTCTCCCAAAGTAACCTCTTGTTTGATCGATAACAAACAAGCTTATTAGATCAGTGATTTGAGTACCTGCTACACTGTAACAGTATACGAGTGTCAAGACTGATCAGTACTGCTTGTACTGGTATTAAATATTCATTGATTTGAACCTAATAAATGACATTTCTACCAAATGCTATCAATATAACTCTCAATAGAGGCCGTAAAGAAATTGAGATGTGAATTCGTAAATCAATCAATCAATACTTATGACCTTTTTTTTAAAGTTATGTCAAAAAAAATTAGAATCAATAATTTATAATCCTGAAAAAAATCACAAAAAGATTTCAACCATTCCATATAAACATTACAAATAATCATTAAAATAGCACAAACATTGTAAACCGAGAGAGAGGGGGCGAGGGAGAGAGAGAGGTATATATATATATATATATATACTAGCTGAACAGGCCCGGTACCCGGACTGGCTCTTTGGCACGCAGTTGGAGTTGAAAATGGTGATGCGCTCACAACACCATATCATTGACTAATCTTAATTCATTCATAATATTTTAAAGGACTCTTTCTCAATAGTTATTTTTTTAATAATGTATCAATTCTCTTTCACTTAGCCCCACACCCATCCTTCCCTCCCTCCCTCCCCCGCCACCCCCCTTCCACTCAAGACATGCTCGAATCGCAGTGGGTCTCAATGTACAAAATTACAAAAAGGGGTATTTAGTATAACTGCATGTTCACCCTGTTAACAATACCACGTGACACTTCTTCCTACCTCTCCCCCGCCCCCCCCCGTTAAACACCTCCTTTCCCAACCCTACACCCCCGTTCAAACAGTTCTTTTTTTTATAATTTTATAATTTATCATGTTTAACATGACGTATTTAACAAAAAAAAAAAAAAGAGAGACGTGAGGTTAAAAAATTAGCGGTGTTTCAACATGAATCGTCTGCTTGACCCCCCCTCCTCCTTTCTACAACCATTTGGTTTATTCCCACACCTATCCCAACCAACTCGGTAATTTATATTTGAGCGCGTTAACAATCAGTCTATATACAAAAAATAGCTTTTTATAAAATTCATCCCAAAGAAAATAATCCTCATTATGGGTACAGAAGCTTAACAAAAACAACCCCCGACTATTAAACATAATTTGCGCACACTACTCAATATCATTTAAAAATCTTAATTCATTAATAAG
The DNA here is from genome assembly GCA_021962125.1 of Bulinus truncatus. NCBI lineage: Eukaryota > Metazoa > Mollusca > Gastropoda > Planorbidae > Bulinus > Bulinus truncatus. The sequence continues at coordinate 3,957,858 of JAGDYQ010000093.1, read as the reverse complement.
AAATCCTTGTTGTGTTTAGAATTCCCCAGCATTTCATTTTTATTCAAGAAAGATTCATTTGATGAACAAAATGCGCACCAAACATACTCTCATTTAACATACATTGTCTCTTTTTAGTTTCTATAATTTTGGAATTTACCAGACTATTTTTATAGAGACGGTCGATGACACGCGCTGTTTTTTTTTTAACTCCGCAAAGGTGTGACGTAGAACTCAGACTTTTTTTTTTATCGATGTAAGCTTTCAACTCGTACGGTGCCGTGTATTTGTAACATACAGACATGCGGCTTTAATTGCCACGAGCATACTTTACACCCACGGTGTGTAGGTCTGTCGGTCGAACCACCGTCTATGTTAGCCGATTATGTATATATATATATATATATACACACATAGAGAGAGAGAGAGAATTACACATCGAAACAGGAAACAATGCTAAGTTTTTTTTAAAGTTTTAATGTAGTATTTTAGATAAAATTGCACTAATTAGATAAAGTGATTGCTGTTATATAGCCTATTACATTCCAAATTGGATTGCCTTGCTTTATTGTGCTGTAGAGATTGGAATTTTTTTGTTTTTTAAATCGTATGCTTACATCGCTCTACCAAACAAGTCTTTGTTATAATGAACATGTTATTTCTAGTTCCTATTTTTGTTCTGTAGTCAATGTTGATTTTATTCTAGTGCAGGGGTGGGTCAAGTATGGCCCGCGGGCCGCATGCGGCCCGTTTAAATATTTTGTGCGACCTGTATATGTTCGTATTTTAAAATGTAATGTGCATGTGTAATAAGGCGTGAATGTGAAATAAAATGACATATAATAATTTTTCTTTATAGGTTGTAAACTGTAATTGATGAAGACAAAGTACATATGCGGCCCGCCAATATCAATCAAGTTTTCAATGTGGTCCTCCGTAGAAAAAGTTTGCCCACCCCCTGTTATAGTGTCATCTATAACGCCCACATAAAGGCTAGGTCTGCTAAATTGTACTGCTATTAACATTGTTTTAGTAGGGGCAGTGGGGAGTACTACTAGAAGAATTTAAACAAAATCTTTATTATTTACATAAACATTATTCATTTACACAACACATAAACAAATTTGGACTTAAAATTTTGACAATTTTTTTTTATTCCACTATAACTGATACTATAGAAAATGGAAAAAATAAAAAAAAAAATAAGGACTGATGCCTCTAGTGTGAAAAAAAAGACATATAATTCTCACACAATAAGTACAATGTTAGACTAGACAAAATTGATCATTAAAATTTCTATATTATTATTATAAGTGACAGGAAACACATTTAAATGAATTGATAATTACTTTAAATGTTATTTATGATAAAGTAAAAGACAATTTCTGTCATCTTGAAAACATAAGAAAGCATCACATGCAGAACATTTAGTTCTTGTTTTTCTTTCAAGTTTATAAAGTGAATAACATAATTTACAGTTTTTTCTTTCCTTTGAAGGAACCATTACAGGTAAAATAGAATGATTAGTTTTTATTTTATATGCTGTCGCTGTCGGAACCTCATCTTAGTCATCAATCTTTCCTGTCTAATTAACTCTATTGTGTAATCTAACTGACTATATCTTGCTGGTCTATTTAATTCAATAATATCTGGATTTTGTTTCCTCCAGTCTTGAAAAAGAATATAACTATTTACCCTAGCAATATCAACAAAATAAAAAAATTAAAGTTTTCCACCATTTATTTGTTTTTCTAAGCATATTATATTTATTTAAAAGTTGATCACTTTTGTCTACCCCTCTCATATTAATATTATAATCCTTGACTAAAAGTGGTTGTCTTACTTCTAATTTTTCAAAAGTCCCATTTTTTTTATTTCTTCTCATGACTGAGTTAAAATAATTAGCTTTATGCATTGTAGAAACCAAAGATACTGTTTTGTTATCCCTCCACTGCATTGTTAAAGTTTCCTCTTTCCTAACCCATCTCATATCACCCCTCTTTGAAGTCTTTTCCCATTGTTTTACATTTTTTAATTCAGTAGGAAATCCTTTTCTAGTAGTCAAAATGGTACCACAGGCTAATAAACCTTTTTTTAACAAATCTTTTACTAAAACAAAACTAGTATAAAAATTGTCGAAAAACAAACGATAGCCTTGATTAACAATGGAAAATATTAAATTCATTACAACCCCATACGCTAATCCAAAGGGTGATAAAGTTTCAGACTAACCCAAATAAACATCAAAATCATATGTATATCCAGTAACAGAATCCACGAGCACCCATAATTTCATCCCCCACTTGGTTTATCTCTAATATACTGACGAAATGAATATCTTCCTTTGTTTCTAACCATTCGTTCATCAATTGAAATATTAGGTCCAGGCTGGTATAATTTCATGCATTTTCTTCTAATGAAATCAAGCAAAAACCTAACTTAAGTCAATTTACCCTCTGCCTTTTTGGTGTTTCGGTTTGAAACTTTAAAAAAACTAAGTATTTGTTCAAAAACGTGGCCTAGTCATAAAGGCTCTGCCCATAGTCCATTGAATAAACTTTTTTTGTTCCAGTAAGACTGAACATTTGGAGCTTGTATCATCCCCATGTACATTAAAAGTCCAATAAAGCTCATAAATTCTTCTTCACCTACATCTGTCCAGTTTTTGTACATGGCTGGTTTAGTTGGTCCAATAAATGCAGCATTCTGATTAGTCGTGTTGCATAGCTCTCTGACCAAAGTTGAAGTAAAAAACAGAGAAAAAATGGACAGAGGAGTCAGATACTTTTTTCTGTCTTGTCTTGTAAATGACTCTGGAAAATGAGCTACAGGAGTTCTCTCAGGTTTGAAGGGTGGCAAAGCATAAGGAGGTCCAGAATTTTGGTCATCATAACTGAAGATAAAAAGATGTAGTAACATTAGAAACATTTTTTTTAAAATGAAACAATGATATTTTGTTAAAAATTTATTCAATAAAATATTCAGTAATAAATTAGCCATCTAAAATTGTTGAATTATTTCTTTTGTTTTGTTCAAATGTGAAAAAAAAAGATACGTTACCAATGTAAACAAAAGAAAGTTACATTTACTATGGCCCTAAACAAATATGAATTATAAATGAATGTGTGGAAAATGTACCGTTAATTATATAAATAGTTAAACTAACATATTTTTTGTAATGTTTTGATACCTATAAATATCTACTAATGAATATACAATTAACAAAATAAAAAAAAATTGAAAAAAATTGCCATGTGCGTTTCGGCTTTGCCACTAAGTCTAATGTTTACCTTTCATTGTTGACTTGTTTAGTGGAAAATCGATGTATATTTTCAGTTTCACTGACTTCTTCTTCTTCCTCTTCAAGCCAAACTTCATCCTCACTTGAAATATAGTCATTTTAATCGTCGGAAGATGAATACATATCCATAATTCTTTAAAAAATTGAGACGCTAATAAAAACAGGACTGTCGTAAAAGTGACAAAATGGCGACCATCATCCCGGAAGTTTGTGACGTAAACACGAGACTTTTAATTAATATTTTTTTAATTTAAAATGTAAAAAATGTGTAAAATGTTGTATTTTTTGCTAATATATTCATTTTTTTATAACAAAACATAAATAAATTGATCAAAAGTAAAAATATAAAGAATTATAACATAAAAAAATTGTCGATCACCGGTGATCGAAAAGTCAATGCTACGATGGTTGAGAGTGTATGTGTGTGTTATTGTATGTTTGTATTATTGTATGCGTGTTTTTTATATGTGTATAATTGCATGTATGCAGTGGCGCAACCAGCAAAAAATGCTGGTGGGTGGGGGGGGTGCTCACATATTGAAAAAAGATAGTTTGACAGTCTTTTTAGTAACTTTATAACGTAAATTATGTATTGATGATTTGGGGGCTCAAGCCCCCCCCCTCCGGTTGCGCCACTACATGTGTGTATTATTGTGTGTGTTTTAGTGTGTGCGTTATTCGGTATGTGTGTTTGAGAAACGCGATTAAAAAAAATTGCTCACGTCTGGTATACACAACACGCGAACAGTTCACTGTAACCCTATACGAATCACAAAGTTGACAGAATATATTTTGTTCTTCTGATTAGATGATCTGGAATGATGACAAATTCAAGTCTCAAGGTCGGCATATATTCCTACAAGTAAAAATCACGTTTTTAAAATTTTCATTTTAATAATAAAAAAAAAATTAGCCATGATTTTAGAAGACACAGACAAGATAAGTCTCTATACTGAGATAAACACATCCGGCGTGTACATGAACGTGTTAATTACATGTTGAGGCCCACTGACCCCATTTAGTTATGTACTTATGTAAGTAAATAGGGCACACAGTTGTCTACATAAAAATATTCTTTCTCTAACAAACAAAAAGCTAAAATATAAACATAGTGAGCCGACTCAGCCGAGCCCCAACTTCTAAGTGACCACTGATAATAAACAAAAAAGTTACTTTTTAGACTTTAATTCACCCTGTCTCTCTCTATTTTTAAAGGGGACACAAGCTTTTTTCTGCGCCCGGGCTTCAACTGACCTAAATTTATCTCTGGAGAACACTATTTTCCACTTGTACTCTCCACCATTGATTAATTTAGATCATCATTTGATTTTTGACTTTAATTCTTCAATTATGCTAGATAGCTAGAATGGGATTATGCACATCCAGCCCTGTAGTGTGAAAATTCTACAGCAGGGGCCAGACATTCTACAGCAGCGGCCAGGCCATTACGGGGGGGGGGGCAGGAAATAAATGTTACTAGATAGAGCAAACAAGTAGAGGGGGCCAGACAAAACGCGGGGGGGGGGCGCAACGCTACGGGCCTGTGCACATCTCTCAATAGAGAAATGACTGACAACCTGAAAGTACCGGGTTTAAATCCCTGTGAAATTTCCCAAAGTCCAACATTATGAAATTATTTTACCTGACATTATTCTGGGCGTTGTGCCATGCCCTCCACCTAGGTAGGCTATCTGGTAGTGCCTCCAAGGCAACTGTTGTCTGCATTGGAAGGGAATGAAAGAAGGGCACTGCAAAAACTGTCCCATTAATATTTAAGGATTTAACAGATGAACACTTCATCCTTTTACATGGACTTTAAGTTAAAAAAAAAATGGTCATAATAGTAATGGGCTCAAAATACGACATTATTTTTTACATACGATACGGACCTCTCCATTTGACCACTATTTGTTGACAGAATTAATTATCAACATTTTTATATTCAAAATTGTAGCTAAAACATATTGCAAATTTAAATATAAATAAAAGTTACACTTGATTATTTTTTGTAAACGATTAAAAAATTGTATACAGTACAACGAAAACACAACAGCAGATGTCTATTCTCATGAATGATGTAGAGACATAAACAATAATTCTAATTTGGTCTTGTAACTAACATCATGACTAAATTGACTTTACGTGATCTAAAGTCATGTTTTATAAAAGGTTACTTTCTCTCACACTTTTTTTTTATCCTAAAAAAATATTTAAAGGCAAAAATATTCTGTAATTACACACTTCAGAACAAAATTGTAAGTGAAAGGCTCTGTAATACTGAATATCCTTAACAATAACAGGCCTACAGTTTATTTCGCTTAGTTCATTTTTGCTAACTTTCAATAGCAAAGTTTTATTCTTTAAATTACTCATTTGGAATTAGTGTTTTTATTGGTTGTATGTGTTGAAATATTTTGTACAATATTAATTATTTGCTGTTGACAACTTGATGTACTTAAATTAATTTTATCAAAATGTTATCAAGGAAAATTAACCCTCTCATTACAGACGCAGAGATGATGTTCATCTACACCCTCCTGATTGCCCTCCCCGTCCTGACATTGGCTCAGACCACACAGGATCCTTTGACAGAAATAGCACAGGCTCTGTTCTTGGAAACAGATTACAACAAGATGGCCAAATAGACAGATCGGAAATCGACACTAACTTCCAAGGTACTTCGGATTAAGATAGATGTTTCTCTGTCAGGATAGATAGCTTACAGATGGATGCGACCATGTTATTATTGTGTTTTTTTTTTAAAAAAAACTACTTTACGTTATATTTCTGATATAATGCCAGTAGTAGTATATTTAAGAGAAATTAATTAATTTAAATATTTAAACATTGGCAGTTAGACGCCAAAATTATAAAATAGAACAATAAATGCATACATTTAACTCACACAAAACCTCAATAGTATCTATCTATCTATCTATCTATCTATCTATCTATCTATCTATCTATCTATCTATCTATCTATCTATCTATCTATCCATCTAACTATCTATCTATCTATCTATCTATCTATCTATCTATCTATCATCTGGTCTGTTCCTGTTTCTTCTTCTGGCAAACTATGTATATCTGTCAGTTTTATCTCTTAAATTGGAAGAAGGTAAAGGAATGTGTTATGCAAATGAAATGTTTGTTTGTAGGACTACGACACCTACTTGGCGATGGCAGCCATATCGAGACACGGAGTACATCACATACGTGGAGGGCAACACTACCGACCTGGTCCTTCATCAACATTTCCCACCACTCTACGACGTCTACGATGTGGACGGTGATCATCACCTGGACAAACACGACCTGGACAACTTCTACAGTTTGTTGGACGGTAACGCCAATGGCATTGATGTCACAGGAAGAATTCTGTCAGGTAACTATGGTAGTGGGTTTTGTCAGGTAACTGTAGTATATGTTTTAGTCAGGTAATCATAGTGTATGTTTTGTCAGGTAACCATAGTGTAGATTTGACCAGGTAACCATAGCGTATGTTTTGTCTGGTAACTATAGTGTATGTTTGTCAGGCAACTATAGTGTATGTTTGTCAGGTAACTATATTGTATGTTGCAAATCAGGAACATTGTTTTTTGTTTAATTGTTACATAAATCGGAATCAACAAGATTTTAAAACACATATTAACAATATTTTAAGCGAAATTTGCGAAATTAAAAATGGTTTGAAAAGCTCTTTTAATTTGTCAAATTATTCGAGATGCAAAAGATGTTATTTTAGTAAGGAGGGAGGGGGGTGAGTGGGGGATTAACGACCCCAAGCGGCCAGTACTTTGCGGCTAGCTAAGGGCGGCATCTCGCATACAATAGTACTTTTTGTTAGAACAGTAAACATTTAGTTATTATACTAGCGGAGAGACTGGCCTCTGTTATAAAAGAATGCACAGAAAACTGTAAGAACTAAATTAGAGCCCTAGCGCATGTAGCCCTGCTATCCGGCTCAGAACTATTCGGACCAGCTTGAAATTAATTTTTTTATTAAATGTTGTTTTGGAATAAAAAAAAATAGCATTGTTACCTGTTTTATGTAACTCCCATTTATGCTGATTTTTTCAGTAATCACCGGATCTTGCCGGATTATTAAGATTCGATTGCTGGGTTGGAGGGTCGTTGAAGGCAGTGCATTTTTGGGGTTTACATAATAGAAAAAGCCCTTTCCCCATAAACCATGGGAGACCATGACTGTAAAAGCATTATATGCCAGTTTTTTCTTTTACTAAGGGCACTCAGTTTTTGAAAATAAAAAAGGAGATACGCAGATGTCGTAATTTTGAGAAACACTAGTCTGTTTTATATTTTGAAATGTACTCAAATAGTTAGACACACTCGGACAATGCCAACTGGTTTGTAGTGAGCAAATGTTCTGACGTTATGAAATCTGGCGACTTAATTCACCGGCTAGAGCGAACACTTTAGCCTTTTGTTGTGACAAAGATGTGTGGAAATGTCTTTACCATCAGCTAGACATAGGCCCACATGCACCTGAATCCCTTTCATTACAATGTCATCACCATAAAAATGGTTGTAAAAATGATTGATTATTAGCAAACGTGTTTATTATATTTGCGTGCCATCTGCTATCCACAGATACTGGAGAGTCCTATTTTGTTAGAACAGTAAACATTTAGTTATTATACTAGCGGAGAGACTTGGCCTATTTCGTTATAAAAGAATGCACAGAAAACTGTAAGAACTAAATTAGAGCCCTAGCGCATGTAGCCCTGCTATCCTTCGCTCAGAGGAACTATTCGGACCAGCTTGAAATTAATTTTTTTTATTAAATGTTGTTTTGGAATAAAAAAAAAATAGCATTGTTACCTGTTTTATGTAACTCCCATTTATGCTGATTTTTTCAGTAATCACCGGATCTTGCCGGATTATTAAGATTCGATTGCTGGGTTGGAGGTCGTTGAAGGCAGCATTTTTGGGTTTACATAATAGAAAAAAGCCCCTTCATAAAAACTATGGGGAGACCATGACAAAAAAAACATTATATGCAAAAGTTTTTCTTTGCACTAAAAAATCTCAGTTTTATGAAAATAAAAAAGGAGATACGCAGATGTCGTAATTTTGAGAAACACTAGTCTGTTTTATATTTTGAAATGTACTCAAATAATTAGACACACTCGGACAATGTAACTGGACTGTAGTGAGCAAATGTTCTGACGTTAAGAAATCTGGCGACTAATTCACTGGCTAGAGCGAACACTTTAGTATTTTGTTGTGACAAAGATGTGAAATGTCTTTACCATCAGCAGACGTAGGCCCCATGCACTGAAACCCTTTCATTACATGTCATCACCCATAAAAATGGTTGTAAAAAATGGATTGATTATTAGCAAACGTCGTTTATTATATTTGCGTGCCATCTGCTATCCAGATACTGGAGAGTCCTGTATTGGAAGACCGGGTCAACCAACACGGGAGATAATCGACAGGAAAATATCTAAATATGTTTTGACGCGTCTTATTTATAACCTTTCTCTACATTATGTTGATTATCATTTAATTTAATAAAAAAACATTTAGTTTACTAAGTAACATCTGGTGTTCACTGTGTCACAAATATCATTTAACATATTATATGAAACGTGACAATCATTCACGCATTTATGTGCCGTGGCTGTAGGGCCCCTCATGGATACTGCAGAGGAAAAGTTTCTCTAATAAATGATAAAATTCGATCAATTTTTCATATTGGGTCACATAGAGTTCAGGTGTTTCTAACAGCAGCACACTTGTAACTAGGGAGCGACCGAGTAACTGGATCGGACGGTATCGGACCGATATTGGCACTATCGGTTGATATCGGATCGACCGATTTTTGTAGGGAGCGACCAATAGTCGAACCGATATTGGCACTATGCAGGCCCGTAGCCAGGTCAGAGGAAGAAGGGGACACCAATACCCGGCAAGGGGGGCACCTTTTGGCTTTCCTTTATTTTTTCCTCTTTTTCTTCTTTATTTAAGCGGGGGCACTCCACACCTAGCGGGGGGGCACTGGCCCAGTGCCCCCCCTTGGCTACGGGGGCTGCACTATTGGTTAACTATCGGACCAGCCGTTTTTTGGCTGCCGATACATTGTTTTTTTTTTCATAACAGAGTTGCATAAAAAAAAATCCATAAATAACTTAAGTTTATAACCAGATCAGACAAGATTGAAAAAAAAGCAAAAAAACCCGTACACAGAAATTGTCACCACAAAAATTGCATCAGCGATATGGCTTCCAAACAATAGGATTGGCATTTCTTAATTCTAATGTATGAATCTGAATGATACAATTAGTGATTATCTGTGTTTATTTTTTTTGGGATGGAAAGTTGGGGGACAAGACACGGGGGCGATATTACGAAATATGACAGGGAAGGGGTGAACATGGGTTGACATACGCCATTAGATTGGGACTACAGCACGAGAAAAACACGTGTTTGGCATTGTTTTTGATTGAAAAAATATCGATATCGGTATTCGGTATAAATGCTGGAGAAAAATATAGGTATCGGACTATCGGTAAAAAGGCATATCGGTCGCTCCCTACTTGTAACAATGTGCTGTCAGGGACAATGTCAAGCCACTTCCCCTGCACCCTATTCAGTTCATTGGAAATTGGGTTAGGGGAATCAAGAGAAGAATTATCCAACTTGGATCATCAAATTAAAGTCGGCCACCAGTCTTTGTGATCTTGTAATAATTATTTAAAAAAAAATTCTTATTGATATCTCAACATACATTACACCATCAGTTTGTTGACATAACAACATAATGTAGACATCAGTTTGTTAATATCTCAAATATAATGTACAACAACAGTTTATTTAAATCTCAACATACATTATAACAACAGTTTTTAGACATAACAACATACAGGTACAACAACAGTTTGTTGAATATCAAACATTTAGGTAACAACAACAATTGTTGACATATCAACAAAGGTATAACAGTTTTTTTAACTTCTCCAGTTTTAGAAGCAGGTCAAACTTAAAACATTGCACAAAAACCTTGTGGTTCATTGTTTTAAATATCTGGTAAAAAAATATATTTTCCGTGTTCACTTCTTGCTGAAAGAGAAAAACCGACTAAATCCACTAATTCTCAAAGAGCTATCATCATTGGTGAAATTCTTTTTGTTTATTAGACTAACTTTAATTTAATCATTTGGCAAATCACCCTTTCCTTTAAATTTATAAGTACACATAGAAAGCTTATCTGTGAAGTCCCTGTAAGAATGAGAAGAATTATCTCTGAATCCCATAAACCACTGATTGGGCAGTTTTAACGGTCTTCTTCCATCCTCCACCAAATGTACTGCTCAAATGTTATTGATGAACCATTACCCATAATGCTTCATTGGTCCTTGATGGACAATCAAAAAATAACTGCACACCACTCCTACACAAAAATAATTATCTGTTGCGATCACAATTTAAAAAACTTTTTATCAGGAAACCGAAAACATAAAAAAATATTTCATTTCATAATAGGGATGTGGAACAACTCAATGGTCTAAATGTAGTTTTACATTTCAATCTTCACGACTCGCTCCAATTATATGACTTAAGAAACGTTATAAAACCGAAACACTAATTTTTACGATAAATACAAATAAGATTTACACATAAGTTTGTAGTTCAAATTTTCATCCAATCGGATATGCCAAGTAATAGATATATCAAAACGAATCCGATTCTTTAGTTATTACAATAATAGAAAACGAAAAATTAAAAATATACTTTGTTCTTTTTATGGATATAGGGGTATGTGTCGCCACTGGGGAAACACACATGAGCCCGGATGATTAAACATACACGTGATATATGCCTTGATCTTCTCTTAGACTGTTACTCTTGATGCATTCTATGACATGACTAGATCAAATGCCCCGGCACCTGACCGCGAGTGACTCTTATAATTGAGTTGTATCCTTTACCATCTTTACAACTTTACATAATTTGCGCACTACTTGAAATTCTCAAGACTATTTTTAGCTAAGCAAGAGTTCACTTCTCTTGAGTGAGACGAAATGTTAAAATTCCCTAAGTCTATTTTTAGCCGCTATTGTTATACACACGTACGCACACCTGGCTAGCCGATTATGACATCGTCACAAAATTAAAAAAATATATTATTAAAATCCCCTTTTTGTGAATTTTGACAGACATCTTTCAAATATTCTATACGAACTTCACTTGAACCATTCTATTGTCTGAGATAACATGAATGGTCATGCTGTAAAGCAATAGACTGAGAACCAAAGGGAATCGTGCAAGCTTTTGGTGAAAGTACCTTCCATGTCTCCAGTGATGAGACAAAGGAGCTCTACACATACAGTCGCGTATAATTTCTAGAATTTAAGGGATAAGCATCTTGGGTGTGAAGGAACTTCTACAGATTGTCTAAGAAAAATGTTCTATTGACTTTATGTAGATAAAAAGGGTTAGATAAATAAATATTTTTCCATTCACAAAATAACAGACAATCCAAACCTTATGATGCTACTGTGACGAGGAAACCTAATCGCTAAATCTAACTAGTTTAAGCCCTTATTGGCCATTTCGTCCTCGGCATTTTGAGGTAGATATTACACTTCAATAGCTTTCTAATCTGTTGTTTCAATATTTGAAAAGATTGACATTCCATCTTTACAGGACATGAATTGGTCAAATTATAAGTACATTGTCTTTGTCATGGAAGTTTTTTAAATCAAACTTCATGATTCGCTAAATTGTCTCCCATTGAAGATTTTTCAAATCTATACGTCTACTGCTGTAATATTGCTTTACGGATAGCTTCTAAATCAACAATGGCAAATCTTACAAAATCCTATCTTTCTTTTTATTTTAATATTTGATTTTAGTGTTCAAATGTAGGTTTAACCTTCTTGTTTCTAAGGCATTGAGTAAGGCAATCGTTTTGTAGTAAATGAATATATTTCATAGACTTGGTAAAAAAAAGATAAAGTTTTAAAATGAATCACGACAAGTAAACGTGTAGTGCAGATAATGAAGTCAATCAAAACAAAAAGAAAAAAATGAAAAGAATAAAAAGGAAATCTAGACCAGCAATGAAATCGTGACACGCCTATCTACATGACGTGTTGTTTTAGGTGAAAGTTGAACTTTTTCCTGATTATTATAAAAGCGGGTTACATTTTAACTCGTACACTGTCACATATTCCTTAGCAAAATTAAGACGGAAGTTGGATTAAAATGCATTAATACTGCAGAAAAGTAATTTAATGTTTAATAAACCGTTTATTTAAAGTAATTGGGACATTTTAAAGTTAATATTAGAAGCAAACTCATAAAACAACAAAAGATTACATTCTATTAAATTGGTTTCAGCACAAATCTCAATATTCTGCAAAGTAAAGTTTCAAAATGTCTTTCAATGAAGGATTCGTATTATTTATATATCAATTATATTAACGATTTGATAAAAATGTTACCCTTTTTAAACCGATAATTATTATTTATTTTATAAATTAATATTTCTTTCATTGTTGTAACTTCTATAATTTTTTTAATTGCTTGAAATATACCAGTTTACTAAATTGTTCCAAAAAAAGCCGTTTCAATGCTATTTTTCCCCCCCAGAAAATGGCCATTCTTTTCTTAGCCCCCTTTATTGCTATGTTAGTTCTTGCTCTCTGGCCCAGCTCATTAGGACCAGTTCCATCAAATGGCCCACTCTTTCCTTGAGGCAGACTTCAACAAGGACGGCTCCACGGATGTGGTCAATTTCTATCTGAGCTTTCACGTGAGGTACGAGCGAAATGGGGCGGGGATGGTGGGAGGAAGAATTACTTCATAAGAAAAATAAACAACACATGATTACCTATATATTCCCCAAAAGACAGCATATAACATGTGCCATGTGTGAAGAAATACACACCACTAATCTAACATGTGCTACTGTATCTAACATGCGCTACTGTTTTTAAACCCATGCTATCGAATCATCTTAGGGCTAAGATGTTAATAATGACGGTCGCATCTCCTCAAGACACGAGTTCGTCACCTACACCACTGGCCACACCGATGACCAGCTGCCGATCGACATCGCCAACTCACTGTACGACATCTACGATGTGGACGGTGACCACCATCTGGACAAAACACGATCTGGACAACTTTTACTCCCTTTCCTCGACGGTAACGCCAACAACATTTGTGGTGAGAGAATTCGTCCGGTAAGTTCTCATCCACGTGAATTTTTGTGTGTGGGCTGCAGACTCTAGTGTATACTATTTTAACTGTTCGTTTTGTAGTATAGCATAAAGTCGCACTCAAATATCTAGCACATGTTTTATACTATAAATATACTTTAACATCTATTAAGTGCTACTATAAAGAATCTTTGCTAGACGTTTTCTACTTTGAGTTTCCTTCAAAGTCATAAGTCATGTTTTTTTAGCACAGCGGCCTGACAGGCACTGTTTGACACCACTAACCTTTTTATAGAACAGAATCATACTTGTTTCATCTATCGTTCAAGTATTGTTACATTGCACAAACACACACACACAATTTAGTTAAATACAATTCAAGACTTAACCGATTCAAACATCTATTTTTTAAAAATTATTATCATATGTACATTTTAAATCATTTTGATAACCAAACATTATCGTTTCGCTAAGCCATCGTGGACGCCATGACAAAGTAAACTATTTTGAGTCGTTAAGTTTTGTTATTCCATATCTTGTTAATATAAAAAAAAAAACTTTAAAAAAAATTGTAATAAGAAATTTTCATTTTATTTCAGCTACTGGGCTATCGTTTTATCCAATGTTGCTCACCAACATAGACGTAAATAAATGAACACCTTCACCTCCCTCATGTCAGAGAAACACAAACTTTATACAAACTGGATTAAATTTTATGAAATTTGTCAGTCAAACAAAACATTTTTTTATTATTTTGTTCATCTAGCCAATTCGACTTCATTTAACTGGGACAGATATATATATATATTTTCAATTTGAACAAATATTCTCCATATTCTGAAAGATTTTCCCCCATTTCACTCCGGATACGCAAATCTTGCGGACTTTTAAAAAATTACAGAAATGGGCTTCAATCTAAAATGGTTTCACTTCTTATTTTCAATATTTTGGACGGGTACACTACATTTTAGTATATATATATTTACGGTTTTAGGTCTTGAAAAATGATTAGACCATATCAGCTTTCGACATAGAGAGAGAGAGAGAGAGAGAGAGAGAGAGAGAGAGAGAAAGAGAGAGAGAGAGAGAGAGAGAGAGAGAGAGAGAGAGAGAGAGAGAGAGAGAGATGGAGACATCAATCCATTACAATGTCATTAAAACCCCTACAATCTATATAAGTAATAGCGATTTGGTTTCTGCGTTAAATCGAAATTTAAAGAATTAATACAACAGTATTCCAGTTTAAAATATAATCAAGTAAAAATAGGATCCGCCCGAAACCAAAAATAACCTAGTCTACCGATCTAGCCTATAGGGGATATAACTCTATGCAAAGGTTTTACAGGGTGTACAGCTAGTAAGAAATGTTACTGACCAAAAGCAATGTTGACGGAAAGTTCGCTTCTTAAATTCCATGTTAAGTGTGATATTTAGATATGTACATTTATTTTTGTAACTCAAAACAACAAAAAGAAAAAGTTGATGTCTTTTTCTTTTTCAACATACTGGAAAGAGTCCGATAAATCGTCACCTAAATATGTCTCCTGCGGTGCCTCCATCGCCATTGCACTATTGCCTTTGTTTGGGAATAAAAGAAAAAAAAAATCATACCCATTTGTGATTTATAGGACCGATGAGATGAACATCACATCCTTTGTAAGGATTTGTAAAAAAAATATATTTAATGATTTATATCTTGTTACTACGTTCATCCTAGTCACAGGGATGGAAAACGTCATTTAGGCTCATAAAAGAAATACTAGCAATTTAATAAAAGAGAGACATACGAAATGGTTCAAAATTGTGCTCTGTAGGGGTCCCTTAATAATTGGATTCCCTGGGCACGTGCCCTCTGCGCCCGTCCTTAAATCCGCCTCTGCCTAGTCATATGGAGTGTGTTGACATCATGGGTGCTATGATAGGACCAACTCATAAAGCGCTGGTCAGTATTTCTCTATACTAAATATACTATAAAAGGGAGGACACATGCAATAAGTTCTCAAGATGCACTAACTAATTTTGCCGCCCCTCCTCCTAAGTATCAATTGAACATGTTTACTTAAGTAATACTATTTCATCACACAAGAAAATTCATATGAGCATTTACATAGTTGAAGCCTAACTCTCGCGCCTGGGGCACAATGCCTTTTTAATACCTTTTTAGCGCCCCCCCCACCCAATTCGGAAAAACATATAATATTAAATGTAATATATACCGATTAACGCCCTCTATGAATAGCGCCCGTTGTAATGATGCCCCCCTTGCCCCACCCCTCGCTACGCCTCTGCATTAGAGTGCCATATTATTATTCTATTAAATCAGTTCTATATCATGAATGTGTTGCTTGGATACTATTATTCTATTAAATCAGTTCTATATCATGAATGTGTTGCTTGGATACTATTATTCTATTAAATCAGTTCTATATCATGAATGTGTTGCTTGCATATAAATATGAAGGACGAAGTTCATCAATGTAATTGTTGTTAAATATCCTTAGTAAACATCTAATACATTAGTTTTGACAGCTTTTTGAGCGTAATTTATAATATTGGTAGATTTTACCTGAAATGATATGAAACATTGAAGCGCAGGAATAGTTTCTGCGGGTTAAGCACCACACAGGGCGCTGATCTAGGGAGGGCCACCGAAAGAGCTCTATACGATGTTCATTATTTTGATTGGTTGGAGGCCGCCAAAAATGTAAATGGCACAGAGCGTGACAATATCTGTCTACGGGCTCCAGGATGCCTCCACATCGCTTAGGGAAAATTACTCTGCTATTTCTTGGTATATCTCCACTTTTCTGCTCATCTCAGGTGATATATGCAAAAGTTGCTGATAAAAATGTCTCTAACATTCCACCAGACATACTTGTCACTGGTTTATCCCATCACTGGCTAGCCTCTTATCTTTCACTCTTTTTATGCGACTGTGTGGCGCATTGACCGCTGAACCGGCAAATCTCAAACATTGAGCCACCTTTGTTCTGATTGGTTAATTTGTTGTTCACAAAATTTAGAGAAGCAAAGAGAAAGATACAAAGAGAAGCAAAGAAAGATGCAGAGATGAACCGAAATAGAGAGACATAGAGATAGAATAAAAAAGAGGTTTCAACGCTGTTTCACATTAGTTGTGCACGTATGTACGCCAACATCTATAAAGCAGAAAAAAGAGACACAGTGAGTTGTATAACAGGGAGATATTGAGAAAGACACAGATAAATAGAGATACAGACAAATATATATATATCGGAGAGATAGCGGAAGTGAAAGACACAGAAACTAAGTCGTCGGCATCCGTCCGACTCGGGAGACAATAATGTAGCTCATATGAGTTTACAGGCCCTGCCGAGAATGGCTGTGCAGTCCGACTCGGAAGACGATGGTGTAGCTCATTTAAGTATACAGCCCCGCCGAGAATGGCTGTGCAGTCCGACTCGGGAGTGGCAATCCCCGCCGCACTTGAAAGTGGATGGTTTTTTGTAGCTGTTGTTGTAGCTGCTTCCGCCTTGATCTTTTCAGGGGCGGCATTTTCGTGTCGCTCAGCCTCTGCGTGCAACGAACCCCTCACCTGCCGGACAGCGAGCCTCAAGGACTGGCCGTCATGTCCTTTTGCAGGAGGTATCTCTGAGGCGCATTTTAGGGCGCCCTGTTTTCCTCTGGCCTGCAACTAGCTCTACAATAGAGTAGGTCCTTCGGGATGCGGCCTGCGTCCATTCTCTTGACATGGCCAGGCCATCTGAGGCGTCTCTCGCTGAGAACTGCAAACAAGCTACTCATGTTGGCCCTCTCCAGCACCCCAGTGTTGGGAATCTTGTCCTGCCATTTGATCTGCAGTATACGTATAAGTAAAACAAACAGTATTTAATTAATTAATAAGTCGGCCACAGTCTGAGCAAAATTCATTTATTGAATTTTTTTTTTTTTTCAAGTACTAATTTTCGTATTTAAAATTTTAATTTCAATATGTTGTGCCATATTCAATGTGCATACCCGCTGGCTGTCTGTGTGTGTGTGAGTGATCTAAAATGTATCACTGATGGCTGATTCTTTGTTATAAGAGCCCTAACCACTGGTGTCGCTTTAGGAGAGAGGAGGAGGGAGTTGGGGCGGCGATACTTTTTGTCCCAAACAACTGTATGTGGGGGTGTGTAAGTCTTTTATTAGACAATATGTTTGTCTGCATATGTATATGTATATATAGATATACTAGTCACAGTACCTGGCTTTGCCCGGGTTTAAAATAAGGTTTTCTGTTTACCTCTCTGTTTTCTCCCCCACCCCCTCTCTCTCCCCTCCCTCCCTCCCTCCCCTCCCTCTCCCTCCCTCTCCTTTCTCCCTCCTTCCTCTCTCTCCCATCTCTCTCCGTCCCTCTCCCCATCTCCCTCTCTCCCCTCTCCCTCCTTCTCCCCGTCCACCCTTCTCCCATCCTCCTTCCCCCTCTCTCTCCACTCTCGACCCTTTTTCTCTTTATCTCTTCCTCCCCCAATTCTCCCATCCTCTCCCCCTCTCTCCTTCCCCTCCCCTCTCTCCCTCCCCTAACCCTCCTCCCCTTCCACTCCCCTCAACCCTCTCTTCCTTCCTCTTCTCCTCTCTCCCTCTCTCTCTCCTTCCCTCCCCTCCCCCCCTCATTCCCTCTCTCTCCCTCCTCTGCCCCTCCCACTCTTTATCTCTCTCCCCCTCCATCTCTACCAACCCCTCTTTTTCCCTCCCTCCCTCTCTCTCTCTCCCTCCCTACCCCTCTCTCTCCCTCCCTTCCTTTCTCTCTCTCCCTCTCCCCCTGCTCCCTCTCCCCCCTGCTCCCTCTCCCATCTCCCTCTCTCCCCCCTCTCCTTTTCTCCCCCTGTTCATCTCCCCTCTCTCCTCTCTCCCCTCCCTCCTCCTCACCACTCCTTTCCTCTCTCCCCCTGCCTCCTCCCTCTCTCTCTCTTTATCTCTCTCACCCCTCCCCCCTCTCTCTCTCTCTCTATATATATATATATATATATATATATATATAATAACTTATAAGACGCATTTGTTGTCTGTCTGTCTATCTGTCTGTTCCCTTGTTGCTTATTATTATGGCTTCACACTTCTTCTAAAATCCTTCTTCATTCCTCTACCTTCCTCAAACTGTTTTAAATCAGAGAGCATGAAAAACAACAATTCTTTGCATCACAAAGGCACAATACAGCACCAGCGCGCAAGTTCTATTCGATCATCGGGAAATGATAATCACAGAGAATTTTATTGATGGCGCTGTCAAGATTACTTTAATATAGTAAAATACTAAAAAAAAAAAAATTAATTACATTCAAACTACCCATCGAGATGAAACGAAACCTGTCCTATAACCTTCCCCATGTAATTATGTGTATGTGTAACAAATTTCACGTTATTTGTTTGTCTGGATCTTGAGTTATAAGGGAACAGACAGACAGACAACAAATGCGTCTTATAAGTATAGAGATATAATATTTTATGTTATTTCAATACTGTATCTCTTATTATCTTTTCAATACATATAGCTTGTACAATCGTTAACATACGATAAAACAGTGTGCAATAGTAGAAGAGTGTACAATCATTGAAGTACAGTAGAAGAGTGTACACTCAATGAAGTACAGTAGAAGAGTGTAAAATCATTGAAGTACAGTAGATAAGTGTACACTCATTGAAGTATTGTAGAAAATTGTACAATCATTGAAGTGCAGTAGAAGAGTGTACAATCAATGAAGTACAGTAAAAGAGTGTACAATCATTGAAGTACAGTATACTCGTGTACAGTCATAGACTTACAAAAGTACAGTGTGCAATCATTGAAATACAATAATTCAGTATTAGATTGTATAACAACGAACCATATCTTTGCATTTATTTTTAACTACAACCTCATTATAGAACCTCTGATATAAAACTAGTTAATAAAAGATGTTTAAATGTGTTTTACTGTGGACCGAGGATTTACTTTGTTATTGCTTTGACCGTCTGTTGCATCGCTCCCAACTACCAGCCCGGCCTGGTCTACCACTCACACGACACAAGGTACAGAACTTCAATTAACACCATCGGTCCTATATCGAGATATTGTTTCCCAATCACTGTTGGTTTATGTTTGAACTGTGTGATGTGACGAGGCAACAGTAACACGCAACGGACAGTGTTTTGTTCAGGATTCAGAATATAAGACGATATTTGTTAAAATATAATAGGCTCAAATTGTAATAAATATTGGACTATACAAAAGGTATTTTACTTTTCATTCCTCAAAAGCTTATTTTTTTAAATAATAAAAATGATGAAAATAGATTTAAGATTGGCTCCTGCCTACAATATTTTCAAATCAGTTAATTCAAGGTGTGCGTTCTATGACTATTTTATAAATTCGCACACATGTTCATGCATTTAGATTTAATAAAATGTTATCAACTAAAATAGTTATCAAATTTTATTTTGAGAATAATTGAACTAAAGTAATAATTGGAGCTATTTTTTTTTTTCAGAAAATGTTGCTATTTCGTCTGTTGATGATTGTTTTGCCAGTTCTGGCACTTGAGGAAACACACGAGAAAACAGAACTTCACGCTCGCGATCTTATTCTTATAGCCGGTCCCAGTGTGAGTACTGATTGATTTAATGTAGTATAACCGGTCCCAGTGTGAGTACTGATTTATCTAATGTAGTCTAACCGGTCCAATTATGAGTACTGATTGATTTAATGTATTATAACCGGTCCCACTGTGAGTACTGATTGATTTAATGTAATATAACCGGCCCCAGTGTGAGTACTGATTGATTTAATGTAGTATAACCGGCCCCAGTGTGATGACTAATTGATTTAATGTGATATAACCGGTTCCAGTGTGAGGACTAATTGATTTAATGTAGTATAACCGGTTCCAGTGTGAGCATTGATTGATTTAATGTATTATAACCGGTCCCACTGTGAGTACTGATTGATTTAATGTATTATAACCGGCCCCAGTGTGAGTACTGATTGATTTAATGTAGTATAACCGGCCCCAGTGTGATGACTAATTGATTTAATGTGATATAACCGGTTCCAGTGTGAGGACTAATTGATTTAATGTAGTATAACCGGTTCCAGTGTGAGCATTGATTGATTTAATGTATTATAACCGGTCCCACTGTGAGTACTGATTGATTTAATGTATTATAACCGGCCCCAGTGTGAGTACTGATTGATTTAATGTAGTATAACCGGCCCCAGTGTGATGACTAATTGATTTAATGTGATATAACCGGTTCCAGTGTGAGGACTAATTGATTTAATGTAGTATAACCGGTTCCAGTGTGAGCATTGATTGATTTAATGTAGTATAACCGGCCCTAGTGTGAGGGCTAATTGATTTAATGTAGTATAACCGGCCCAAGTGTGAGGACTAATTGATTTAATGTAGAATAACTGGTTCCAGTGTGAGGACTAATTGATTTAATGTAGTATAACCGGTTCCAGTGTGAGTACTGATTGATTTAATGTATTATAACCGGCCCCAGTGTGAGGACTAATTGATTTAATGCAGTCATACTCAATGTCTCCAAGACAGATACAAACTATATTGCATTTTATTTGTTTGTAAATATGTACTGGGTAGTTTCATATTCAAATGTGTGTGAACTTTGTTTATGCAAATGTTTGTGTTTTAGCACTATATTGGAAAACACAAGTATATTACCAAAATTATACTGTGTGAAAGAAAACAGTAAGTTACCTTTCTCGAAACACCCAAAACCGTTAAATTTATTTTTGTTTCTTGATTTTTATCCCATAGCTAAATTTAATGCGGTTACAATAAATACAGCAGTATTTTTTTTTATTCTTAAAATACTATTGACTTTCGACAATCCGGTTTGCTTAAAACTGGCCTCCGTATTTCGTTAAACCGATTGGCCCCAATTGCATCGACCTGCAGGGCCCCCACGCTGGTTTATTTTTTTGTCAAATCATTAACAGCAACATGTTTTACTGTGAAGTATGGTGTAAAATCAGGCCATAAGCCTTATAATAGGATCTAATTTAAACATACTCGTAATTAATTTATAAACATTTCTTTTAAACGTGTTTAGGTTCAGCATTGTAAAAAGATTGTATCACACGTTAGTTGTTTTTTTTATTCCTATTAAAAGTAAATAAAATTTTTTTAAAATTATTGTTGAGTTTATTGGAAACATTTAGCATATGTTTGCCAAATTAGAAACGTTTTTTTTGTTCGGTTTGAATTTAGTCGCATGATATCATAGTATAGGAAAGTTTTCAATATATTTCTGGCCTGTTTGGACTTTTAGTCCATGATATCATAGTATAGGAAAGTTTTCAATATATTTCTGGCCTGTTTGGACTTTCAGT
Source organism: Bulinus truncatus (assembly GCA_021962125.1). Lineage (NCBI taxonomy): Eukaryota > Metazoa > Mollusca > Gastropoda > Planorbidae > Bulinus > Bulinus truncatus. The sequence continues at coordinate 3,936,032 of JAGDYQ010000093.1, read as the reverse complement.
CGCAGGATATCATAGTATAGGAAAGTTTTCAATATATTTCTGGCCTGTTTGGACTTTTAGTCCATGATATCATAGTATAGGAAAGTTTTCAATATATTTCTGGCCTGTTTGGACTTTTGTATTTTATCAAGTTTCCATTCTGCCCACATTATGGCGTAAAAACCTCAAAATTTATTTTACGGAATGTGCATCATCGATTTGATCGATTTTTAAAATCGTCGCCATATTAGATATTTGTGAATTCCGTGAGACTACTAATGTTTCTATCATTATTTACTGATCATCTTCTGATAGTTCATTTTCAAAGTCAATGTAAAAGATATAATAAAGCTTCATAAGGCATGACTGACATAGCAATGTCTCATTCATTTTTATATTAAGTATCCAATTAAATTGACGAAGTTGTAGAATTCCTGCTTTTCATTACTATGTGTGTCAAGATATAAAGCAATTAACATTTTTGGTCAATAGTGCAGGAATTTTTAAATAGTTTTGCCATTTCTGTATAATATAATGTATATTTATATTACTACGTAAGAAATAATTGTGTAATTTAATATTTGTTACTATACATATATATATATCAATACACACACACACACACACACACACATATATATATATATATATATATATATATATATATATATATATATACCGCACTGCGGCTCTCAATAAACTCATTTATCAAACCCTATTTGTAATTTTTTTTAAATCTATGAATCAGCCAAACCGCCAGTCAGTTGAAATTATCGCAAAATAAAAATACAACCCACTATTTAAACCATCGGGAAAACACTCTTATCTGGCAACACAGGCATACAACATCATAAAATGGTAATAAATTAAAAACAACAACTCATATTTAAACAACAGCTCATATTTAAACAACAACGCATATTTCACGTTTTGATCTCTTGACATCAGAATCAACCTACTCCAGTCGTCAAGCCAAGCACTAACGTCGTAATCCCGGTGAATGACGTAATGCTGAAAAACATGGCTCCTGCTGGCCCAGAGGCTGTTGATGAATTTCTGGACGAGAAATACGAAACTAATACTATAAGCTTACAGGTAAAGTCAATCTCTTTGACAACTCAAGTCAATCCCCTAGCATGATGAAAGACCTCTTAAAATTTCTAAGAGTCATGTGTGATGAAGTTCCTGTAAGGATGAGATGAAATCTCTTAGATCCTATAAACCACTAATGGGACGATTTTGCAGTGCCCTGCTTCCATCCCCACCATAGCCGATAGTGCAATGGCCATGGACACAACACGGGAGACATAGCTGGGACTTGAGCCATGACCTGAAATATCCATTGGTTCTCTTCGGAGATTGAACAAGGGACCCTCAAGTTGCCAGTAGAGTGCTTGACCACACGACCACTCGTCCCGCTAAAAAAAAAGCCAACCTAAATGGAAAAATTTATAGGTTTTGTAGTTCCCTTCTTTCATCCCCACCACAGCTGGAAGTGTAATGACCATGGAGGCACCACGGGAGACATAAAGGGAACTGTAGGCAACACCTGAGAAATGTCCTCAGTCCTCACTGGATATTGAACCAGGTACCTTCAGGTCGCTTTACCGCACGACCATCCGTCCCCTTCTTGTAGTCAGGTAGAGTCATTCACCTAGAACGGCTAAGTCAATCACCTCAATGGAAGGCTTGAGTTTTACTGCATGACATGACAGAATTCTAACATTAAGATATTCTGGATTCTATTCATTGCTTTACAAACTGGAATTAAAATGTCCTTAATAGACACACATTGACAAAACGCAACATTATAAATTAAACAAATAATAATTAATTACGCTTACGCTTTTTTAATGTTCATACTTTTTAAATTACTTTTTGATTAAGTTCTCTTTGTTTAAATTTTTACTTTGTTGATGAAATGTTTGAAATTTATTTTTTTCTTTAAATATAAAAAAGCACATTTTTAAAAGTAAACTTTTACATAAAAATGCATAAATAGTAAAAAAAAACATAAATACACTTATCATAAAAGGTAATCGCGTTGGTGACAATCTAGATATAGAAACTATTTTTTTTTTATTTCTACGTATCTTCAAATGTAAAGACATATTTTAATTTCAAAATATTATTTATAATCACAAACGTTTTATTTTAATTTTGAAAATTTACATAAATATTTTTTTTTCATTTTATGAGTATTTTTTTTTCTTTTTTCTTTTTTTATAAAAACTTATTTTTTGAAAAAAAAATATTTTTTTAAAATTTTGATTTCTTAAATTTTTTGTTTTCAAAGAATTAAATTTTCTATGGAACCAGTGCTTTGCATCGTATTCATTTTGACATTATAATCTCAAGAGCATTTTTTTCCCCTTTTTAAACATTACAAAAAATGTATTAGCTTCATAATTCAACTTAAGTTTAACTCATGGATTCAAAATTATTATAATCATGTATTGTCGTATTGAATCAGCTTGTGTGCCAAATTTGAGAACAAATAAAAAGTGAAACTAATTAAAAGTTTAAAACAAAATCATTTATTTAATTCTAAAAGATGTTTGAAGATGATTTTATCTATTTTTTCCCTTTGTCCTCAGGGTTAGTTAGCTGCCCCCGACAGACTGTCTTCATCTAACACTGTAGATCAACTATACTATGGCCAGTATGACTAAAACATCAATTGTGTTACAACCATTTTATACCGACATAAGAAATATTATTAAATTGTGTTATTTTCAGTGAACTTTGTTAATTTTACCAACTAACAATGAAAATTCATGCTTATATTTCCTATAATAACTCATTAAATAAGTAAATGCTATTAAAAAAAATTATATCAAGTAAGGTAGTTATTCTCAAACGTGTTTGCTTCGCGCACCATTTTCACAACAAGTTTTGCATCGCAAAAAAAATGTGTTTTTAATTTTACGCGACCAACCTAAAAAGAAAATGAAATAATAAATTCAATCTTATTGTCGACCAGTCTGAAGTTCGACTGCTGCTCACAGTTTGAGAACCACGGAAGTAAGAAATAGTTTTAGTTGAAACAAAGCACACCCTCTCGAACACAAACCAGTCAAATTAAAATTATTATCGACATTGGGCAAGGGAACGTGCTATGAAGGTGCTATAAAGGTGCTATGATGGTGCTATGAAGGTGCTATGATGGTGCTATGAAGTGCTAAGATGATGCTATGAAGGTGCTATGAAGGTGCTATGATGGTGCTATGATGGTGCTATAAAGTGCTAAGATGGTGCTATGAAGTGCTAAGATGATGCTATGAAGGTGCTATGGTGGTGCTATGAAGGTGCTATGATGGTGCTATAAAGGTACTATGATGGTGCTATAAAGTGCTATAAAGGTGCTATGAAGGTGCTATGATGGTGCTAAGAAGGTGCTATGATGGTGCTATGAAGGTACTATGATGGTACTATGAAGGTGCTATTAAGGTGCTATGATGGTGCTATGAAGGTGCTATGAAGGTACTATGATGGTGCTATGAAGGTGTTATGAAGGTACTATCTCTTCCAAAATTTGATGAATAAAAGTAGTGGCTGGTAGTTGGGCACCTTGTTGATAGAATATGTTTAAGGCTTCCCATCACTGCAAACATTTGAAATATGTTATGTTATTCTAGTACCTTTGGTTTTAACATTATTTAGCAATATTGGATTAGCTGAGATAAACTGTCTTACCGTCCGCTATTTTTTTTCTACTGTCATCATGAGATGTCAATGTAAAGAAGATGAGGTAACTGATAGATAAATACAATACTTCCCAGATTAGAAATAAAAGTAGATACAGTGGTTTCTTGGGCTACGAACGCTCTATGTCACGAACAATAAGGTTACGAAAAAAATAATATCTCGGTCAATGAACTGTGTCTTGGGCTACGAACGAAGGAGAGAAAAAGCGCGCGCACAAGAGAGATGTGTTTGTGTGTGTGTGTGTGTGTGTGTGAGAGAGAGAGAGAGAGAGAGAGAGAGAGAGAAGCACAGGTTGACGCTGGAGACAAACGATCGTGTACAATGGAAACAAATACTTCGCAGTAGCTAAAAATTGGGCCTGGAAAGCGATGGCGACGAGTTGGAGGGATAGATTTAGGATCACAGTGGAGAGATTACTACAGATGAGCTGATAGACATGAATGCAGAATACAATGTAGTGACAAAAACTTTACTGCTTGAGTAGTTTGCTTTTAGCTCTCAACCAGTTAAATGTTACATATATTTGTCAAATAAATGCACTGGTCTACCCTGAAGGTACCTGGATCAATCTTTAATATTTTCTCACCGGTGGTGGTATTTTTTATCGATTCCGAATACGATATTTCCTTGTGATGATAAGATTTTCATCTAATTCTCGGATAAGCATAAGTAATATTCAATACTATCAAAGTATACCAAACGAAATTTCTGCTTAACGTGTTCTATAGTTCTGTTCACAGACGTATTCAGGCTGGCTCTTAAATATTTCTTCAAACATACACAACATGTAATAGACCTATCTTCAGTTCTTTGCGATTCCGTTCTTTTATTCTCTCACTAAAAATTTTCTAGTAGGCCTATGTGTAAAGTTCAATCTAATAGCCTGAAAAATATACATGATTATTTCATCTAAAATAAGCAACACCTTTAGAAGTGGGTATGAGACTAGAACCAAATAATTCTAAAACCTTCCTTCGAAGTTCCTTAAATATATAGTTGGTCAATTCCTCCTGTGTTGAAGCTATCAAAGCCCCATACAATTAGTTATAATGCTCTAACTACTGTGGTGAGGGGGGGGGTGAACTAAAATCATCATGTCTTAGTCTCAGTCTTATAGCATGAGATTTACTTCCATGACGGGAACTTCACGTTTCTGTCCCAATCGTCTCCACGACTACATGTATTTCTATATCAGATATTACAATGTGGTATTCTGTATTACAAATGTTTCATGCACATTTCCCCACCAGCCCCTGTAATTAAAGGGACTGTAAATGTCGTTTAATACCAACTGACCAGATTTACCTGTTGCGATCTCAAAGGTTTTTTAATTGAGACACCTTTAGACCAGTATTGAATGTCTTTTTTTTACACTGCACACCCTCCCCCCCCCCAACCCTCCTTCCATCATCCATTCATATGTAATTGCACTAAACTTATTGGGTTTTTTTTAGATTGTACATTCTTATTGTTTTTGTTTTTTTTACATTAATAATCTTCTTTACATAAATACGCAGCAAATAAAAAAAAATGTGGAAAAAAAGTATTGTAGCAGTTTGCCCGGCCCTGATGTAAAGTAATGAGCTAGATAAGTGTGTGGGTGTTAAATCAAAGGGGCGCTAGGTGTTGACATTATAATGCAGGCTGTAAGTGATCTTGAATGGATACAATTTGATACATGAAGTATATGAATAACTAACTAGCGATGGAAGAAAGATTTTAAAAATACAGTAGGACAGCCATTTTGAGCAGTGCCGGTAGATTAAGGACCATTGTGGGGGTGGCCCCTCTGACCTACATCTACTTGGCCTGCACGCTCACCCAACTTCGCGTGCAGAAACAGGGCGTGAGCCAATAGCCGGGGCCCACCCCGGTTTTCACAAATGTCACGTCAACATGAAAATTATCGACATGCAATTTTACGGCCGAAAAGGACGGGGGTGTTATTTTTGTTTTAAAGGGCCCCAGGCGTTTACCCAATGTAACTGTCAATAAAAAAACGGCCATAATCAGACCTCTGGGGGCTTTTAGACTACCTCTAAATAATGAAAATCACATCATCGATTAAAAAAAAAAGTTTACTATACTGTTTGGATGACTCCAGGTTTGTACTAAAGAGGTCTGATGCTCTGTGGCGTAGTGAGGGGGGCTCAAGGAGGCGTCATGCCACGGGTGCTATTCACTAAGGGGCGTCAAATGGTATATTTTGACATATATTATATTATATGATTTTCGAATGGGGGGCACTAAAAAGGTGTTGTGGGATGGGCGCGAGTTAAGCTCGCTACGCCACTTCTGATGCTATATGCATGCTAAGGCCTATTAGTCAATAAATAGAGTCATTCAAAACAGACGACCTTATTCTTATATCTTTTTTCCTTTTATTCCTGTTGAGCCCATTCTAAATCATCAGTTGACAGAACACATTAACTTTGAATGTGCAGTGTTTATTCGGAAATTCGTGTATTTTAAATAAATAGTTACTATATTATTTAATCAAATAAAAGACACTTTAACTAAGCTAGAATTAATAAAGAAATATATTAACGTTGTTTATTAAAAAGAAGTTTCGCGTCAATCATCCTTGTGCCCAACTCGGCACGCCGCTCTGTTACATCCGACCTGCCACATCACAAGCCGTTTATGTATGGACATTTACATTTAATTCATATGACTTCGTTTCAACCTTCTGTCCATCTTCACTCGGTCCGGCCCGCCGGTCAAATGTGGACCACGATTAAATAAGTTCGCCTACCCTTGGTCTAGGTGTAAGTACACTGAGACTAGAACGAACTGCGTAAAATCTTAACAATCTGTTGATCAATTTTTTTCTATTTTATGTTTTAACCCTTAATCTTCACAGTTAATGTGCCAGATTATGTGCCAGTTAATTTGTTAACGTAATAGTAAAATCGATGCTTTAAATTTTGTTTAAGAAATCTTTACCTCAAAAGTATGTTGAATAATTGAATTACTTTAAAAAAAAAAAAACAACTAAAATTAAGGGAGTTTCAATGAATATAAATGTCACATTGATCTGCCTTAGATCACGTTATTAACATTGACACAAACGTGATTATCTTCAAGTAATTTGCACGATACTAAACACAGATGACATCCATGACATCTGGGTCTGAAAGATTTTCATGACATTTGTTGATTTAGCTTTTTTTGTTTTTTTTTTAAGAAGCGATCCTCAAATTTTTTTTTTTTAAGAAGCGATCCTCAATTTTTGTTTTTTTTAAGAAGCGATCCTCAATTTTTGTTTTTTTTAAGAAGCGATCCTCATTTTTTGTTTTTTTTTTAAGAAGCGATCCTCAATTTTTGTTTTTTTTAAGAAGTGACCCTCAATTTTTGCTTTTTAAAAAAGCGATCCTCAATTTTTGTTTTTTTTTTAAGAAGCGATCCTCAACTTTTTGTTTTTTTTAAGAAGCGATCCTCAATTTTCTTTTAAGAAGCGATCCTCAATTTTTGTTTTTTTTAAGAAGCGATCCTCAATTTTTGTTTTTTTTAAGAAGCGATCCTCAATTTTTTTTTTTTTTTTAATTTCGGCATTGACTTATTTTTTTATACACATATTATTTCTAAATTTCAGTATTCCTATTTACCAGTGTAAGTTCAATGACTGTAATCAACATCAGAATACATTGGCCAGAGATAGCTCATGTAAAAATAACTAAATCGTGACACACTGTTTCACGTTGTCAGTTTTTATCTTCATTTTGAAAGTCTATTTAATCAGCAGATTTCAACTCTGTTTTTTAAGTTTTGTAAAAATAAACTCTTTTTTAAAGTGTCTCAAGTAAATCTTCTTACAAGTAAGTGTTTAATTTCATGTCTTTATAATTATATAATACGTATGTTTTTTTTAATTAATATTAAACACTTTAAGCTTTCTGTTGAGTAGATAAGTCAGTGTTACAATAATTTGATTTCAAAACTACTTTTATCAGACTGATCTAAATTCATTTAAAAAAAAAGACTTTTACTTAAAGTGTTTATTTTTTATTTGTTTAACTTAATTGACTTAATTTACTATTACACAAGTTCGTCTTAATGCGATTCAGAGTGAGAAAATTGCCGGGGAACCAAACATAGATTGGGTCCTATGGTACTTAAAATATATTTTTCTGGCTACTCGCAATATGGGGGAGGTGTAGTACATCTTTTATGATTGCCTTGTTCCTGCTAAATGAAATACAAAAGTACATGCAAGAAATACAGAAGTACATGTATGAAATACAGAAGTTCATGTATGAAATACAGAAGTACAAGGGGTATACGGATTAAACACAATAATATAAATTGAAATCTAAATAAAAAGAAAAAATGTAACGTATGTTCTTCTTAACACGTGACTTTTGATTAGGTACTAAAAATGGCACCCTTCTACCTCCTGCTGATCGTTTTACCTGCCTTCACCTTCGCTCAAACACAAGACCAGTTCCACCAGATTGCCCACTCACTGTTCCTGGAGACGGACATCAACAACGATGGACAAATAGACAGATCGGAAATTGACCACAGCTTCAATGTATGTAAAACAAAAAAAATAAACAAAATAAATTTTGTCAGTTGGTTAAAACTAAACACAACGTTTCTGTTAGAATGGATGGAATGTCTATATGAGCTGATATAGTTGAAATGGATGGAAAGTCTATATGAGCTGATATAGTTGAAATGGATGGAATGTCTATATGAGCTGATATAGTTGAAATGGATGGAATGTCTATATGAGCTGATATAGTTGAAATGGATGGAATGTCTATATGAGCTGATGTAGTTGAAATGGATGGAATGTCTATATGAGCTGATATAGTTGAAATGGATGGAATGTCTATATGAGCTGATATAGTTGAAATGGATGGAATGTCTATATGAGCTGATATAGTTGAAATGGATGGAATGTCTATATGAGCTGATATAGTTGAAATGGATGGAATGTCTATATGAGCTGATATAGTTAGTATGGAAGGAATGGTTATACGAACTAATATAGTTTAATTATTAACGTCGAGACATAAGAGTGTTTTTTTTTCGCAGGCCAGATAATAAAGAATTTCGGATCGTACTAAGCCTTACCTGATACGGGCCCCATTTAATTGTTTTTTTTTTTAATGCTCGACTAAAAACCTCTGTATTAAAAACAAAAAATCATAACAGTTACCTCGTCACTTGCTACTATGAAGCATATTATTATATAGGTCTGTGAGGTCCCTGCAAGAATGAGCTGTTCATCCCTTAAAACAAATAATAGTTTATATTTCAAACCCACCATAGCTGACGGTGATGTGGCAAACAACGATCACAGGGATTCAACATCTAAGGGCTCTATCTTTCTTTGAAAACTAAATTTTGAATAAACTAAAGGATACATCTTACATACTATTTTAATTCGCTATGTAGCCTGTTAAAGTTACTCTAAAGACTGTTTATAGCTAGTTTGAATACATTTACTAAATACTGATCGTTTAAATATGATTTATGGTATAAAAATGAACCATGCTGGTAATATTTCAAGCAATGATCCTACTACACATTTTTTAAAAATAAAATTATATTATTTCTATGTACCAAAAAAAAAATATACCGTCTATAGTTTAATAATCTTTTATTTGTCTTTTCAATTCACGGGAGGGTACATATTTTGAGGCTTAAATCCTGTAACGCCGGCTAAGTGAGCTCCAAAAATGCTAACAAAAATATGTTTATTTATGTATTGAACAATGTACGTTAAAACCTGTCATCTGTAATGTTGTAGTTTCTTTCTTTTGTTTCGTGCACATTGTGACCCCAGAACTAATTTGTTTCTATACCAGGGATACGATGCTAACCATGACGGCCGCATTTCAAGACACGAATTCATTCAATACACCACCGGACACACCACTGACCAGCTGCTCATAGACATTGCCCACTCTCTCTACGATGTCTACGATATTGACGGTGATCACCATCTTGACCATCATGACTTTGACAACCATTACGCCATTCTGGACTCTAACGCCAACGGCATCGTCTCCGAAGAGGAATTCGTCAGGTCAATCCGACTTTTTAAATGATTCAATGATAAATACACCCCCCCCCCCCAAACACACACCTTTCCAAAGCTCATAGTTATACCAGCGGTAGGCAATCTGTGGTCTGTGTGCCGAATAGTGGTCCATGGGAACATTTTGCTTGTCAGCATAACATATACAACATTACAAAACGATTATTGAATGTAAGTCATTGCTGGTGCTTTATATAGACTTATTAATTTTAAGGCAACAGATAAAGTTATCAAAACACATAACGCGCTCGACTGTCGACCTCAAGGTACCTGGTTCGATCTCCGATGAGGACCAAGGAAAATTTTTCAGGTCTTGGCTCAAGTTCCCGATATATCTCCCGTAGTGCCTCCATGGCCATTGCACTATCGGCTATGGTGGGGATGAAAGAAGGGCACCATAAAACCGTCCCATTAGTGGTTTATAGGATCTAAGGGATTTCATCTCATCCTTACAGGGACTTTACACATCAAAACACACATAAATGTGGTAAAATAATTAATGACAGCATAATTCATATACTAAAAAGAGCCAAAAAAATTAAAAAAGATAAAGTAAAAAATGTACATTTAAAGGGAGACATTCTAAACTTAATGAAGACCAAGAGTAGGCCACCGTGTACTAAATAGTAGTATTTGACACTTTTTGAATAGTACTTTCGCTGTCATTCACATAAGCAGCTTTATAACAAGGTGGGGAATAGTTGTGCAGTCATCCTTAAAATCAGAACTAAAACAGGTTTATAAACAGCCGACCAATGCTACAAGCATCGGGTAAAACTCATTTCATAGTTATGTGTTAATCACAAATCATTTCTTTGAAAAATCATTTATTTTGATTCTATTACATTCTTTTAGTCACAATACATTCTATTTCAAAATGGGATCAAATAATGCGATTAATGTTGGTAAAGAAAAAAAATTATGGGGGAGATAAAAATATTAAGAAATGAACATGTTCACAAAAAATGCAGTTGTAATAGTTATTTTAAACCCATCTAAAATGATTTCATTATAGAGGTTTACAATTAAATGAAATCATTGCTTCTTTTTTTTTAACATCAGAAAAATAAAAATTCTATAAATTAGTAATAAGCTTTTATGTTCATTTTTTGTTCGTGGATTTGTTTGTTAAAGTGTCCATATTAAATTTTTGTAGCTCAATTTTGGTCCTGTTGTCTTTTATTGAAAAACGCTAAAATATCGCGCATGTGTAAAAAAAATAGGTCTACATGAAGACACTATTGTACCTTCTAATTTTATTATTTTACATCATCTTTGATTTATTTTTGTTTTTGTTCACAGATACTGGGCCATCATTTTACAAAACATCACTCATCAACATGGCAAACGATAAAAACATTTATCAAATAAACGCAATAAAAGTTATTCAGACTTTATGGTATTAAACTTTTGATAAAACTGTATGGGACTGTTTTTATTTCACATTTGCATCTATTTCTATCTATCTATCTATCTATCTATCTATCTATCTATCTATCTATCTATCTATCTATCTATCTATCTATCTATCTATCTATCTATCTATCTATCTATCTATCTATCTATCTATCTATCTATCTATCTATCTATCTATCTATCTATCTATCTATCTATCTATCTATCTATCTGTCTGTCTGTCTGTCTGTCTGTCTGTCTGTCTGTCTGTCTGTCTATCTATCTATCTATCTATTTATCTATCTATCTATCTGTCTGTCTGTCTGTCTGTCTATCTATCTATCTATCTATCTATCTATCTAATCTATCTATCTATCTATCTATCAGCCTGTCTGTCTGTAGGTCTGTCTGTTTGTCTATCTCTCTCTCTTTCTCTCTCTCTCTCTCTCTCTCTCTCTTTCTACATATCTAACTTATAATGTATTTGTCTTTCTATCTATTAATATATGTATCTATCTCCTCACTATCAGTGCAATATATGTAAATCCACATCTAGAGAAATACGTCATATTGAGATATTAACAATGTACCCCCTTGACCATTTAGTTCAATAAGACAGCTGATTTAACATGGACATCTTCAATAATACGTTATGTTATACATATATTTATATATGAAAAGGAGTCATACCCAATACAACTGGTTTATGGTTTTTTGCAACAGTTGGATAATAAACAAAATGACTTTAAATATGATGTTGTGTAAAAGCTTGGCAAAACACATCAAAAGAAGACTACATTTAGTACAAAAGTGAGTAAAGATGAAATAAGCCTTGGAATGCTTTAGTAAGTACGGAATTCCGTGATTAGTACATTGCCCAGCTGTATTTAATTGTCCCAACATCAAAAGAAACATCGCAATATCGATGAGAATTAAACTCCGGAACCTCCAGTCAGATTGTTGTTTAATGCGCGACCATTTTATTTAGACCGCTTCGAGAGAGAGCTTAAAATATATCAAAAGCACAGTTATGTGTTCATTAAATGAAAAGTGTTCTTATTTAAATCAGTGGTTTTAAGTTGAAATAAAACAGTTTCATTTTTACTATTAACTGTTGTTTTTTTGTATTCTTTATTCCCATGAGCCTAATGTTAATCGATCTTTGCATTTATTATGTATTGGGTTTATCTTTTTTTATTTATTGTCAATTTAATGTACACATCCTCATTAGGTGGATGCAATACATTGTCTATGTAGTTTTTTTAAACATGCCTAGGGTACAGGGTTCAATCCCCTGTTAAGCTGAAAATATTCGCCTCTGACTTGGAGATGAGATGTGCGCCACCAAGTCTATAAGCCCAATGAAAGGACATATGAAAGTGCAACATATATATATGTCTGTTTTTGTGTCCATTCGTTTCCCCAGACGACCGCATTGGTTAAGGGGGAAAAAGAATTAAAAATAAATAAATTACGGGAACTTATCTACCATAGAGCTTGTCTCAATACCTCCTTGTATTCTATAGACCAAAAAAGTATTGATTTTAAGAAATAATAATATGTCATCTATAACTGATCAAAACCAGATTGATTACTATAGATGGTGCAGATGTCTCCTGTTAATTTATTTTTTGTCATTATCAGTCAAACTTTTCTTAACAATAAAAAAAAAACGAACATCAACGATTAAATGTAAGTATTTTAATTAAGATCACATAATATCAAAAATCAACCTGGGGACAAGTTATAAATAGATCATCTAATAAAATGATATTTAATATATTTTAATGCCCCCCCCCCCCCCCCCCCCCCCCCTCCCTTTTTGGGATTTTTTTTTGAAAATACCTGTTTTTCTTTTTTTGAACAGAAAATTAAAATAATTGGGGGGGGGGTTGTAAAAAACATCACCCACTAACTTCGGGGGGGAGGGGGGGGGGGGGGACCATAGCCACTATATGAGGGGGATGGGGAGGAAGAAAAAAAAATAGATTTATTAGACTGCACATGACTGGGCAATTCGATGCGCACACATCGGAGTACAGACAGATTTTTTTTCCTCAAAAATCTATATAGAATCTGATGACATTTGATGTTTTATTCAGGAAATTTGATTAATCTAGTGGCAAAGGCACATTGCCCCTGAAGCACATGTATATCTCATAGCTTAAAACTGTTTGATATTGATGGTATGAAACGATTTTCGTTTCCGAAACCAAATCAACAATATCGGAACAATGTAAACAATGAATATATAACAGTAACATTTTACAAACATGAATATATACAAAAAGATGTGTAATCCACTAACATTTTAATCGGAAATGACATAAAATATTGTGTAATTAATACTTGTTGCAAACATTAACCAATAGTAGTTTCCTAGAAAAATGATTTCCATCCAAGGCGAAATTTCAAACATACCCTGCCAATACGTTCATTGGGATTCATGTTCATTACTGACATAAAACAGCCAATCAGATAAATGCAACCATAGACTACTTGTATTTATAAAATTGTATTCCGATGAGAGAAACACCTGGAGGGGAGACCTCGAAGCCGCCATCACCAGGATGGGGTTCAGCTGGAAGCAAATAGAGATGATGGCTCAGGACAAAAGTCGCTGGAGATCTTTAGTTAGTGCCCTATACTCAATTAGGAGTACCTAGCGTAAGTTAAGTAATTAAGTAAGTAAGTATTCCAATAACCAACAAAAGTTAATACAAATAGTAATGAGATTTTAAACATGGATAAGCCTGATCAAGGTATGAAACAAGATTTTTGAACCACTTCACAAAACAATAATATTATTATACGACATTACTTTCTATTAGCTAAATCTTTACAACGTATAAATTTGGGAGAGACTAAAGCCAATGAAATAATTATCACAACTTTCGAAAATATTATTGAATTGTAAATTGTGTATCATTGGAAATATGAGTTTTTAGAGCATTTTCGAAAAAAAAATGCTCTATTGTCCCCGTTTTGTCTGTCTGTCTGTCTGTCTGTCCGTCATCACCCTTAGATCTCAACAACCATAAGTCCTAGACCCATGATGTATATATCATTTTGTAGGTCTTGGCCTGCCAAGAAATGACTTTTTTCCATTTCGCGATCTGACCTCTCAGGGCCGTAAAAGGGGCCTTAGTACCGTTTTTTTACTTTATAAGCTATATTAATAAAGGAGCGCTATATCTCAGCAACTATAAGTCCTAGACCCATGATGTATATATCATTTTGTAGGTCTTGGCCTGCCATGTGTTCATTTCGCGATAGGACCTCTGAGGACCGGGCTTCAGGGATCCTAAGGGGCTTATATATTATAAATACACTTTGTACGTTCAATAACCCGTTCATTTGGTGCGAAATACTGCAGTACGTAGTTTCACCAAGATTTATTAAGAAACTCATCAAATGAAATAGTACGCTTGTGTTCTGAGTTTAATTGAAGTATCAGAGCTATGCAACAATTGACGGAGTTTTCGGACGATTAAATGACTACAATTTCGAATGTTTTCAATTATGAGTCATATTTCAGTAACCACAAACCACTTGTAGTTAGATTTAAGAGAAAATAATTTTTTCAAATATAAAGAAACGTCTTTATAATATTTTTTTACAGATATATGCATTACACAATTGAATTTATAAACATTTCCAAAATTTACAAATATTTACTGAAAGCTAACAAACGTACTGATACATAAAATGAAAATGCGCTAACACGTCCTGTGTCCAGAATGGAACAGGCTTAATTGCTTGTTTTTTAATTCAAAGAATGCTTAAGATGTAACAGTAACCTTAGAGACTTTTTTATCCAACAGGTCGTCACAAGTTGAAGTATAACCACAACTCTCTGACTTAAAGAATAGATTAAAATGTGTAAAAAAGCATGCAAATTGACAGTATCTCACATAGGATTTTTGCAAGAATAGGATTGACATACTGCCTTATTAAAGTTGAATTAGCGTTAAATGTTTTAATACTTATTAATTATTCTATTTAAATTTTAAAAAATTCTACTCGGACTAATGTGCACAATTTTTGATGAATGCAAATAAAGAAATCTTCAAACATATAGAAAATCATTGTCTTTTATTCTGTAGGCTACAGGATGAATAAATTTGATGAGTGCAATTGCTAATGTTTTGTTTTTGTAAACCTAACTGTAAAACCCAGTGTCCCTAAAAATAATACAAATTCAGTCACAGCTATAATATTTATTAGCAATTATCTTCTGTTTGTTAACACATTCAGCGTTTTGACTCAGCACGCCAACAACTCGTTGGAGTGTGGTTTCCCTTATATCAACAAACTCCGCGTCCAATTCATAAGGATGACGTGTAAGATGACACTCAAGTGACGAATAAATTTATATTTTTAAAAAGACCGTGTACCAGAAAAAGAAATAAAAGAACATAAGGTTACCTATGCATTCTTTAATCTGAAAAAATTGAAATTCTAACATCACAGAAAACAACTTTTGCTGGTATAATTAATTTTGAATTTCTCGTATTTAAACATCATAAAAAAATTCTTTAATTATATAAAAGCAATTTATTTGTGTTTATCAGATCAAAATACTACTTACTTTTTTATTTATATTTATTTATTTTAAATATCTTTTTATCAAAAACCTTTTTAATTAAAATAATCCTAGTTGTTTATAAACATACAAAATCCAGTAAATGTATTACTGTGATTGGTCAGCTTCTCTAAATATGAGTCGCTTATTTGTACATCTTAACGTTCAAAATCCACGACCGTTTATAGCCTCAAAATGTAAATTTTCATTCGAAGAGTACGCATCTCAACGTGAAAAGTAAAAAATAAATGTCTAAATCTGGATTGATGTCTCAGAAGAAGTTAATCCGGTTAGATGTGTCTCAGAAGAAGAAAGTTAATCCTGTTAGATTTGTGTCAGATGAAGACAGCTAAACCGGTCAGATGTGCCTCAGACGAAGACAGTTAATACCGTTGTGTCATTTTATATGTCATTGGTATTTTTTGGTCAGGTTTTTAAAGTGTTTATTTGTGTTTTCTTATGTTATAATAATGTGTTATAAAAGTGTATTATAATATTGTCTAATAATACTGGTGTTATAATACTGTGTGATAATATTGTGATGTATACTGTGTGATAATACAATGTTATAATAGTGTGTTATAAAAGAGTGTTAATACTGTGTTGTTCATCGTCTCTTCACATGGCCGACGCCGAGAGTCGATATCGGGTTACCCAAAATAGTTGACCAAGGGCGATGCACTATAAGAAAATGAGTACATAGACATGTTCTCTCCTACGGGGACCTCACCATCGGTCCGTCTTAAATAGAGAGACCTCTCAAATGCAAATGAACTCAACCAACAGTACATAGCCTTGAACAAATTTAGGTAAAATTTGTATTTCTTCTAACTCTAAAGTGAGATCTTTTTGTTTTTTGTCGACAACGTATGTAAAAAGATTAGACATTTATCTCTTAGGTCCTTTAAACCAACAACGGCATAGTTTTTGTTCATTCACTTCCAACATGCCCGATGGCGCACTAGTCATGGAGACACCACTGGAGGCAGGTACGTGGACAGGCCGGGAAATGAGCCAGCAATCCACATCAGGTAGATGGTTGCTACCGCAGACTTGTCCGGCTCACCACCAAAGCGCCACCCAAACTGAAATTGTTAGAAGTCATCTCATACCCCCCCCTTCCCTTCCTCCATCATCGGTAGTAACAACAAAAGTAACAAAAAGTTTACGAACGGATTGAAGTGGAGCATTTTTGCATTTATTTCCCCTTAATTTTCATTAACATCCATTTTTTTACTTGTCGACCTTAGTTAAAAGATATTTTTTTTTGCATCCATTAATTTACTTGACTACCTTTATAGCTACTTAATTTTTTTCTTTGCTGAGCACACGGCTAACGTTTGGGTATACATAAAATTTCTCGATTATCCGGCCTGATGTATAGGCAGAGCATGTCATATGTACCAGAGCCGAACAGAGCGTAGCGCTCTAAATAATCTTATCTGTCATTGAGCTTTAACAATAAAAACTGATTAAAAACATCCTATTTATTAATAAAATTTATTGCAGCCACATGCTACGTAACTCGGCCGAATAGTTTGAAGGCTGAATGCAATCGATAGTCGAAAGCCTTAATGTATTTATTTCTACATTTTCTACTGTAAAATTAGCGTTCATCTATTATATTTTGTCTCAACTTTTCTATTTGATAGTAATCGAATTTTAATCAATATTTTAAGTTCCAATCTCATACAGTTACAAAATTAAAATAGCTTCAATAACAAAGCAACACATTTTTGTGATAAAAAATGTTATCTATTTCATTAATCAGCTAAAGATTATTAAATATAATATCAGTAATTCTTAATCTTAATCCTTCTTGCGCCGTTAGACGTCACATAAGGCTCTCAATGTGTCTCTCCTGTTCTGTCTGTTTTGAGCTAGCTTTTCTATTGGTTTTTAGGCAGTCTATGTTGGCATTTTTTGCCTCTTTGATTAGAGTTCTTTTCAGGGTTTCGCGAGGTCTTCCCCTTTTCCTTCTTCCTGTTGGCTCCCAGCTAAGCGATTGTTTCACTATTCTTTCGTTGTCTCTCCGCATCACATGTCCCACGATTGAGATATAGGGCTGTTCTGCAATGTCTCTAATTTCTTTGTTGGTTTTAAAGTATATCAGTAATTATTAAATATAATAACAGTAATTATTCTTTATATACATATTACGAGATAACTGAGGTAATTTCTGTGCTTGACTGGCCCGACACCCTTATCAATACACCTCACTGGTGTCTGGGTGGGACCGGAAGTGGGATCAATACTCGTCCATTGGCCAGTTGGTGTTCTAAAGTCTCCAGCAGAATTGTCCAGTATCTGCAGATATAGGTAAGTATTAAATTGAGAGGCGATAATCTTTTAAAAAAAATAACAAGAGACTGTCAGGTAAATTAATTGATTTTTCCATATGACATTTATAGTCCATATAGATGGTTGATAAGTACATATAATTGACCAAATAACTTTGTTGTATGGTGTAGACTTTAGTTTGTTTTTATTTCTACTATTTCATGTGTTGTTGTCTTTTTATTTTTTTTTATGCAAAATAAGTTTTAAATGATTTAAATTGGATCCAAACGAAATGTTTATTCTTATAAAATTAAGAGAGAGTAAAAAATGATTTGACGATACGATGCTCAAACACAATATATCAACACCTCAGTGCCCGGCTGATATATTTGTAAGTAAGAGTGTTGAATATCTTTTACTAGCATTATCAAAAAAAAAATTTTTAATACTTTGATATATATATATATTATGCACAAGTCGTAAAAAGAAATACCCCCCCCCCCATTATAAAGGGATTAGTGGGAATTTTTCCTCCCTACCCAGTTAGATATCATATCTTATTTAATTCGAATGGTTTATTCACATTGTATAACGAACATCAATTAATTCACCTCTCCCCAGCTACATACACTTCAGTCTATAATACAAATTACAACCTTTATATAATATGTGATTAGGTTCCATAGAACATTTACAACAAACACAGTGATAGTAAAACTAAACTTGTGTAATGAACAGCATGTAAAGAGCTAAGCGGCAATGTTCAGTTCAGTGCATAGACGTAATAGATGTCGTAGCTAGAAAAAAGATCTGCGTAGGTGAACGGTAGTTTGAAATGTGTACACTTACCGGACATATTCAAAATGGCTGACTTGACCATTTCCATCACCGTCCATCAAAGAGTAGAAGTTGTCAAAGTCGTGATGGTCAAGCTGGTCATCGTTGTCCACGTCATATATATCATATAAGGCGTGTGCTACTGGATAAAGGTTAGGGCTGTGCAACTGGACATAGCTGGTGTACTCAAGTCTACTGATGCGGCCGTTGTGGTTGGCGTCATAGTCCTGCAGTAGACAGAACAAAACTAGCTAGACGTCCAGTCGTGGAGTTTTACATTAAACTGAGCGATGCTGCTCTCTGATGTTTAAAGAACTAGCTTAGAAACTTAACCAGTTTAAAGAAAGCCATTCCCTAAAGGTTATATTCTGTTTGAACTCTCGCTTATGTAGTTCGAGATGGGATTTAGTCCCTTACGGCCCGTGTCCTCGTCTCGTCCAGCACAAAGAATATAAATTAGAATGCGCAGCACCAGTGTTCCGAAAGCCGTAATATCTGCAATATCGGTGTATTTTTCTATTGTGTATCAATATTAAGTTCCTTAAATATTAAAAATAAATAATACAAATGGCGATTTCTGTAAATGTATATTCTGTTGACCAGCCTATATTCCAAAAGTATTTCAGACTTATTTCCTGTTGTTTTATGTGTGTTAAAAGCCATTTCTATTTTTAAATGGGTTCACGAATATTAAAAGTGGCTGATATGAAGAGAAATATGAAGTATAATTGCGTAAGCACTAGTTGAACTATACAAGTGCGGCAGAAGTCAAGTGGACAAACTTTCTGAATCGCGGACAATGAGTTCATACTAATGACAATAAAAGGCCGTTACTCGATCAGATATTTGACAGAAGGGTCAGACCAAGAGTGTTTACGTAAATATGAATGAGATGTACTAAATCCAACTTTGCTGGACGAATCAACAGCTAATCGGGTCGAACGTGGTATGTAGTTTGCCTATTTCTATGCTAAGAGTAAGACACAACGTGTGTAGTGCTCACCCTGAAGGTACGATCCACTTCGTTTCTGTCTATGATGCCGTCCACGTTGGTGTCAGCCACAAGGAATGCGGCAGTAGCCGTCAGGTTGTATGGCTTCAACGTATCGATGGCCAGAGCCAAGGACGGCAGCAGCAGCACCACCAGGAGAAGATAGTTCATCGTCTAGGAAAATGCACACATTAGTTTATGTATGTCCCTCAAGTCTTGAACACTTATATGTTTATACATGTTCGTCAAGTCTTGCACACTAATATGTTTATACATATCCCTCATGTCTTGCACACTAATATGTTTATACATGTCCCTCAAGTCTTGCAAACTTATATGTTTATACATGTCCCTCATGTTTTGCACACTAATATGTTTATTCCCTCAAGTCTTGCATACTAATATGTTCATACGTCCCTCAAGTCTTGCAAACTTATATGTTTATACATGTCCCTCAAGTCTTGCACACTAATATGTTTATATATGTCCCTCAAGTCTTGCACACTAATATGTTTATACATGTCCCTCAAGATTTGCACACTAATATGTTTATACATGTCCCTCAAGATTTGCACACTTATATGTTGATATGTGTCTCGCATGACTTGCACACATCTGTTTATATTGGTCTTTCAAGATTTTTAACGAAATTGTATTATCTTTGTCTCGTCTATGTAAAGCTTTTTTGTGTTTTTGTGATGTATAAATAAATAACCGTTTATTTTCGGACCAGTAGGTTTTTTTGATGTTACTAATTACAAGATTGGGCCGTCCTAATGGAATACAGCCTCCACTGTCGGTACTTATATTTCGTGATTCATTAAAATCAAAGGTTTAATCCTGTCCACCAATGACAGTCGAGTTGTGGGTTCTATTTGATTTACAGCGACCCACAGACAGATCGATACTGTCAATATAATTATACAGAAATATTTACTACTAGCTGTACCCTGCAAAATCTTTGCTTTGAGTTATATTCCCGTAGGTTTGATCAGTAGGCTAGGTTATTTTTGGTTTCTGGCAGATCCAATTTGTTCATGATTTTATTACAATTTAAAGATGCAATATGTTGTAGCAATAAAAAAAAAATATATAATGAAATGGAATTATTTCACATTTTGGCCTTTGAGTTTCATGTTTGAAAACCGCAGAAACTATTCAAATCTGTAGATTTAAAAAAAAAAAAAAACAATTATCGAATCGAGACGCCGACAAGACGCCATTTTGAATTCTTGATTTCAACTTTCGATATAACGCAGACGTGAGACCGCTATTATTTATATAGATTCTTTTCCCAAGGGTCACCATTTCCCTCCACCACGGTAACATGCGGCTATATGGGCGCATGTTGTACACCACTGGTTTAATCTGTTGCCCGTTAATAGAATACATTTCCTAAAACCAGGCCCGAAGCGTGCGGGGGGCCAGTGGGCCGCCCCCCCCCCCGTTCGTTTTGTCTGGCACGCCCTGCTTTTTTGTTCTACTTAGTAAAATGTATTACCCGGCCCTTCTGCTATTGCCTGACCCCTGCTGTAGAATTTTCACTCTACGGGGCTGCCTAAAAACCTCCTGCTACTCTATTTTGACTCGTTCTAAAATTAATGCTACTGCCTAGAATCACACTCTAGCCGGACCATATTGCTATGATAAAACAGTACTAAAAATCAAAATTCACTATTGAACTCTAATTTCAGCCGCCTAAGTCTTATAACTTATCCATCATCCTCAATACACCATCATTATTTATTTATGTTCTTATATATTGAAGTATTAGTAATACACAGATTTTGGTACAATTATAATTCTCCAGTTAACCTTAATCAATTGTCGTAATTGATTCATGAAATGGATATGAACTTAAAATTATTTTTTTTTTGTTTACGAATGAAGATGTTTGAGCTGTTTAAACATAGACAAATGTCAATTGTTTTCATTGTAAAGAAAAAAATTAAAACAAAAAAACTATTTCATTTTAACGTTTTACTAATGAGCTTATACTAAAATGTATATGAATATAACTTACGGAGAATAAGGTGTAGCGACAGAGGTAATATGTTCTTAGTTATTATACTTAGACACGTTTTATAGTCAATCTAGGGCAGCGTTTTTTTTTCTTACACAGACATTTAAAACTGGCAACTGATAAAACAATCTATTGATTGAAAAAAAAAAAGAAATGGAATAGTTGATTTAACGAAGAATGTGAGACGAAGGTGATTACTAAGAATACAGAAGTACTGAAGTACTTGAAAGTGCCATGAGTTGTTAATATTACACGTATTTAAAAACTCGTAATATATATATATATATATATATATATATATATATATATATATATATTACGCAACAATGTCATGACTTTAAGCTATAAATATAACGTAACGAATACATGACATCAATCATTGAACTCTAACCTTAAAATCTGTTCAATAAAAAGTGTAACCCAGTCACGGCAAACAAAACATACATTTTATTTACACAAAAATAAGATCTATCCCTTTATCCCAGTATAGCCTTTGTCTTTCAATGGTTCGCAGTCAAAAGCTGTAAACTAATTCTACATGTATATGAATTTAATGTATAAAATAGTCACCCGTAATGCAGGTATAGAGGAAATGGTACTTCAATTTATTTCAATAGTCTTTTAAAGCCTAATGTAAACTCAATATCATTGAATTTATAACTTCCAAAAACAAAACACATAAGACATAACACATACAATTAAATGGTGATCAGCAGGGCTTCCACCAGCTAATCTCTGACACCATCTGAGGGTTCTATGATCACACCCAATAACTATGTTTTTTGAAGACTAAATATTTCTTTTTTACCCGACACAGGTTCTGAGGGTGAGAGCACCTGGGATGGGTTTGGTTAGCACCCTTCATTTCATCATTAGAACAAGAACACTCTTGAGTACCCATAGAGTACACAGTTTCTCAACATTTTCCGCGATTGTACCCCAATGGGTGCGAAAATATCTCCGTGGGTTCCCCTCACACGTACATTGGCGAATAAATTTACATATTCTCATAAAAGAATGTGCTCACGTTTCTAATGCGATACTTGGGTCACGTGGTTTGGTGATGAGTCACGAAGGAAACTGGCGACTTTCTTTAAACTAATCATTGTTTTAAAAGAAACTTGTATGTCACTGCCTAACCCTGCGTAACTATTACAGTAACTTTTGGTACAAATTACGCTCGCTCTATTCTCCGACAAATGACACTCGCTCTATTCTCCGACAAATGACACTCGCTCCATGTCCCGACAAATGACATTCGCTCTATGTCCCGACAAATGACACTCGCTCCATGTCCCGACAAATGACACTCGCTCTATTCTCCGACAAATGGCACTCGCTCTATGTCCCGACAAATGTCACTCGCTCTATTCTCCGACAAATGACACTCGCTATATGTCCCGACAAATGACACTCGCTATATGTCCCGACAAATGACACTCGCTCTATTCTCCGACAAATGACACTCGCAAAATGTCCCGACAAATGACACTCGCTATATGTCCCGACAAATGACACTTGCTCTATTCTCCGACAAATGACACTCGCTATATGTCCCGACAAATTACACTCGCTCTATTCTCCGACAAATGACACTCGCAAAATGTCCCGACATATGACACTCGCTATATGTCCCGACAAATGACACTCGCTCTATTCTCCGACAAATGACAATCGCTCTATTCTCCGACAAATGACACTCGCTCTATGTCCCGACAAATGTCACTCGCTCTATTCTCCGACAAATGACACTCGCTATATGTCCCGACAAATGACACTCGCTATATGTCCCGACAAATGACACTTGCAAAATGTCCCGACAAATGACACTCGCTATATGTCCCGACAAATGACACTCGCTCTATTCTCCAACAAATGACACTCGCTCTATTCTCCGACAAATGACACTCGCTCTATGTCCCGACAAATGTCACTCGCTCTATTCTCCGACAAATGACACTCGCTATATGTCCCGACAAATGACACTCGCTATATGTCCCGACAAATGACACTCGCTCTATTCTCCGACAAATGACACTCGCAAAATGTCCCGACAAATGACACTCATTATATGTCCCGACAAATGACACTTGCTCTATTCTCCGACAAATGACACTCGCTATATGTCCCGACAAATTACACTCGCTCTATTCTCCGACAAATGAGACTCGCAAAATGTCCCGAAAAATGACACTCGCTATATGTCCCGACAAATGACACTCGCTCTATTCTCCGACAAATGACACTCGCTATATGTCCCGACAAATGACACTCGCTCTATTCTCCGACAAATGACACTCGCAAAATGTCCCGACAAATGACACTCGCTATATGTCCCGACAAATGACACTCGCTCTATTCTCCGACAAATGACACTCGCTATATGTCCCGACAAATGACAATCGCTCTATTCTCCGACAAATGACACTCGCTATATGTCCCGACAAATGACACTCGCTATATGTCCCGACAAATGACACTCGCTCTATTCTCCGACAAATGACACTCGCTCTATTCTCCGACAAATGACACTCGCTCTATGTCCCGACAAATGTCACTCGCTCTATTCTCCGACAAATGACACTCGCTATATGTACCGACAAATGACACTAGCTATATGTCCCGACTAATGACACTCGCAAAATGTCCCGACAAATGACACTCGCTATATGTCCCGACAAATGACACTCGCTCTATTCTCCGACAAATGACACTCGCTATATGTCCCGACAAATGACACTCGCTCTATTCTCCGACAAATGACACTCGCAAAATGTCCCGACAAATGACACTCGCTATATGTCCCGACAAATGACACTCGCTCTATTCTCCGACAAATGACACTCGCTATATGTCCCGAGAAATGACACTCACTCTATTCTCCGACAAATGACACTCGCAAAATGTCCCGACAAATGACACTCGCTATATGTCCCGACAAATGACACTCGCTCTATTCTCCGACAAATGACACTCGCTCTATGTCCCGACAAATGACACTCGCAAAATGTCCCGACAAATGACACTCGCTCTATTCTCCGATAAATGACACTCGCTCTATTCTCCGACAAATGACACTCGCTATATGTCCCGACAAATGACACTCACTCTATTCTCCGACAAATGACACTCGCTCTCTGTCCCGACAAATGACACTCGCTCTCTGTCCCGACAAATGACACTTGCTCTATGTCTAGACAAATGACACTCATTCTATGTCCCAAAATATGACACTCGCTCTATGCTCCGGTAAATGACACTCGCTCTGTGCTCCGGCCTAAGACACATGCTCTATTCTCCGACAAATGACACTCGCTATATGTCCCGACAAATGACACTTGCTCTATTCTCCGACAAATGACACTCGCAAAATGTCCCGACAAATGACACTCGCTATATGTCCCGACAAATGACACTCGCTATATGTCCCGACAAATGACACTCGCTCTATTCTCCGACAAATGACACTCGCTCTATTCTCCGACAAATGACACTCGCTCTATGTCCCGACAAATGTCACTCGCTCTATTCTCCGACAAATGACACTCGCTATATGTACCGACAAATGACACTAGCTATATGTCCCGACTAATGACACTCGCAAAATGTCCCGACAAATGACACTCGCTATATGTCCCGACAAATGACACTCGCTCTATTCTCCGACAAATGACACTCGCTATATGTCCCGACAAATGACACTCGCTCTATTCTCCGACAAATGACACTCGCAAAATGTCCCGACAAATGACACTCGCTATATGTCCCGACAAATGACACTCGCTCTATTCTCCGACAAATGACACTCGCTATATGTCCCGAGAAATGACACTCACTCTATTCTCCGACAAATGACACTCGCAAAATGTCCCGACAAATGACACTCGCTATATGTCCCGACAAATGACACTCGCTCTATTCTCCGACAAATGACACTCGCTATATGTCCCGACAAATGACACTCGCAAAATGTCCCGACAAATGACACTCGCTCTATTCTCCGATAAATGACACTCGCTCTATTCTCCGACAAATGACACTCGCTATATGTCCCGACAAATGACACTCACTCTATTCTCCGACAAATGACACTCGCTCTCTGTCCCGACAAATGACACTCGCTCTCTGTCCCGACAAATGACACTTGCTCTATGTCTAGACAAATGACACTCATTCTATGTCCCAAAATATGACACTCGCTCTATGCTCCGGTAAATGACACTCGCTCTGTGCTCCGGCCTAAGACACATGCTCTATTCTCCGACAAATGACACTCGCTATATGTCCCGACAAATGACACTTGCTCTATTCTCCGACAAATGACACTCGCAAAATGTCCCGACAAATGACACTCGCTATATGTCCCGACAAATGACACTCGCTCTATTCTCCGACAAATGACACTCGCTATATGTCCCGACAAATGACACTCGCTCTATTCTCCGACAAATGACACTCGCAAAATGTCCCGACAAATGACACTCGCTATATGTCCCGACAAATGACACTCGCTCTATTCTCCGACAAATGACACTCGCTATATGTCCCGACAAATGACACTCGCTCTATTCTCCGACAAATGACACTCGCTATATGTCCCGACAAATGACACTCGCTATATGTCCCGACAAATGACACTCGCTCTATTCTCCGACAAATGACACTCGCTCTATTCTCCGACAAATGACACTCGCTATATGTCCCGACAAATGTCACTCGCTCTATTCTCCGACAAATGACACTCGCTATATGTCCCGACAAATGACACTCGCTATATGTCCCGACAAATGACACTCGCTATATGTCCCGACAAATGACACTCGCTATATGTCCCGACAAATTACACTCGCAAAATGTCCCGACAAATGACACTCGCTATATGTCCCGACAAATGACACTCGCTCTATTCTCCGACAAATGACACTCGCTATATGTCCCGACAAATGACACTCGCTCTATTCTCCGACAAATGACACTCGCAAAATGTCCCGACAAATGACACTCGCTATATGTCCCGACAAATGACACTCACTCTATTCTCCGACAAATGACACTCGCAAAATGTCCCGACAAATGACACTCGCTATATGTCCCGACAAATGACACTCGCTCTATTCTCCGACAAATGACACTCGCTATATGTCCCGACAAATGACACTCGCAAAATGTCCCGACAAATGACACTCGCTCTATTCTCCGACAAATGACAATCGCTATATGTCCCGACAAATGACACTCGCTCTATTCTCCGACAAATGACACTCGCTATATGTCCCGACAAATGACACTCGCTATAAGTCCCGACAAATGACACTCGCTCTATTCTCCGACAAATGACACTCGCTCTATTCTCCGACAAATGACACTCGCAAAATGTCCCGACAAATGACACTCGCTATATGTCCCGACAAATGACACTCGCTCTATTCTCCGACAAATGACACTCGCTATATGTCCCGACAAATGACACTCGCAAAATGTCCCGACAAATGACACTCGCTCTATTCTCCGACAAATGACACTCGCTATATGTCCCGACAAATGACACTTGCTCTATTCTCCGACAAATGACACTCGCTATATGTCCCGACAAATGACACTCGCTCTATTCTCCGACAAATGACACTCGCTATATGTC
Source organism: Bulinus truncatus (assembly GCA_021962125.1). Taxonomy (NCBI): domain Eukaryota; kingdom Metazoa; phylum Mollusca; class Gastropoda; family Planorbidae; genus Bulinus; species Bulinus truncatus. Next base: position 3,908,544 of record JAGDYQ010000093.1, on the reverse strand, counting down.
CCGACAAATAACACTCGCTATATGTCCCGACAAATGACACTCGCTCTATTCTCCGACAAATGACACTCGCTATATGTCCCGACAAATGACACTCACTCTATTCTCCGACAAATGACACTCGCAAAATGTCCCGACAAATGACACTCGCTATATGTCCCGACAAATGACACTCGCTCTATTCTCCGACAAATGACACTCGCTATATGTCCCGACAAATGACACTTGCAAAATGTCCCGACAAATGACACTCGCTCTATTCTCCGACAAATGACACTCGCTATATGTCCCGACAAATGACACTCGCTATATGTCCCGACAAATGACACTCGCTCTATTCTCCGACAAATGACACTCGCTCTATTCTCCGACAAATGACACTCGCTATATGTCCCGACAAATGACACTCGCTCTATTCTCCGACAAATGATACTCGCTATATGTCCCGACAAATGACACTCGCTATATGTCCCGACAAATGACACTCGCAAAATGTCCCGACAAATGACACTCGCTCTATTTTCCGACAAATGACACTCGCAAAATGTCCCGACAAATGACACTCACTATATGTCCCGACAAATGACACTTGCTCTATTCTCCGACAAATGACACTCGCAAAATGTCCCGACAAATGACACTCGCTATATGTCCCGACAAATGACACTCGCTCTATTCTCCGACAAATGACACTCGCTATATGTCCCGACAAATGACACTTGCTCTATTCTCCGACAAATGACACTCGCAAAATGTCCCGACAAATGACACTCGCTATATGTCCCGACAAATGACACTCGCTCTATTCTCCGACAAATGACACTCGCTATATGTCCCGACAAATGACACTCGCTCTATTCTCCGACAAATGACACTCGCTATATGTCCCGACAAATGACACTCGCTATATGTCCCGACAAATGACACTCGCTCTATTCTCCGACAAATGACACTCGCTCTATTCTCCGACAAATGACACTCGCTCTATGTCCCGACAAATGTCACACGCTCTATTCTCCGACAAATGACACTCGCTATATGTCCCGACAAATGACACTCGCTCTATTCTCCGACAAATGACACTCGCAAAATGTCCCGACAAATGACACTCGCTATATGTCCCGACAAATGACACTCACTCTATTCTCCCACAAATGACACTCGCAAAATGTCCCGACAAATGACACTCGCTATATGTCCCGACAAATGACACTCGCTCTATTCTCCGACAAATGACACTCGCTATATGTCCCGACAAATGACACTCGCAAAATGTCCCGACAAATGACACTCGCTCTATTCTCCGACAAATGACAATCGCTATATGTCCCGACAAATGACACTCGCTCTATTCTCCGACAAATGACACTCGCTATATGTCCCGACAAATGACACTCGCTATATGTCCCGACAAATGACACTCGCTCTATTCTCCGACAAATGACACTCGCTCTATTCTCCGACAAATGACACTCGCAAAATGTCCCGACAAATGACACTCGCTATATGTCCCGACAAATGACACTTGCTCTATTCTCCGACAAATGACACTCGCTATATGTCCCGACAAATGACACTTGCTCTATTCTCCGACAAATGACACTCGCAAAATGTCCCGACAAATGACACTCGCTATATGTCCCGACAAATGACACTCGCTCTATTCTCCGACAAATGACACTCGCTATATGTCCCGACAAATGACACTCACTCTATTCTCCGACAAATGACACTCGCAAAATGTCCCGACAAATGACACTCGCTATATGTCCCGACAAATGACACTCGCTCTATTCTCCGACAAATGACACTCGCTATATGTCCCGACAAATGACACTTGCAAAATGTCCCGACAAATGACACTCGCTCTATTCTCCGACAAATGACACTCGCTATATGTCCCGACAAATGACACTCGCTATATGTCCCGACAAATGACACTCGCTCTATTCTCCGACAAATGACACTCGCTCTATTCTCCGACAAATGACACTCGCTCTATTCTCCGACAAATGACACTCGCTATATGTCTCAACAAATGACACTCGCTCTATTCTCCGACAAATGACACTCGCTATATGTCCCGACAAATGACACTCGCTATATGTCCCGACAAATGACACTCGCAAAATGTCCCGACAAATGACACTCGCTATATGTCCCGACAAATGACACTTGCTCTATTCTCCGACAAATGACACTCGCTATATGTCCCGACAAATGACACTCGCTCTATTCTCCGACAAATGACACTCGCAAAATGTCCCGACAAATGACACTCGCTATATGTCCCGAGAAATGACACTCGCTCTATTATCCGACAAATGACACTCGCTATATGTCCCGACAAATGACACTCGCAAAATGTCCCGACAAATGACACTCGCTCTATTCTCCGATAAATGACACTCGCTCTATTCTCCGACAAATGACACTCGCTATATGTCCCGACAAATGACACTCGCTATATGTCCCGACAAATGACACTCGCTCTATTCTCCGACAAATGACACTCGCTCTATTCTCCGACAAATGACACTCGCTATATGTCCCGACAAATGACACTCACTCTATTCTCCGACAAATGACACTCGCTCTCTGTCCCGACAAATGTCACTCGCTCTATTCTCCGACAAATGACACTCGCTATATGTCCCGACAAATGACACTCACTCTATTCTCCGACAAATGACACTCGCTCTCTGTCCCGACAAATGACACTCGCTATATGTCCCGACAAATGACACTTGCTCTATTCTCCGACAAATGACACTCGCTATATGTCCCGACAAATGACACTCGCTCTATTCTCCGACAAATGACACTCGCAAAATGTCCCGACGAATGACACTCGCTATATGTCCCGACAAATGACACTCGCTCTATTCTCCGACAAATGACACTCACTCTATTCTCCGACAAATGACACTCGCAAAATGTCCCGACAAATGACACTCGCTCTATTCTCCGATAAATAACACTCGCTCTATTCTCCGACAAATGACACTCGCTATATGTCCCGACAAATGACACTCGCTATATGTCCCGACAAATGACACTCGCTCTATTCTCCGACAAATGACACTCGCTATATGTCCCGACAAATGACACTCGCTCTCTGTCCCGACAAATGACACTCGCTCTATTCTCCGACAAATGACACTCGCTATATGTCCCGACAAATGACACTCGCTATATGTCCCGACAAATGACACTCGCTCTATTCTCCGACAAATGACACTCGCTCTATTCTCCGACAAACGACACTCGCTATATGTCCCGACAAATGACACTCACTCTATTCTCCGACAAATGACACTCGCTCTCTGTCCCGACAAATGACACTCGCTCTCTGTCCCGACAAATGACACTTGCTCTATGTCTAGACAAATGACACTCATTCTATGTCCCAAAATATGACACTCGCTCTATGCTCCGGTAAATGACACTCGCTCTGTTCTCCGGCCTACGACACTTGCTCTATTCTCCGACAAATGACACTCGTTATATGTCCCGACAAATGACACTCGCTATATGTCCCGACAAATGACACTCGCTCTATTCTCCGACAAATGACACTCGCTATATGTCCCGACAAATGACACTCACTATATGTCCCGACAAATGACACTTGCTCTATTCTCCGACAAATGACACTCGCTATATGTCCCGACAAATAACACTCGCTATATGTCCCGACAAATTACACTCGCAAAATGTCCCGACAAATGACACTCGCTATATGTCCCGACAAATGACACTCGCTCTATTCTCCGACAAATGACACTCGCTATATGTCCCGACAAATGACACTCGCTCTATTCTCCGACAAATGACACTCGCAAAATGTCCCGACAAATGACACTCGCTATATGTCTCGACAAATGACACTCGCTCTATTCTCCGACAAATGACACTCGCTATATGTCCCGACAAATGACACTCGCTCTATTCTCCGACAAATGACACTCGCTATATGTCCCGACAAATGACACTCGCTATATGTCCCGACAAATGACACTCGCTCTATTCTCCGACAAATGACACTCGCTCTATTCTCCGACAAAATACACTCGCTCTATGTCCCGACAAATGTCACTCGCTCTATTCTCCGACAAATGACACTCGCTATATGTCCCGACAAATGACACTCGCTATATGTCCCGACAAATGACACTCGCAAAATGTCCCGACAAATGACACTCGCTATATGTCCCGACAAATGACACTTGCTCTATTCTCCGACAAATGACACTCGCTATATGTCCCGACAAATGACACTCGCTCTATTCTCCGACAAATGACACTCGCAAAATGTCCCGACAAATGACACTCGCTATATGTCCCGACAAATGACACTCGCTCTATTCTCCGACAAATGACACTCGCTATATGTCCCGACAGGGGACGGATGGTCGTGCGGTAACGCGCTCGACTGTCGACCTGAAGGTACCTGGTTCGATCTCCGGTGAGGACCAAGGAAATTTTTCAGGTCTTGGCTCAAGTCCCCGATATATATATCTCCCGTGGTGCCTCCATGGCCATTGCACTATCGGCTATGGTGGGGATGAAAGAAGGGCACCATAAAACCGTCCCATTAGTGGTTTATAGGATCTAAGGGATTTCATCTCATCCTTACAGGGACTTTACACATATGTCCCGACAAATGACACTCACTCTATTCTCCGACAAATGACACTCGCAAAATGTCCCGACAAATGACACTCGCTATATGTCCCGACAAATGACACTCGCTCTATTCTCCGACAAATGACACTCGCTATATGTCCCGACAAATGACACTCGCAAAATGTCCCGACAAATGACACTCGCTCTATTCTCCGATAAATGACACTCGCTCTATTCTCCGACAAATGACACTCGCTATATGTCCCGACAAATGACACTCGCTATATGTCCCGACAAATGACACTCGCTCTATTCTCCGACAAATGACACTCGCTCTATTCTCCGACAAATGACACTCGCTATATGTCCCGACAAATGACACTCACTCTATTCTCCGACAAATGACACTCGCTCTCTGTCCCGACAAATGACACTCGCTCTCTGTCCCGACAAATGGCACTTGCTCTATGTCTCGACAAATGACACTCATTCTATGTCCCAAAATATGACACTCGCTCTATGCTCCGGTAAATGACACTCGCTCTGTGCTCCGGCCTACGACACTTGCTCTGTGCTCCGGCCTATAACACTCGCTCTCTGCTCTCCTTACTGCTAAGGTCGTCTCTGGGGTAAAAAAATTGAGGTTGAAATAAGAAAGACTTTTTTTCAGCAAATTCTTTTTGGTTATTTAATCTTCTTCTGTGAATAGAGGTCGTTTACAAATTTAAAATGTTAAACATATACCTAATATGCAGATCGTGATTATGTAGTTTTAATTTGTTGTAAGTATTATCTATGTTTAAAATTACCTGTATCTACTATATTCAGCCAGAATGTTGTAAAATGTAACTGTTTTGATGTCTTATTTTTTAAGAACTGTTAAGTAATTCTCTGACAGTTAATTGATTAAAAATTTAAAATAATGATTTATGCCTATTGATAAATTGGTTTCTTTTTATGTGAATATCTGGGATGCAGTCTATATGTCTATCTATTTATCTCATTTATCTATCTATCTATCTATCTATCTATCTATCTATCTATCTATCTATCTATCAACCTATATATTTGTTTTCCTGTTTGTTTATCTGTCTTTCTATCGATTTATCCAACCATTAATTCATCCACCCATCCATTTATCTATCTATTTATCTATCTCTCTATCTGTCTGTCTGTCTGTCTGACTGTCTATCTATCTGTCCGTCTGTCATTTGTCTGACAAAGAACCAAATGATGTCATTAGAGCCACATGATGTCATATGAGCCACACAAGGTGTTCAAAGCCACATTATGTCATTAGAGCTACACAATGTCCTAAAAGCCACAATATGTCCTAAGAGGCACTCATGGTTATAAGAGCCACACGAAGTCCTTAAGAGATACAATTCCTCTACCGAGCAAGCAAAGATCTCAACGTCATAACATTTTGGGTTTTTGAATTGTAATAGAATTTTGTTATATTTTACCAAACAGACTTCATAAATCGATTCTTTGAAACAGAACGTGACGCGATTCTCAAACTGTCCTCTAAGTCAGTTTCATGCATTGGCATCTTATGTGGGCACGTAAGAGAAGTAAACTTCAGAGAAATATCGACAGCTGTAATGGAAGCAGAATCCAATTTAAGCCTGGGGCAGGTCCCATGCTATCAGAGATAATAACTTATATAATTTTATTAGTTAATTTTTTATGTTTATTTATTTCTTAACCTGAACAAACAAAAACTTTGGTAAAAAAAGTCTTGTCACGATGTTGTACCAATCACACTATTTATAGTCTAATTAATTTAAGTGTGACAAGTTCTGATGCCTGTCCCTTTATCTTTCTTTTTATTCTAATTCTGTTCTCTCTCTCCCACCCAAACCCTTTTTCTTGAAAAATGATTTCTAATAATACATTTTGAAATTAATAAAATATTACAAATGCTTAAATTAAAATTCAGTTAATCCTAACATATACAAATGGATTACATTTTTCAAATAATTTATTCGGCTAATGAAGTATGTTAAACAACTAAAAGCAACGTCGCCAATAAAATATTTTGTCATAAAATCAAATTTCATCAAACGTGAAGGCGATGGGGACTATTACTAAGTAAAGATATAATCTAATAATTGAGCTATTCAGACAATATTTCTAGTATTGATTAAATTAACATGAGATATAAGGGAGGAGGTGTTTTTTGGCGGGGAAACATTGGACCGTGGCTCTCCTTTCCAATCTTTCTCTAACAAAAAAATTTGAATTATGAAAAATTGCCAAAGTATCCAGTTTCCTGAAGAGTAAATTGATCATACATTTGTGTACAGTTTAGGCACTATTCTTTAGGGAAGTACCGAAATATTACGTTGTGTTAATTAGAGAAATTAGGTGTGAGTAGAAAAGGATCAGGTCTGAAGTTTGAACCGCAAAGTCTTAGACGTGTCCTGACAATTTAGACCTAAAAGATAAGGAGGGAAATTTGATCACCATTGATAAATAAACCTTATAACTAAATAGGTAGAAATATTTGTAATCGTAAAACAAAAAAAAATTAAACAAGGACAATAATATTTTTCAAGTCTAGTACAGTGCATGGAATATATATATATATATAACACAATGATCTTTCTCGTTTGATTCCACACTTCCCACCGCAGCAAATATTGATCTATGTATGACAAACGATTGGGACTAATAAGTTGGGTGGTACTGAACTAGATTAATTTATATGAAACTACTTGATTTACCTTAGGCCGTATTGAAATTTTTATTATCAATCATTCTGTTTTTAACTGGGTTTTTATTTAAATTGATGTTGTTTAGAAATTCATTGTTTTTTATCACCTAATATGTTGTAAGTCCTTCTTCTTATTATGACCAATGTGTTAACTGAATATTTAATTGTTGCATTATATTATAGCATTTTAAATCAATTATCACTGATAACATAATTATTAAAAAATCTAGCTTAATGCAAAGAGTTGTGAATTTAAAATATATATTTAGGCTTTTTAATACATTCAAACCTAATTGATAATCTTTTTATTCATAAACTTTGTTAAAATAAACAAGGTTTAGTATTAATGTAATGGGGAAAGTTCCTTGCAATAAGAAAGCCATTAACTCTAACAATCGCAGCATGTTTAGCCAATGGCAGGTGCCTTTTAATTGGCTATAGCACATTCTATTTAAATTCTATTTACACTGAAATTGTAATCTTTGGAAAAATACAGATTTAATGTAGGATCATGAAGGATTAGATTGCTTGTAGATAAATTTAACAAGCAGCATTACACTGTTTGACTCAATTAATTTGTTAATCTCAAATATAACCGAACAACGGTTTTAATAGACAATTGTTTTATAATGTAAAGTTCTTTTGTAAAAGACTGCAGTCCTAGATAATAGAAGTATTCGGTTAATTCACACATTTCTTTAAATGATAACAATATACGATCCACACTGGGACTCATCATGTTAAAAAGTCTAACAATAGACTTAAATATAAATTACGATTTCTAACTTTTTTTTTTGGCCATCTGGGATTATTCTCACTTAGTCTGTGTTCTTAAACTCATTGATAAGATTATAAATTTCTGAATGAACTTTAGAAAAAAAATACTTAAGTCTATTTTAAACTTCATTTGAAAACGCAGGTCAAAGCCAAACAAAAATGTATTATTTAATTTTGGAAATAATTTGAAACTGAATGCACTCATGGACGTCCTTCTGGCTAAAATGATCTCAACGCTAACTGACTCAGGAATTTGGTAATGGTCACTCAGTCATACTAAGTACCCACATCTCCCCTAGGAACTTTTTTTAAAAAATTCGGTACTGTAGCAAAAACTTATAAAAACAATTTAACAGCAGTTTATTATTTTATGGAGGAAGTCCGGGAAAAATGATGTGAAAAGTACTAAATATCTGTAAAATTAATTTAAAGAAAAGAGTTTAAGACGAAAATATAGAAAACTTATTTGAACAATGACGAAAGGAATATTTTCACTAAGGGTAGCAGTACTGATAAAGATACATATGCTCTATAGGGCTACCAAAAGAAGGAAGTAGAGTCTAAGGAGGATTGCATGTTGATGTAAAGATATAAATATATCAGATATCATTTTTAATCCAGCGTCCTATGTGACAAAAAAAAATAGCTATTAAGATCAAACTCTGTAGCTTGCGTCCAACACGAAATGGGAGATGTTCAAGCTTGTAGATTGAAATATTTGGTGGATGACGTATTTTGGGGATGACGTATTTGGTGGATGACGTATTTGGTGGATGACGTATCTGGTGGAAGACATTTGGTGGATGACGTATTTGGTGGATGACGTATTTGGTGGAAGACATTTGGTGGATGACATATTTGGACTATGACGTGCTTAGTGGAAGACATATTTGGGGGATGACGTATTTGGTGGATGACGTATTTGGTGGATGACATATTTGGTGGATGACATATTTGGTGGATGACATATTTGGTGGAAGACATATTTGGTGGATGACATATTTGGTGGAAGAAATATTTGGTGGATGACATATTTGGTGGAAGACATATTTGGTGGATGACATATTTGGTGGAAGACATATTTGGTGGATGACATATTTGGTGGAAGACATATTTGGTGGATGACGTATTTGGTGGAAGAATATTTGGTGGATGACATATTTGGAGGATGAAATATTTGGTGGATGATATATTTGGTGGAAGACATATTTGGTGAATGACATATTTGGATGATGACATATTTGGTGGATGACATATTTGGTGGAAGACATATTTGGTGTAAGAATTTTTGGTGAAGGACATATTTGGAGGATGACATATTTGGAGGATGACATATTTGGGGGATGACGTATTTGGTGGATGACGTATTTGGTGGATGAAATATTTGGTGGATGACATATTTGGAGAATGACATATTTGGTGTAAGACATTTTTGGTGAAGGACATAATTGGTTTGTTCCGTATTTTGGGGATATCCCAGTGACGTTGTTGATAGAATTTAATATCAGCTAAGATAAAAAAAACCTTTAATAGACACTTTGAAGGTTAATATTCTTTCACAATATCATGATAAAGAGTGCAACAGATACTTTTAAGTAGTACACAATTTATTGGTCTGAGAACATAAACATATATTTTTTTTTTAAATTAGTATTTTTATTAACTACTGATGGGCTACATATGATAAAAAAATGGAAGAATTAGGTCACTATAAAATATGGACCGGATATATAAGCCGGAGGTTCATTCATTGTTTCTCCAACATTGTTTCTCCAACATTGTTTCTCCAACATTGTTTCATTTATTTTCTTTTATGCAAGAGACATTTATCGGTAAGCTAAACTTGCATCGCCACTCTCGACAGTTTTAGAGGAACTCTAGATTTGTTTATAAATCAAGCAACAAAAAACGAATTTATTACTATTGATAGTTCTTTTTTAATCTTTTGTTTAATTTTGGATGTACGTTATAATTTTCGACTTGGCAATTCTAATTAAAATTATAACAATTTCTGATTATTGAACCTGCAAATAAAAGGCCACTAAAATTCACAGGTCTTATTTAAGAATGTTAATAAATTAATTAAATACCGACTTTAAACTTTTAAATTTATTGACTGTGAGCTGATGTATTTCAGTCACTGACTAAAAAAAATAATGATATATAAATGAATAACATATGTATCATTATTTAACATTTAAATATTACTGAGATATTCGTGTATATTTTTTTAGCAAGACAGTATTTTTTTTTTTTTAAATTCAGAAAAACTAATCAGAAATAAAGATGCTACAATATACTAGTTATATAGTTAGAAAAGGTAGATGGAGAGTTCTGAACTCAAAATCTATATTAATGTCTATCTTCAGGCAAAATGTCTTTATTACACGCCATACTAATCATCTTACCTGCTCTGGCCTTTGGTCAAGTCAGTCTGAAACCTTACAATCTAACGGCCACGGCCATGTTCCTGTCCATCGACAGAGATCTAAGTGGTGACATAGACAGAAATGAAGTGGATGCAAGTTTTAGAGTGAGTACTTAATAAGAGTTTTAGAGTGAGTACTTAATTCGAGTTTTAGAGTGAGTACTAAATGCGAGTTTTAGGGTGAGTACTAAATAAGAGTTTTAGAGTGAGTACTTAATTCGAGTTTTAGAGTGAGTACTTAATTCGAGTTTTAGAGTGATTACTAAATGCGAGTTTTAGGGTGAGTACTAAATGCGAGTTTTAGGGTGAGTACTAAATAAGAGTTTTAGAGTGAGCACTAAATGCGAGATTTAAATTAAGAAGTGAATGCTAGTTTTGCAGGTTTTAAAGTTAGTACTTGTCTGCGAGATTCAGAATGAGTACTTACTGCATATATAAGAAAGGGTACTTATTCAAGTTTTATAGTGTGTACTTAATTCAAATTTTAGTGTGAACGTGCATCATTCATTCTATCTTAGTATGTGGATTGTAAATTGTGTAGATTTTATTATTTTTTAGAGCATATAACAAACAGTAATAAATAAAGTTCTGATATGGAAAAATGCTTTTATAAATACTGGAGACGGGATAATAATGTTATAGTCTGTAGGAATGTTGACTTAAAAGTCCGAAGACCATCTGACATTAGTCATTAACATGTGAATTTTGTGTGTGTGTTCAATACATTTATACAGTGTTATCTTCGATGAATGGTATTTTTGTTTTATTTCTACCTTAAAACTTGACCAGCAATATGACGCTGACCACAATGGCCGTATCAGCCACACAGAGTTCAATAACTACATCGACCAACATTTTCCCAGCTTCTATTCTCTTCACGATGCCCTATTTGCTAATTTATGACGTCGATAATGATCTGCATACTACTGACCATCATGACTTCGACAACTTTTTAGCCCTGATGGACGGCAACGGAAATGGCTACGTGTCACATTTCGAGTACATGAGGTAAACAAACGGTCAGCTGGTTATAGAAATAGATCAATGATGAGTGTCACTTTCATTGTCTTACTGATGAAAGATTCGGCCGCCCTCTTTAATCTTTTACATATTCTTCTAACATAGTTATAGAAGATGCATTGTCAGACCCGTTCGTTTGTGTAGATAAACTGGGCGATGGGTGATGAAGGAGCAAGTCAAAGCTGTAAACATTATTAGGAAACTAAGATATGCAAGCAGCACCCTTAAAGGAAGATTGCACACGGCCCCAAAATTTTTAATTAGAGCCCCTTAATTAAAATAACTCTATGAATCCTTATTTTTGCATAGAACCCCCAAATATACCTTTGTATAGGACGAAAACGGGCGATAGGCTTTGCGGTTAGGATGTGGAGAAGAGTAATTGACTGTCTATAACCAGTTTAATAATGGATATACTATTTAAGTTCCGGATGTAATTTCTCGCCACACAATACATCAATATGACGTGGCTAGAAAAATACGGATTCTATTCTTGGTCTTATTTTTTTAAATGCAAAAGTATATTTCTGGGAAATTTGCCCCATCAGTTAGCTTTCTAAACAAGTTGATTGACTTGGCATATATTGCTAAAAATAAAAGTCAGTTTAAAAAAAAATGTAAGCTATTTTAGATAGATGATTTTATTGCTCTTTTCTAATAACAGCACTGATATAAAGTATCCGAAGAGATGTTTGTACACACAACACATTTAAATGCAATGTACTGTTAGTAATATTGCCATCAAAAGTCCTTAATTTAACACATTTTAAAAGTCGGAAGTAAAAATTTTTAGGTGAACAAGTTTATATTTTCAGACCTATCAAAGGTTTTGTAAAGGATTTCCCTTATATGCTTTTAGTTGTTTTACAATTTCATTACTTCAATTTAATCAGGAGATACAAACATTATACAAACTAAGTGCTACTAATGTTGTGTAATATAGTTACAAGACAAAGGCTATGTCTGATTGTTCCTCAATGGACATTGTTCATCATTAGATCAATACTGTGATTGAGATGACATTAAACTTTGACTTCTCCACTGTCGTCTACAGGTACTGGACTATATTACTGGTAGATCTGGAACACCTTCATAATGGAGTCTGACTACACATTCATTAGAGGACATCTTCGATGGCATGCTTATTTTGATTGATATATATGTGTATATGTATTCTATTTACTATGAATGTATGACCAACGTAAAATATGTAATAAAATACAACACTTTGTGCTTAAATTGTTTTGAAGACATTAATTTGTTCACTAGCTACAGTCAAATAAAATAACAGCTTATAGTTGCGGCTGGGCGTTGTGCTATCCTATTTCTTTATATGTCGAAGTAACAGAAACAGATGAATACTGCACTTCATCCGCCCAAATGGCCGATTAGGACTAAGAGAATTTATTCTTATGTTTTCAAAATAAAGTGTGATGATTTAAAAGTTTACCACAAGTGTCATACTATGTATATAATTGTTTGTGGTCTTTAGTACGTACATGGACTGGGTACCTGGAAAATAAACAAAAATGGGTTGCAATGTGTACAATAATTAAGTGGTATAAACAATTTTCATATCAAATTACCTTTATTGAAATGCTTAAAAAGACGAACATGTTTGAATGAGAATTTACGCCGTGTTATTTCTTTCTTTTATTTTTAAATTTCACTTAATGATCACCATGTTATCTTAACGCCATGTATTACATCTCTGAGTGTGATGAAACTATCCGGTAATATGTTTACAACTTTGCTCGATATTGACAGCTTATTTAATTAAAAGAAAATACTCAAACAGCTTATTACATTTACTATTGAAATAAATAGAATCTTTAAAATGTGTACACCAGTAGCCTGAATGGTACCACGTCTGAGATTTTTGTTTTCTTACCTAAAGGTAGCGAAACTACTCCACTTAAATATCATCGCACGAGATCTCGAAACTACTCCACTTAAATATCATCGCACGAGATCTCGAAACTACTCCACTTAAATATCATCGCACGAGATCTCGATGATAATCTACAATGAAAACAGAGACGATCAACAAATAAACAAACAAACAACAAATACAATTATTCCCAACAATTTAATACAATTATTATAAATTTTACAAGCGATTATCTATCTATCTATCTATCTATCTATCTATCTATCTATCTATCTATCTATCTATCTATCTATCTATCTATCTATCTATCTATCTATCTATCTATCTATCTATCTATCTATCTATCTATCTATCTATCTATCTATATGTCTATCTATCTCATTTATCTATCTATCCATCTATTTATCTATCCATTTATCTCTCGTCTTTGTTATTTGGTGGTTGGGAATAGGAAGTACCCAGGCCCGTAGCGTGCGGGAGGGGGGCAGAGGGACCGTGCCTCCCCTGCGTTTTGTCTGGCCCCCTCTGCTTATTTGTTATACTTAGTAAAATTATTACCTGCCCCCCTGCTATAGCCTGGCCCTTGCTGTATAATTCTCACGCTACTGGGCTGGAAAAACCTCAGTATTTGATTAATTATACCAAGCACTCGCGGCCCTCGGGACAAGTGGCATGACTTTTAGGCCTGCATGACTATCTCAAATTTAACAAATTTTGAGAATCGTATATAATATAAACATAATTGTTGAAACCTGCAAAACATTTGTATAGAGTTATAGCATAGCGCATTTTTAAGGCTATCATAAATATTTCTCTGTTATTCTATGGGTCTACGTATTTTATGTTGTGAGAGTTTCTTAAAAAGACATTCATCGATTCGAAGCCCACGCAAGAAGAGACTGTTAATATTTCAACAGGAAACAGTATTCCTACTTTCGATCTGCTGCGGATAGATTTAAGACGGAAAATATTTAGAAAGATTGTCTCGTAAAGAAATGATGTTCGTTGTAATTTCTCTTTTTTTTACATCTATTTTGTATTTTTTTTTTTGGCATTCAGCTATTTGGGATGGGCTAGAACTGTATAGTTGTGTTCTAAAATGTTTCCTTTTGTACTAAGAGCAGAGGCGCGCTTAGCTTTTCTGCCTCCCAAGGGCAGCTGTAACCTGCCGCTTTCCCTTCCCACCCCATGTTTGATTGTGTATGGCTAGGTAATAGCATCGTTCGATGCTCTGTTTATAAAAAAAAAAGCCCAACCGTTTTAATGTTAAATATTGTTTTCATCTGTACTAAAACTTCATTGGCTTTTTGCAGTTTTCCTGTAGTGAACAAAAGGGTGTTTTATAAGAAGATGTGCAACACGTTCTCTTAAAAATAGGTGCTTTGGGCCACCACCTAGCGCATCCCGCCTTGACTAGAGTTTCAAAATGTTTGTTTAGAAGCGCCCCACACAGGCTGTCGCCAGGGTGTTTTACACCCTCTTGCACCATAGCACGGCACAGGCCAGGTAATATCTGACACACCTTATTCTTTGTTATGTAATGAATATTCATTGATAATAATCTAAGCGAGGTAACGTACAATAAAATAAAGAAAACATTTGTCCAATAATATATTTGTGTTTATTGTTTGCTACGTTTACATCTCAGACCAATTAATAAACAAATCATTCAAACGGCAGCCAGATTTATCTTTTATACATTTAGTGTACATATATAGTTCACGGTAATGACAAAGTAGTCTCATTTTACATGCCACAGCTTGATGCCAAAAGTTTAGCATAAAACTAAGAAGTTGATGTAGCATTTTGAGCCTGTCTGGGGAATGAGTGAAGATGTTCTAAATCTGTCAATAGAATTGTCCAGTATCTGCACACACAAAAATATGAAAAAAAAATCGTTAGTAGTTTGTCAGTATGACATTCTAGATAATGTTTTAAAATATATAAATGATCTAAATCGTTATTTATCGACGCATGTACCTTAGCATATGTTATCTATCAGCTCACACAAGTACATTTGGCTTGGTACTCCGAATGTATTTTTTGCGCGGCGTCCCAAATTTACATTGTCCAAGGGAATCCAAATGTAAATTTGGCTTAGCCCTTGAGATATACCTTTACTTTTGGCCCCCAAATGTACCTTTGCCTAGGGCCCCACAATGAATCTAAATCTATCAACCGACTCCAAGAGCCCAAATTGTCAACTGAGAAACACTTCACGGTGTCGCTGAAATGTAGAGTACCACACGAATGAAACTCTGAAGCTAGTATCAGCTAGATGTAGCTAGATGTCTGTTTTATCAAACTGATCACTGTGTTAGTCAAACTGGTTACATCCCCGAATGATTACTAAACTATTATAGAAAGTATTTCTCAACATGGCAAAGCGGGGGAATTTTTAGAGTTGTTAGTTTCGTTCTAAATTTAATATTAATTTGATCAGTCACTGATACGTTTTGGTTTTAGTCAGGCGTGGGTAAAGGCCTTCTCCTCTAGTGTTTGCGTTCATATTTCAGCAATGATTAGCATTGCTTATCTAGTGAATGAATTATAAAGCTTTATTATATTTACAACAAATGACTTTTCACTGAGCTCAAAACAAACAAACAAGGTTTTATACACAATGTAATGTGACACAATATTCATTTATGACTTGATTCATAACTGGGCACTTGATTCATACTACTTGTATGTGAAACCGATATTGTGATATTTCGAGGAGAGGGGAGGTTGGTCATAGAAAGACAAAATACAATTTTGGGAGACCTTATATCATTAAATGTCATAGGAGTTTATACAGGAGGTCATTTTACAGTGGAGGGGGGGTGCTTAGTGTAAGCTTATTTGTTCCATCCATTAGAACGACCCTGCCTGTGTGTAATGAATAACCTCAGGTGGTAAACTTCTTTGAAATAACGTGAGTACTAGTCAGCATTTTTTACCTGACAAATTCAAAATGGCTGACTAGACCGTTTCCATCCCCGTCCATCAAGGCGAAGAAGTTGTCGTAGTCGTGATGGTCAAGCACGTGGTCATTGTCCACGTCGTAGATATCGAAGAGGGCGTCGTGGAAGTCGTGTAGACTGGGTGTGTGACTGTCCACGTAGTTGGTGTATTCATAGCGACTGACCCGTCCATTGTGATCAGCGTCGTATGTCTAATAACAAATTAATTTAAAAAATATAAAATGATTATGTAGATTATAATGAAAATGGTGATAATATTGAATTATACCTATTATATCAAAGTACCACATATATCTCTATAAAAACCCAAAAATCTTCAATCTTCCAATACGTTTCAACATTATTTAACTAGTATAGATTGTATAGCTACTATAGATGGTATAAATCTTATGGATGGTCTAAATACCAGGTGATTGCAAGCAGGATAGTCGATTTTTTTATAATTATTATTTTAATTCATTTTTTTCTATTTTTAGCATATATTAATGTACAACACCAAACAAATATACATATGCACACACACATACACACACACAAATATATATATATATATATATATATTATATATATATATATATGTATGTAGGGGATTTACAGTAAAATGTATACTGACGAAAGTGTACGGTATTGTTGTATATTAGTTTACCCTGAAGTTCTGATCAATTTCGCTCCTGTCAATGTTACCATCGACATTATAATCAGTTTGTAGAAACAATGCTGTCGCCGTCAGATTGTAGGGTTTTAAATTCTGGGCCAGAGAAAGGGCTGGCAGGGCCAAGAATATCATTAAAGGAATCATGTTACCTGTAGTAGATATATGAAATTGAGAGGAGTTTGAAAAAAAAATACATTCTTACACATTATCAGAGTATCTAGAAATATCTAAATTTTGTTGAAAACCGTTGTACAGTTTTAGAATCATTGTGCAAAATACACAATAAAATGTGTAAACATTAACTATTGCTCTTAATTACCTATTTTTTCAATTATTTAGAAATATTTACATATTTGGCTAATAATTCGTTTTAAAAACAAAAATATCTTTTATTACACATACACATAATGAAAAAATAGATAAACTCTACGTTATGAGATTAATTTTACATAGAGAGCTCAACATATTACATATTCCACTTTCGATTAAACTCGTATAGCAAACAAAATACTTACTTGCTATGATGACCTTAAGCTAATCACTTAACTTTTTTACTTTCATTCATCTGTCGGTTCAAGTCTTTTATAGCCGTCTTTGTTTCAAGTCCTAATTCTTTCATTTCTTTTTCTGTTCATTCATGATTTCAAATTGTGACCTTTAACCTTCTTTAGAAACATTAGTACGCAAATAATAACGCCGTATTTTTTAGAGCATTTTGTCCCCGTTTTGTCTGTCTGTCTGTCCGTCTGTCCGTCATCAGCCTAGATCTCAACAACCATAAGTCCTAGACCCATGATGTATATATCATTTTGTAGGTCTTGGCCTGCCATGTGTACATCAAAAGTCCATTTCGCGATAGGACCTCTGAGGGCCGGGCTTCAGGGCTTATATATTATATATACACCTTGGACGTTCAATAACCCATTCATTTGGTGCGAAATAACACTCACAGAAAGTGGTTTCACTCAAGATTTACAAGAAAACTCAATCAACAATGAAAGAGTAAAGTTTGAAATCTGAGTTTAATTGAAAGTATCAGGGCTATGCAACAATTGTACCGAGGATATAAGTTATATCATATAACTCTATGCAAAGGTTTTGCAGGGTACAGCTAGTATATGATAAATACCTACAAGGTGTATACAAATAGTTTAGCTACTGGCTACGTTCATGTGTAAAAACAAATGAAAATGTGAACAAAACAACAAGATATGTTCGCCCATGCATTTAGAAGCAATTAAGTTGAAAAGTGAAAGTTTTTTTGTAAATGTTATAATATAATGAAATATCAATTATCTAATGTTATCGATTATGGTGGGCATGAAAGAAGAGCTCTGAAAAATCCTTCCCATTAGTGGTTCATATGATCTAAGAGATTTCATCGCATCCTTTACAGGCACTTGTTTCAAGATATAATTATCTTCTTCTGCTCAAGCTTGTAGAGTATCTGGAGCAGTTGGGCGGCGGGTTGGGGGGGGGGGGAGGGAGGAGGGTGGTGTTGAATGCTTCCAGCCCTGGCCGACAAGTGTCACAATCTTGACATTTTTCAGCAATGAAATTGACAGGCATTTTTTAGAGACTTTACAGCCATGACATGTTAATACTGATACACAAATGTAAGTGTCCTTGTTGGTTTCTGCGGGGTGTGACGTCAGATTTTGAAATTATATTATATGGCATCTACAAGGTGGTCGTGTCGTGTAGAGCTCTCGATTGCCGACCTTAGGGTCCCGGGTTCGAATCTCAGAGAGAACCTTGGGATTTTTTCAGGTCAAGGCGAAAGTCCCCAAGTCCACCCAGATTTTAATGGGTACCTGACTTAAGTTGGGGAAGTAAAAGCGACTGAGCGTTGTGCTAACCACACAATTCCCTTATATACCGAGGTTATAGAATCAGATGTTCTAGAAGTTCCCTTAAGCCCCGATAAGCCCTCTGGGGCTTCAGAGAACTTTTCTTTTTATAAGGATATGGACTTGAAATTAAATTGACATTAATAACATGTTTAATCTGTTATAACGTTTGATTACTTCTCTAGAAAATTGAAGTTTTTCTTGTGCTCAAAAACACATTGATTAAATGTGTTATATTACAATTTTTTTTTCCTTTCTGCAGTAAGCCTACTTTATTCTCAAATCAAATGGCGGATTCTCCATTCAATGGGAGAACATTATATTTTTTCAATTTATATAAACAGCAAATAACTCATTATATTCTCTACTTGTTATTTTTCCAATTTAATTTAAAATTAGAAATGCTCATTATTCGAAATTAAAGTTATAGAAAACATTTTTTACTATTTCATTTCCTACTATTGAAAGTCCCGGTGCATGACATAGTATTCCGTTGCAATGTATCAGCTGAATTCTAGACTTCGTCTCCCCGACTGACCCGCATGAATTGTATAGGGGAAACTATTCCTTTTATTTTACTTTTACTATTATTTTTTTTTAATTCCTTGTTATTTGCTGTACATTCGATTTTCTTACAATGAAATGTGCGTTTTTAGAAAAAAAAATATGGCGTGTAGAAAAGAAATATATTTTTGTATTTTGTATTATCCGAAGAATACTGTCTTAGCCTTAATTATGGAACAATAAACATATTTTTTTACCCAGAATATGAATACATGTCATAAGTATTGGACTCAAAGATATTCATACGTCACAAGTATACGACATTAAGATATTCATACGTCACAAGTATACGACTTTAATATATTCATACGTCACAAGTATAGGACACTAGGATATTCACACATGTCACAGTATCTGGTTGACATAAATTTTGTGACAATCTAATTATGTATCCAGCTGCTATTTTTCTCATTAAATCTGTATTAGCTGTCTGATAAGATTATCTTAAAAATAAATATTTGTCTGATTAGTTCTTTTTTTTTCTTTTATAGAAAAACAACACGAACCTGCTTTATGTATATGAGAAATAAGTACAAAACAAATGTCTATGTGTTTAGCTTTGTTAAATTTATTGAAATGGAAGATAAAAAAGTTATACATGAATCCACTCTACACAACCAAACATATACAATTTTGAGGGGAAGAACTAGAAATTGACACAAATGTTTATCTATTTTTCTTGCTTGAATGATTTTCATGTTATCTTCAAACTTAGTTTTTTATATCTCATTAACAGAATATGATTTTTTTTTGTATGACATTCCATGACTTAGGATGGCTGTGGCGTGCTGGTGAAGTGAGGATGATGTGATCTATCTTGACTAATATTTTGGCTGGGGTTGATTAACTAATATTTTGGCTGGGGTTGATTAACTAATATTTTGGCTGGGGTTGATTAACTAATATTTTGGCTGGGGTTGATTAACTAATGTTTTGGCTTGCGTTGATTTAGTTATATTTAGGCTGGGGTTGATTAACTTATATTTTGGCTAGGGTTGATTAACTAATATTTTGGCTGGGGTTGATTAACTTATATTTTGGCTGGGGTTGATTGACTAATGTTTTGGCTGGGCTAGATTGACAAATGTTTTTGCTTGTGTTGATTTAGTTATATTATGGCTGGGGTAGATTAACTAATATTTTGGCTTGGGTTGATTTAGTTACATTTTGGCTTGCGTTGATTGAGTTATATTTTGGCTGGGGTTGATTGACTAATGTTTTGGACGGAGTTGATTAACTAATATTTTTGCTGGGGTTGATTGACTTATTTTGGCTGGGGTTGATTAACTAATATTTTGGCTTGGGTTGATTGAATAATGTTTTGGCTTGCGTTGATTTAGTTATATTTTGGCTTGCATTGATTGAGTTATATTTTGGCCGGGGTTGATTGACTAATGTTTTGGATGGAGTTGATTAACTAATATTTTTGCTGGGGTAGATTAACTAATATTTTGGCTTGGGTTGATTGACTTATGTTTTGGCTTGTGTTGATTGACTAATATTTTGGCTTGTGATGATTGACTAATATTTTGGCTTGCGTTGATTGACTAATATTTTGGCTGGGTTTGATTAACTAATATTTTCGCTGGGGCTGATTGACTTATTTTGGCTGGGGTTGATTAACTAATATTTTGGCTGGGGTTGATTGACTATTGTTTTGGCTTGCGCTGATTTAGTTATATTTAGGCTGGGGTTGATTAACTAATATTTTGGCTGGGGTTGATTGACTAATGTTTTGGCCTGCGTTGATTTAGTTATATTATGGCTGGGGTAGATTAACTAATAATTTGGCTGGGCTTTATTGACTAATGTTTTGGCTTGCGTTGATTTAGTTATATTTAGGCTGGGGTTGATAAACTTATATTTTGGCTGGGGTTGATTAACTAATATTTTGGCTTGGGTTGATTGACTAATGTTTTGGCTGGGCTAGATTGACAAATGTTTTTGCTTGTGTTGATTTAGTTATATTATGGCTGGGGTAGATTAACTAATATTTTGGCTGGGGTAGATTACCTAATATCTTGGCTGGGGTAGATTAACTTATGTTTTGGCTTGTGTTGATTGACTAATATTTTGGCTTGCGTTGATTTAGTTATATTATGGCTCGGGTAGATTGAGTTATGTTTGTATGGTGTTGATTGACTAACGTCTTACTTATTTTTCATAAAGAAATCATGCACTTTGGTAAACAGTTTCGAATTTCACGACTATTCTACTATTATGTTCCAAAAATATAAAAAAAAAAACAAATAGCTTGTATAATATAAGACCTAAACAACTACCAACGATTACTCATATGAATATTATAGCAAAAATTGGACCATCTCATCCTTCCCCCAATCGTTATATAATATGTAAATTTCCCCTAGTTCTGGAGGCTATTTATAATTTCAATTTAATTTATATTTCCTTACGGACTACCGCCCCCCCTCTTTCACCCTTCTCTAGGCTCCCCACAAGAAACACACATACAGACACTGTCTTTAAGATCGCGACATTATATCTAGGTGTTTTAATTTTTTCAAAACAAAGTGGCTACGTTACAATCAAGCGCCATTATATTAGGGTTAGGAATATGGCTGGTGCCCGTATTTTTTTTCGGGTACCAGCAATTATATTAGGGTTAGGAATAGGGTTAGGGTTAGGGACAGCGTTATGGATAGGGTTAGGGATAGGGTTAGGGATAGAGTTAGGGATAGGGTTAGGGTTAGGGTGTGGAGCAATATCTATTGATGGTACCTGGAAAAAAATACGGAGTCCCGCTTGATGGTACCGTAGTTACTGCGTTTTCAAAATGTGTATATATAATTGCCCTCATGGCAACTGCCAACTAATAATTATAAAACAAAAATATGAAAAAATAACTAGTTATGTTTTGTTCTTTATTTCATGCTGATCTGACATAAACGAAATCAAAACTGATTAACTGAATATCAATAAATATGAAACTATTGAAAACAAGAAAATCAACTATTTTATTGGTGTCTTTGTTTCATGAGCTGAATGCTGAGTCGTTGGATTTTAAAATTATGGTCTATGCAGGTGCTCAAGATCAGTTATCAAAATACTCCAGTAGCTGAAATAAACAAATAATGATAAGAAAATATTTGAATATTTGAATCAGTTCAGTCTATAAATGTGACTTGAACTAATCATTTTATAAATTGTGATGTGTTGGTTGATGGAATGTTTAAATGTGCTGAGGAAACATTATTTTGTAAGCATAAAAAGTAAAATTCCCTTAGCCCTAACGGGCCATCGGGGCAGATGAAGTGTATAATTAATCTGTTTTTAAAACCTCGGCACATGAAGGAATTGTGTGGTTAGCACAACGCCCAGCCGCCTTTACTTCCCCAACTTAAGTCAGGTACCCATTTTAAGCTCGGTGGACTTGTGGGACGACTTTGCACCAAATTTCACATGGAAAAATTCCATGGGCCTCACGAGGATCAACCCCAGGACTCTCAGGTCGACAGTCGAGTGTCTACATCACTCGGCTATCCGTCCCATTTTTAGAGCATTTTCGAAAAAAAATGCTCTATTGTCCCCGTTTTGTCTGTCTGTCCGTCATCACCCTAGATCTCAACAACCATAAGTCCTAGACCCATGATGTATATATCATTTTGTAGGTCTTACCCTGCCATGTGTGCATCAAAAGTCTATTTCGCGATCTGACCTCTGAGGGCCGAAAAAGGGGGCGTATTATGTACCGTTTTTTACTATAAAATCTATATTAACAAAGGAGCGCCCTATATCTCAGCAACCATAAATCCTAGACCCATGATGTATATATCATTTTGTAGTTCTTGGCCTGCCAAGTGTACATCGAAAGTCCATTTCGCGATCTGACCTCTCAGGGCCAAATATAAGAGTTTCTTAGGTACCGTTTTTGAATATATTTTAAATATAAATAATAAAAGCTAATCAAAGGGGCGTAATCATTATTTATTTTTGTAACAGTTATTCAACATGATTACTTCCCTCTCTATTTATCAAAACCCATACGCGTGGAGCAATATCTATGGCTGTAACCCAGAAAAAAATACGGATTTCGTCCGGCGTAACCGTAGCCACTGCGTACACGAAAATGCTCTAAAAAGTCCTTTGTCCGAAACGGAAAAGACTTAAATTGCTTGTTGTAAGCATAACTAGGTTCCAATTGTAAATTAAAACCGTATGAGGCTCATTAAAAGAATGCATTTAAATATACTGTTCTTGAAATAAACGAACAATAAAACTTTTTTTTATATAAATGCATTATTTTACAGTGGAAATAGTCTTTTGCAGTCCAATTGTGTACTTTATATACGTTATATATGAATAATGTTGAATAGATTACCGGACAAACTCGAAACGACTGACGAGGCCATTGCCACTGCCGTCCATCAGAGCGAAAAACAGGTCAAAGTCATGGAGGTCAAGGTGATGGTCACCATCTGAGTCGTGGACATCATAGAGGGCGTTATGCAGGTCGTGCAGGGAGGGGAAATGGCTGTCTATGTACACAGTGTACTCATGCCTGGTGATACGGCCGTCTCCATTGGAGTCGTATTGCTGGAGAAGTCAAAATACATGAATAACGTAACTTGTAATATTAACAGTGTAATGAGGAAGTCAAAGTACATTAAACTTAATGTGTGACATTACTAATTACTAGCATACTTAGATAGAATGGGGGGGGGGTTAGTGCTTACTAGGAAAAAACAAAAATAACATTATATTTAGTAGGCTTTGCCCTGAGATTTACACGCTTAAGATAATAAAAAGATAGTCCGACGAATGTTAAATAAAAGTAAAGGTATTCAAACGTATTAAATTGGTGTACATTTATGAAATACGTTATCATAAATAGATAGGGCGATATGAGGGACAACGGGAGACTTATTTAGATAAATGGGACTATCTGGGAGTCGAACCCGAAACCAACACCATGCAGGTTGTGCTGCAGCATGAGATTTGGTCTCGCTACCCAAGCGCCACCTTTACCAAGTAAGACGACAAAAGGTATTTGAGTGATACAACCAATAGAGCTGGAAACCTCACCCTGAACACGTGGTCTATCTCACTCCTGTCAATATCATCACTGTGGTTGACATCAAACTCATTGAACATGGCCGTCGCTATTGGCTCGTAAGGGACGTTCTGTGAGAAAGTGAAACCCACAAGTAGAAAGGCCAGGAACCATGTGATGCACATCTTTCTATGAAGAGAAGGAAAACAAATAAACACACAATCATTGATAACAAGAGATGATTAGACCTAACCAAGTCAATCTCTTTCGTTAAACATATAGCACTATCGTTACGGTAAAGTTGAACGAAAGACACAGAAAAAGTCATCCTTTTAGTGGTTCATAGGATCTAAGTGATAAAATATCTGATCCTTTCAGGGATGGTTTACTGGTTTAAATTGCAATAATGTTGACCAGAGGGTTTAGGGATTTTATAGGGATTGTTAAAAGTTTTCTCGATGTCTCTCTTAGCATTATCGCCTTTTGTTAGGAACGAAAGAAGGGCAATTATTGCCACAATGGTTCTTAAAGTTAGCAGAAGGGCAATTATGTACCACTATGGCTCTTAAAGTTGGCAGAAGGGCAATTATGTACCACTATGGCTCTTAAAGTTGGCAGAAGGGCAATTATGTACCACTATGGCACTTAAAGTTGGCAGAAGGGCAATTATGTACCACTATGGCTCTTAAAGTTGGCAGAAGGGCAATTATGTACCATTATGGCTCTTAAAGTTGGCAGAAGGGCAGTTATGTACCACTATGGCTATTAAAGTTGGCAGAAGGGCAATTATGTACCACTATGGCTCTTAAAGTTGGCAGAAGGGCAATTATGTACCACTATGGTATCTTCAAGTTGACTGAAGACCCTACAAATAGTAGATTGGTAAAGCTGGACAAGGAGCCTAAAGCCTCGCACTTTTTACCGCGGGCGATTTTGTATTTATGCTTATTATAGACTCACCTGAGATCTGAATATTTCCCAGTCAAAACCAATTAAATATGTTGAATATAATTTAAATCATTCTGTCGTCTTCTCTGTTTAGGTTTTATATAGATTAGTGTACATCAATAATCATTGTTCCACTTTATTTACCCTTTTCTCAAAAGATCTTACTGTCAATTTAGATGGAAGACGTCAAAATGTGTGTCACATATGTGGGCACTCTTATTTATGACAAAAGGTTCTTACACATGGAGTAGGTAAAACAATGCTCAAAAATACAACGCAGTGTTCTTGAAAATTATTGAACTTTCAACAGTTAATTGTTAATTTTTCTGCATTAAATTGATTTATTTTGTATTACATGAATTGCTTTTAATAATTTTACCAAATGACATAAGTAAAAATAATTTATTTTGTAGTTTTAGAACCTTCCGACTGTTAGTATACATAACCTTGAGTTGTATTGTCTTATTTAGTGTGTCTTGCTTATTTCCAAAGTTGAACAAGTCATATCAATCTAGCTTGTGTGTTGTTGAACTTTGCTAGCTATACATTACAGTTGAAACAACATGTCTGCAAAAATATGTTGCTTATAACATAAACAAACAGAATCAAATACAGAATCAAAGCATCTGTTGATTGAGTGTACAGTGTTTTTATTGAAATATTTTCAGGATACACAACTCTGTAGTCTGCTAGGTAAATACACCGCCGCAAAAAAAAAAAACGAAATTGTTTGAAAAAGAAATTAATTTGTATAAATGCGTTTGAAGGTATGATCAAGTAAAATATATGATAAAGTTTTTTTTTGTAAAAACAATAAACTGGAAATGCATGAAATGTTTTTTTTTCGCAGTGGCTACGGTAACAGCCAACGCGCATGCGCTCTAGCGCTCTAGACGGACTATTTTTTTGCCGAATTTATTTTTTCGGGGTCCAGCTATAGATATTGTTTCTATCCCTAGCCCTATCCCTAACCCTATCCCTAACCCTTTCCTAAACCTATTCCTAACCCTATCCCTATCCCTAACCCTATCCCTAATCTTGCGCTAAGGCGCATGCGTTGGCTGTAACCGTAGCCACTTCGTTTTTAGAGCATTTTCGAAAAAAATGCTCTATTGTACCCGTTTTGTCTGTCTGTCTGTATGTCTGTCTGTCTGTCTGTCTGTCCGTCATCACCCTAGATCTCAACAACCATAAGTCCTAGACCCATGATGTATATATCATTTTGTAGGTCTTGGCCTGCCATGTGTGCATCAAAAGTCTATTTCGCGATCTGACCCATGAGGGCCTAAAAGGGGGCTTATAAAGTACCGTTTTTTACTATATAAGCTATATTATTAAAGGAGCGCCCTAGATCTCAGCAACCATAAGTCCTAGACCCATGATGTATATATCAGTTTGTAGGTCTTGGCCTGCCATTTGTACATCAAAAGTTCATTTTGCGATAGGACCTCTCAGAGCCGGGCTTCATGGCTCCTAAGGGGCTTATATATTATATATAGATTATAAGCTAAACAAAGGGGCGGAATCATTATTTATTTTTGTAACAGTTATTAAACATGACTTACTTCTCTCTCTATACATGAAAATGCTCTACAACGTCCTGTTTTTACAGGCTTAATTTTTGCTTGTTTTTCTTCTTCTTTTTTTTTTAGATTAATCAAACAATGGTAAACACCAGCGCACAACGAAAGGCTATTGAACTCAAATCGTATAGGCCTACAATGTATAATAAATATTGCACGAATCAAACGACATATCAACGGAAGGATAGGTTGAGCCCGATCACA
>JAGDYQ010000093.1:3806463-3880802 GCA_021962125.1 Bulinus truncatus | reverse complement strand
ATGATACTCGCTATATGGTCCAATAAATGGGACACTGCTACAGTCCCGAATAAATGACACTGGTAAATGGTCTCGACGAATGACACTTCGCCATATGGTCCTGACAAATGACGTTACTCGCTCTTTATTCTCCTTCAAACAAACGCCGACACCGCTCTTGGCTCTCCTGATAATGATGACTTCGCTCTTGCTGCATCCTGACAAATGTCACCGCTCATTCTCCCGACAACGACATCAAGCAGATGGTCCTGACAAAGCGACACTGCTATATGGTCTCGACAATGCCGACACTCGCTCTTATTCTCTGATGCAATGACTTCCGCAAAATGTCCTTATAAATGATTTCATTAGGCGTCCTCATAAATGATACTTGCCTCTCATTTTCCTGACAAGTTGACACTACAGTAGGTCCGACAAAATACACTGCCCCCATTCGACAATGAGATCTCAAATGGTCCTGAAAATGACAGCACTTCGCCATAAGGTCCTCTTCATTGCAAGACATCAGCTCTATTCTTCTGACGCTCGACACTTCGCTATAAGGTCCCGAATGTCGACACTCGTTTTATTCTTCTCGACAATACACTCCGCAAATGTCCCGACAATGACATCATTATGGTATCCTGACAAATGACACTCGCTCCATTTTCCGACAGCGACACTTCATATAGGTCTCACAAACATAACGCTCATCTTCCGACAAATGACACTCACAGTAGGTCCTGATAATGGAGCACCGCATATGTCCCCGACAACATACCGTTTTATTCTTCCGATTAAAACAGACTGCCTTATTTCGACAAAGACACTGCTCGGCGGTCTTGATAAATGTCACTTCCGCTCTATTTCTCGATAAATACATCGTATAAATGACAAATGACATCAGTTAGCAGGTCCTCGATTACGATACTGCAAATATCCCGACAAAATGACACTTCGCTATAGTCCGACAAATGACACTGTTCATTTCGATAGAACGACATCGCCATATGTCCACAACGACACTGTTTGATTCTCCCGACAAATGATACTCGCAAAATGTCCTGACAAATGACACTGCTATATGTCCTGAATGTGTTGACACCGCCTTATTCTTCCTGACAGTGTCGACACTCAAGTATATATCTGAGAAATGATGACTCACTTTTATTTTCCGATGTTAAATGATGACTTGCAAATGGTCTCGACAATGATGATTTCTATATGTCCGACAATGATAACTTCGCTTCATTTTCCATGAAATGATGACTACTAGGTCCGACAATGACACTCGCAAATAATCTTGAATACAAACACACGCTCATTTTCCTGATAAATGACACTGCCTTTATTTTCCGACAAGGACATCATATAATGTCCTGATTAAAATGACACTTCACTTATTTCCGACAAATGATACTCGTTCTTTGGTCTTGTAATGACACTCGTTTCTTAACCTGACAAATGATAATTTTGCTCTTAAGGTTTGGACAATGACACCATTCTTGTCTCAAAAATGGTGATTACCCTGCTCATGCTCTGGTAAATGACAATTACTTTGTGTTCAGCCTAAGACGTTTATAGTTTCATTTCTGACAAATGATTAATTCATATATATGGAACCATAATAAAATGATATCGTTTGGTTTCTAATAAACACACTCAAAAAATGTCCCTAATAAATGACACTCATATATGTCCCGACAATGATATTTGCTATATGGTCCGACAAATACTAATGCTTCCATTTTCCTGAATAATATTACATCGCTCTGTTTCTCCTGATAAAGATGACTTCGCTTCTATGTCCCTGACATAAAACAAGTCACTGCTTCATTTTCCGCACAAATGATACTCAAGTATATAATGAACACTCACCAGTTAGTATGTCTCGACTTGCAATGACACTTTCGTAAAATGTCCTGACAAATGACATCACATATAGTCTCCTGACAAATGATAATTTGTTCTATTCTCCTGACAAATGATTACTAAGAGAGGTCTCTAGCAAATGACACTGCTCTATTCTTCTTAATAAATGACACTGCAGTAATGTTCCGAAGACACTCTTCGCTATACAACCTGACGCTCGACATCGCTTTATCGACAAGGACATCTCACATATGTCCCTGAGAAACACCATCACCTTATTCTCCGACAATGACAGCACTGTAAAATGTCCTCGACAACATGATTTCACATACCCTGAATAATGACACCGCTCTTTTATTTCGATAAATGACACTTGCTAGGACATCCCTAATAAACATAATTGCAAATGTCCTCGTGACAATGACACCGCGTTTGTTCTCCTTAGTGTAAATGACCGTTTCATTTCCTGACAAATGACACTTCATATATGTCCTGATAAATGACACCACTCTATTCTCTGATAAATGACATCGCTCTTCTGTCCCCGAATAAATGACACTGCTCTCTTGTCCTGAATGTTGATACTTTGCTTCCAGTCTTCAGACAATACACTTCATCTGTGTGTCCTAAAGATGACATCGCTCATGCTCTCCTGTAATGACACTTCGCTTTGTGTCTTCAGCTCAAGACATAGTTTTGGTTTTCCGATAAATGACACTCGCTATAGTCTGAATAACGACACTTGTTCATTTTCTCCATAAATGACACTTCAAAATGTCCTCTGACAATGATATCTACATATGGTCTTGACAAATGACACTTCTACTATTCCTCCAATAAATGATACTAAGCATACGTCCTGATTAAATGACACTGCCTTATTCGACAATGATGATCGCAAAATGGTCCACTAAACACACTGCTGTATGTCCTAGCAAATGACACTGCCTTATTCTCTGATAAATGATAATTTCGCCATATAACCTGACAAATGACACTCGCTCTATTTCTCCGACAAATGTGATACCCGCCATATGGTCCGACAAATGACACTCAAGCATATGGTCTGACAACACACTTGCTCATTCTCCTGATAAATGATGATCGTTTCCATTCTCCTGACAAATGACACCGTTATATGGTCCTGACAAATAATACCGCTCATTTCCTGATAAATGATACTGCTATGTCTCGACAAAGACACTTCAAGCATATATCCTGACAAATGACACTTCGCTATATGTCTCGATGAAGACACTCATATATGTCCACAATGACACTGCAAAATGTCCGACAATGATTAATTGTTGTAAGGCTCCCGACAAATGATACTGCTCTTATTCTCCGATAAATGACACCACAGAACCGACAAACACACTGCTTTATTCTCTCCGACAAATATACACTGCAAAAATTGTCCCGACGTTGACACTCGCTATACGTCCTCAATAAAGACATCACTTTGTCTTCTGATAATGATAATTTCGCAAAAGGTCCTGACAAAATGACACTTCGCTATAAGGTCCTTAATAAACAGACACTGCCTTATTCTTCCTGACAATGACACTTCACATATGTCCAGCCAAATGATCGTAAAATGGTCTCTGACGGGAATGACACTGCCCATCGACAAATGACAATCGCTGATATGTCCCGACAAATGACACTCGCTCTATTTCTCCGAATACAATGACACCTGCTATATGTCCGATAAATGACACTTCGCTATAAGTCCGACAAGTGACACTTCGTTCATTCTCCGACAATGACACCATCAAGTTTATTCTCCGACAATGACACTCGCAAATGTCCTGACAAATGATAATTTCGCTATATATCCTTAGTCAAATGACACTCGCTCTAATTCCGACAAACATTATATCACAGGAGCAATCCTGACAAAATGATTACTCGCAAAATGGTCCCACAAATGACACACTGCCTTATTCCTCTAATAAATGACACTCGCTATAGGTCCTAACAAACATAATTGTTTTTCGATTCTGACAATGATACTTCGCTATATGGTCTCGACAAATGACACTCGCCTTTATTCTCTGACAAAATGACACTTCGCCATATGTCCCTGATTAGAATAACACTTGCTATATGTCCCACGCAATGACACTTCGCCTTTATCTTCCTGATAAATGACACTTGCTACAGGTCCTGACAAAAGACACCACCTTTATTCTTCCTAATAATGACACTGCAAAATGTCCCATTGGAAATGATGACTTCCATACATGTCCCGAATAAACACATCGTTTATTCTTCCGACAAAATGATGACTACATATGTCTAATAAAATGATGACTTGTAAAATGGTCCTCGATAAATGACACTTGTTTGCCTTTCCTGACAAATGATGATCACATATATTCCATAAAAGACACTCAAGCATATGGTCCGATAAATGACATCGTTTTATTTCGACAAATGACACTTCGCCTTTATTTTCCTATAAACATAATTTCACATAAGGTCCCACAACATTACTGCTTTGTCTTCCACAAATGATACTTGCTATATGTGTCCCGACAAAACATTACTCATATATGGTCCTAGTCATGACACTGCAAAATGTCCGACAAATACACTCGCTCATTTTCCTCTGACAAATGACACTGCAGCGTGGTCCCTAATAAACATACTTCACTGTATGTCCTCTACAAACAGATGACTTCGGTTTATTTCGACAATATACTGCAAAATGTCCGACAATGATAACTGCTGGCAGGTCCTGACAAATGACACTGCTCTATTTCTCTGATAAAGACACTTCGCAGAACCCTTTGAATAAAGACGACTTGTTCATTCTCCCCGACAATGACACTGCAAAACATCCCGGACAATGATGCACTGCTATATGGTTCCTGACAATGACACTTCGCTCTATTCTCTGATGAAATGATGACCAAGCATAAGGTCCGACAATGACACTCGCTCTTTATCTCCTCCTGACAAATGACAATTTCGCTATAGGTCCGGACAAAAATGACACTTTCACTATATGGTCCCTGATAAAGCATAATACTCGCTCTATTCTCCAGATAAATGACACTTCGCCTTATCTTCCCGATAATGACATCGCTCAAGGTCCCGAATAAAGGTCATGGTACTATTCTATCACAATGACACTTCGCATAAGGTCCCGACAAAATGACGACTCGTTTATTTTCCGGATAAATGACACTGCAAAATGGTCCTGACAACGACGATCTATGCGCAAGTATGTCCTTCGACAAATGACATCACTCTATTCCTCCTTGCCAAAACACACACTGCAATGTCCTGACAGCGACACTTCGCTATAGGTCCGACAATGACACTGCTTCATCTGACAAATGATAATTACAGGCGGTCCCGGACAACACACTGCAAAATGTCCACAATGACATTTCGTCGGTCTTCCGATAATGACAATCGCTAAGGTATCCTGACAAATGACATCGCTCATTCTTCCCATTAAAATGACACTCGCTATATGTCTCCGATTGTAATGACACTAAGCATGTCCCGACAAAATGACAATGCTCTATTCTTCTCCAGCCAAATGATACCGCTCTATTTTCCCGACGCAATGATGACGCAAAATGGTCCTGACAAATATTACACTTCAAGCAGCAGGTCCCTGAATAAACACACTTTGGTTTGTTCTCCGATAAAGATGACGCTATAGGTCTGACAAAATGACATTTGTTTCTATCTTCTCCTGATAAATGACATCGCAAATATCCGACAATGACACTTCGCTATATGTCCTGACAAAGACACTTCGCTCATTCCTCCTGACAAATGACACTTCATATAAGGTCCACAATGACATCACTTGTCTTCCTAGATAAATGATAATTTCAAACGTCCCGATAAATGATGATTTCGTTATATGTCCTCACGCACGACACCGCTTAATATTTCCTCCATGTTGACACCGCTATAAGGTCCCACGGTAATAGATACTGCAAAATGTCTTTGAATAAATGACACTCGCTCATTCCTCCGACAAATATACTCAAGCATATGTCCTTGATGTTAGCTTGACACTCAAGCATATGGTCCTGATAAACACACTTCGTTTTGTCTTCTGACAAAATGACACTCGTTTTAATTGACAAATGACACACTTCGCTCATTCTCCTGATAAATGACACTGCTATATGTCTCAACAAATGATACTGTTCGTCTTCCGACAAATGATAATTTATAGGAGGTCTGACAAAATGACATTTGCTATATGGCCTGACAAACATTACTCGGCAAATAGTCCCGACAAATGACACTTGGTTATAAGGTCCAACACACTTGCTCTTTGGTCTAATAAATGACATCGCTATATGTCCTGACAAAATGACACTGCTCTTTAATTTCTCCGATAAAATGACACTGCAAAACAGTCCCTATCACCGACATCATATAAGGTCCCTTGAGAAATGCGACACTTCGCTCATATCCGACAAATGCGACACTCGCTATATGTTCCGACAAATGACACGCAAAACGTCCGCGTAAATATTACTCGCTCTATTCTTCCGATAATGACACTTCTGCTCTTATTCTCCGACAAATGATACCAAGTATATAAGTCCCCGGACAAATGACACTGCTATAAGTCCATAAATGACACTGCTCTATTTCTCCGACAAATGACACTGCTTCTATTCTC
The DNA here is from genome assembly GCA_021962125.1 of Bulinus truncatus. Classification (NCBI taxonomy): domain Eukaryota; kingdom Metazoa; phylum Mollusca; class Gastropoda; family Planorbidae; genus Bulinus; species Bulinus truncatus. The sequence goes on along the minus strand of JAGDYQ010000093.1, from coordinate 3,874,285 downwards.
CGACAAATGACACTCTCGCTATATGTCTCGACAATGACATCACTTTATTTCTCTGATAAATGACACTTCGTTTCGTCCGACAAATGTTTCTACCGTTCTATTTTCTGACAAATGACATCAAGTATATGTCCCTGATAATGAGCGACTTCACTTGTTTCTCCGACAAATGACACTCGTTTCCTTTTCGTCCTAAGAAACACACTCACATATGTCCTTAATAAATGACACTTCTTGTTTCTGTCTTCTGATAAAATGACACTTCAAGCAGTATGGTTCGACAGCCCAGACACTCGCTCTTATTTTCTGACAAATGCATTACCGTGTAATATCCTAACAATGACACTTCGCTAGTATCCCCGACGTTGACACTCGCTCTGCTTCGAGATAAATGACACCACTCTATTCTCTGATATAAATGACACTCGCAAATGTCCTGAATGACACTGCTCATTCTCCGATAAATAACACCACCGTTCTCCATTCTCTGACAATGAGACCTTCAAGCATAGTCCGATTAAATAGATGACTCCCAAGCAAGGTCCTATCAAAGATAACTTCCACTTGTTCTTCTGATAAATGACACTCTGCTATATGGTCCGACAAATGATGATCGCCTTGTCTCGACAAAACACATCTCCCCCGCTCATTCTGATAAATGACACTGCTATATGGTCCTTCAACAAATGACATCACATATGTCCCAATAAATGATAATGCCTATTCTCTGATAACGACACTTGCTCATTTCCTCCCGACAAACATGACGCTATAATATGTCTGACAAAATGATACCACTCATTCCTCCGACAAATGACACTGTTTCTTGTCCTGACAAATGACACTGCTTCATCCTGAATAAACACACTTGTCAGTTCTAGACAAATGACACCATTGCTGTCCCCAAAATATATATCGCTCAAGGCTCCAAATGACACTGCTCTTGCTTTCCGGGCCTACGACACTGCTCTTATTCTCCCGACAAGATATCGTTATATAAGTCCTGATAGCGATGATCGCTGCAGGTATGGTCCGACGAAATGATGGCACTGCTCTTTGGCTTAATAAAGATACATCGCCAGTGTCCAATGTACCGATACTCTATATGTCCCGACAATGACACTTGCTCTATTTCTTCGATAAAATGACACTGCCAGGTATGTCCTTAATAAATAATGACTGCTATATGGTCCGACAAATTATACCGCAAATTAAGTCCGACAAAATGATACCTACATATGGTCCAGGCTTGCAAATGACACCGCTTCTATTCCGATACAAATGATGACTTCCTCGCTATATAGTCCTTTACAAACAGATACTCGCTCTTATTCTCCATAAATGCTGACAGACTGTAAAAATAATCCGACAATGATGACTCGCTATGGTGTCTCCCTGACAAATGACATTCTCTGCTTCATTTCCTCTGATAAATGATGACACTCAAGTATATAAGTCCTGACAAATGACACTTCGCTCTTATTCTCCGAATAAATGATACCTTCAAGCATAAGGTCCCGACAATGATGCGACTTCAAGTATATAAAGTCCTTTAATAAACACATCGCTTCATTTTCCAGAGATATAAATGACACTCGCCTATTTCCTTCTGAGACAAATACACTAAGCTTGCAGCGTCCTGACAAATGGCTTACCGTTTCATTTCTCCATAAATATGATTACATATAAGTCCTGACAAATGACATCATATATAAGTCCTGACAAATGACATCGTAAAATGGTCCCGAATGTTGATGCATCGCTATAGGTCCAATAAATGACACTTGTTCATTCTCTGATAAAATGATACTGCTATATGGTCCCTGAGAATAAATACACTCGCCTATTCTCCGACAATGACACTTCGCAAAATGTCCCGATGAAACATTAATTTGTTAGATGTCCTTGACAAATGATACTCGCCTTGTTCTCCGATAAATGATACTCGCTATGTCCCGGATAGATGATATCGCGGGTAATATGTCGATCGTTTGACCTTCTGGTAAATGGAATTTCGACTTCCAGAGAATTAAGAAATTTTTCATTTTGGTTCAAGTCCCTGATACAGATATTCCCTGCAGGCTTCAGCGGCCAGCTGTAATTACTGGGCTATGGTGGGGATGAAAGAAGGCACCATAAAACCGTCCCATTAGTAGTTTATAGGGACTGGCGGATTACTTCCATCTTTAATAGACTACACATATGTCCTCGACGTGTTGATGATTTACTTTGGTTCTTCCGACAATGGACACTCGCAAATGGTCCTTGACAAATGACACTGCTAAGAGGTCCGACAACATTACCTGTTTATTCTTCCTGACAAATGACACTAAATATATAACTATCTAAAAATGACACTGCAAAATGTCCTTGTTTAATGACACTCGCTCTTATTTTCCGATAATGATGATTGCCTTCTATTCTTCCGGACAAATGATGACTTCTGCTATATAAGTCTCGATAAAGATTAATTTCGCTATATGGTCCTTCACAAATGACGACTTCGCGGCTCTTTGGTTTTCCTAGACAAAATGACAATCGTTTGGCCTCTCCCGACAAATGACACTCAAGCATATGTCCCGATAAAAGACACCACTCTATTCTCCTGATGCAACGACACTCGTTTCGGTCTCAATGCACAATGATGATCACTATTTCTCTGTCCAACGTGCCGTGATTGAAGCTTGAGGTCCTGATAAACAATTATCATTCCCAGGTCCTTAAACATGACACTCGTTTGGTGGTTTCCAGAGAAGATGACTTCGCTCTGTGTTCTAAGCCACATACTTTGGCTCCATCCGGCCCAGGAACACTCGCCTTCGTTTCTCCTTATCTATGTCGTCTGTGGGTATCTATCTATCTATCTATCTATCTATCTATCTATCTATCTATCTGTCTGTTTATCTATCTGTCTGTCTATCTATCTATCTATCTATCTATCTATCTATCTATCTATCTATCAACCTATCTGTTTCTTTGCCTGTTTGTCTGTCTGTATCTCTATCGATCCATCCACCCATTAATTCATCCACCCATCCATTTATCTATCTATGTATCTATCTATCTCTCTATCTGTCTGTCTTTCTGTCTGTCTGACTGTCTACCTATCTGTCCGTCTGTCATTTGTCTGCCAAAGAACCAAATGATGTCATTAGAGCTACATGATGTCATATGAGCCACACAAGGTTTTCAAAGCCACACTATGTCATCTACACAATGTCCTAAAAGCCACAATATGTCCTAAGAGCCACACGTGGTTCTAAGAACCACACGAAGTCCTTAAAGTAACATGATGTCGTCAAGAGACACAATTCATCTACCGAGCAAGCAAAGATCTCAACATCATAGCATTTTGGCTTGTTGAGCTGTAATAGAATTTTGTTATATTTTACCATATAGACTGTCATAAATCGATTCTTTGAAACAGAACGTGACGCGATTCTCAAACTGTTCTTTAAGTCCGTTAGTTTCATGCATTGACATCGTATTTAAACAATTAAGAGAAGTAAACTTTTACAGAAATATCGAGAGCTGTAATGGAATCAGACTCTAATTTAAGTCTGGGGCCAGTCCCATGCTATCAGAGATAATAACTAACATAATTTTATTATTTACATTTTTATGTTAGTTCATTTCTTAACCTGAAGAAAACAAAAGCTTTGGGAAAAAAAAAAGATTTGTCACGATGTTGTACTAATCACACTATTTATAGTCTAATTAATTTAGGTGTGACAAGTTCCGCTGTCTGGCCCTTTATCTTTCTTTTTATTTTAATTCTGTCCTTTCTCTCTCCCACCCTTAAAAAAAAAAAATGACTTCAAATTATACATTTTAAAATTAATAAAAAATTACAACTGCTTAAATTAATATTCAGTTAAGCCTAACCAATACAAATTAGTCACTTTTTCAAATAATTTATTCCGCTAATGAAGTATGTTATTAAATAACTAAAAGCAACGTCGCCAATAAAATATTTTGCCATCAAATTTCATTAGACGTAGGCTAGTGACGTTGAGGACTTTTACTAAGTAATGCCATAATCTAATAATTGAGAATTTAGACAATTTTGTATATAGTATCAATTACACTAATATGAGATACAAGGGAGATGTTTTTAGTGGGGAAATATGGGACTCCTTTCCAATCTTTCTCAAATGAAAACAATTCGATTCATAAAAATTTGCCAAAGTATCCAGTTTACTGAAGAGTAAAATGATCAATCATGTGTGTACAGTTTAGGCACTATTCTTTATGGAAGTAACGAAATATTACGTTGTGTTAATTAGAGAAATCAGGTGTAATTAGAAGAGGATCAGGTCTGAAGTTTGAACCTTAGACGTGTCCTGACAAATTAGACCTGGAAGATAAAGAGGGAAATTTGATCACCATTGATAAATAAACCTAATAACTAAATAGGTAGAAATTTTTGTAATCGTAAAACAAAAAAAATTAAACAAGGACAATAATATTTTTAAATTCTAGGACGTGCATGGAATATTAACACAATGATCTTTCTCGTTTGAATCCACACTTCCCACCGCCGCCATTATTGTTCTATGTATGAAGACGATTGGGACTAATAAGTTGGGTGGTACTGAACTAGATCATTGTATATGAAGCTACTTGATCTGCATAGTCATTGAAAATATTTCTATATTGACAATTTTATTAGCAATCATTCAGTTTTTAACTGGGTTTTTATTTAAATTGAAGTTGTTTAGAAATTCATTGTTTTTTTTTATCACATAACATGTTGGAAGACCTCATTCTTATTATGATCAATGTGTTAACTGAATATTTAATTTTTGCATTATATTATTTTAAATCAATTATCACTGATAATATAATTATTAAAAAAACCTAGCTTAATACAAAGAGTTGTGAATTTAAAATATATATTTAGGCTGTTTAATACTTTCAAACCTATTTGATAATCTTTCCATTCATAAACTTTGTTAAAATAAACGAGGTTTAGTATTAATGTAATGGTGAAAAGGTCCTTGCAATAAGAAAGCCATTAACTCTAACAATCGCAGCATGTTTAGCCAATGGCAGGTGCCTTTTAATTGGCTATTGCACATTCTGTTTAAATTCTATTTACACTGAAATTGTTATCTTTGGAAAAGTTAATGTCGGATCATGAAGGATAAGATTGCTTGTAGATACATTCAACAAACAATATTAAAGTGTTTGACTCAATTAATCTGTTAATCTGAAATATAACCGAACAACGGTTTTAATAGAGAATTGTTTTAAAATGTAAAGTTCTTTTATAAAAGACTGCAGTCCTAGATAATTGAAGCATTCGGTTAACCCACACATTTCTTTAAATTATATCAAAATACGATCCACACTGGGACTCATCATGTTAAAAAGTCTAACAATAGACTTAAATATAAATTACAATTTCTAACTTTTTTTTTTTTTGGCCATCTGGGATTATTCTCACTTAGCCTGTGTTCTTAAACTCATTGATAAGATTATACATTTCTGAATGAAATCTACAAAAAATACTTACGTCTATTTTAAACTTCATTAGAAAACACAGGTCAAAGCCAAACAAAAATGTATTATTCGATTTTGGAAATAATTTGAAACTTAATGCACTCATGGACGTCCTTCTGGCTAAATTGATGTCAACGCTAACTGACTCAGGAATTTGGTAACGGTCAGTCAGTCACACTAAGTACCCACATCTCCCCCTTAAACCTTTTAAAAATCGGCACTGTAGCAAAAACGTATAAAAACAATATAAAAGCTTTTTTATTTTATGGAGGAAGTCCGGAAAAAATGATGTGAAAAGTACTAAATATCTGTAAAATTAATTTAAATTTCATTAGTTTGAAAAGTTTTAGACGAAAATATAGAAAACTTATTTGAACAATGACGAAAGGAATATTTCCACTAGGGGTAACAGTACTGATAAAGATACATAGGCTCTGTAGGGCTACCAACAGAAGGAAGTAGAGTCTAAGGAGGATTGCATGTTGATGTAAAGATATAAATATATCAGATATCATTTTTAATCCAGCGTCCTATGTGACAAATAAATAGCGAATAAGATCAAGCTCTGTAGCTTGCGTCCAACACGAAATGGGTCATGTTCAAGCTTGTAGATTGAAATATTTGGTGGATGACGTATTTGGGGGGATGACGTATATGGTGGATGACGTATTTGGTGGAAGACGTATCCGGTGGAAGACATTTGGTGAATGACGTATTTGGTGGAAAACATTTGGTAGATGACATATTTGGAGGATGACATATTTGGTGTAAGACATTTTTCGTGAAGGACATATTTTGGTTTGTTCCGTATTTTGGGGATATCTCAGTGGCGTTGTGGATAGAATTTAAGATCAGCTAAGATAAAAAAAAAACCTTCAATAAACACTTTGAAGTTTCACAATATCATGATAAAGAGTACAATAAATACTTTTAAGTAGTACACAATTTATTGGTTTGAGAACATAAACATATATTTTTTTTTTTAAATTAGTATTTTTATTAACTACTGATGGGCTAGATATGATAAAAAATTGGAAGAATTAGGTCACTATAAATTATGGAGCGGATATATAAGCCGGAGGTTCATTCGTTGTTTCTCCAACATGGTTTCATTCATTTTCTTTTATACAAGAGAAATTTATCGGTAAGCTAAACTTGCATCGCCACTTCGACAGTTTTAGACGAACTCTAGATTTGTTAATAAATCAAGCAACAAAAAACAAATTTATTACTATTGATAGTTCTTTTTTAATCTTTTGTTTAATTTTGGATGTAAGTTATAATTTTCGACTTGACAATTCTATTTAAAATTATATCAGAATTTCTGATACTTGAACCTGCAAATAATATGTCACTAAACTGCACAGGTCTAATTTACAGACTTTAATTTTTTTAATTTATTGATTGTGATCAGATGTATGTCAGTCATTGACTAAAAAAAGAATGATATATAAATGAATAACATATGTATCATTATTTAGCGTTTAAATATTATTGAAATATTCGTGTACATTTTTAGCATAACAGTATTTTTTTTTAAATTCAGAAAGACTAATCAGAAAAAGATGCTACAATATACTAGTTATATAGTTAGAAGAGGTAGATGGAGGGTTCTGAACTCAAAATCTATATTAATGTTTACTTTAATATGTCCATCTTCAGGCAAAATGTCTTTATTACACGCCATACTAATCATCTTACCTGCTCTGGCCTTTGGTCAAGTCAGTCTGAAACCTTACAATCTAACGGCCACCGCCATGTTCCTGTCCATCGACAGAGATCTGAGTGGTGACATAGACAGAAATGAAGTGGATGCAAGTTTTAGAGTGAGTACTTAATACGAGTTTTAGAGTGAGTACTAAATGCGAGTTTTTGGGTGAGTACTAAATAAGAGTTTTAGAGTGAGCACTAAATGCGAGATTTAAATTAATAAGTGAATGCTAGTTTTGCAGGTTTTAGAGTGAGTACTTGTCTGCGAGATTCAGAATGAGTACTTACTGTATATATAAGAAAGAGTACTTATTCTAGTTTTACAGTGTGCACTTAATTCAAATTTTAGTGTGAACGTGCATCATTCATACTATCTTAGTATGTGGATTGTAAATTGTGTAGATTTTATTATTTTTTAGAGCATATAACAAACAGTAATAAATAAAGTTCTGATAAGGAAAAATGATTTTATAAATACTGGAGACGGGATAATAATGTTATAGTCTGTAGGAATGTTGACTTAAAAGTCCGAAGACCATCTGACATTAGTCATTAACATGTGAATTTTGTGTGTGTGTTCAATACATTTATACAGTATTATCTTCGACGAATGATATTTTTGTTTTATTTCTACCTTAAAACTTGACCAGCAATATGACGCTGACCACAATGGCCGTATCAGCCACACAGAGTTCAATAACTACATCGACCAACATTTTCCCAGCTTCTATTCTCTTCACGACGCCCTATTTGCAATCTATGACGTCGATAATGACCGCATACTGGACCATCATGACTTCGACAACTTTTTAGCCCTGATGGACGGCAACGGAAATGGCTACGTGTCACATTTCGAGTACATGAGGTAAACAAACGGTCAGCTGGTTATAGAAATAGATAAATGATGAGTGTCACTTTCATTGTCTTACTGATGAAAGATTCGGTCGTCCTCTTTAATCTTTTACATATTCTTCTAACATAGTTATAGAAGATGAATTGTCAGACCCGTTCGTTCGTATAGATAAACTGGGCGATGGGTGATGAAGGAGCAAGTCAAAGCTGTAAACATTATTAGGAAACTAAGATATGCAAGCAGCACCCTTAAAGGAAGATTGCACACGGCCCCAAATTTTTTAATTAGAGCCCCTTAATTAAAATAACTCTATGAATCCTTATTTTTGCATAGAACCCCCCAAATATACCTTTGCATAGGACGAAAACGGGCGATCGGCTTTGCGGTTAGGATGTGGAGAAGAGTAATTGACTGTCTATAACCAGTTTAATAATGGATATATTATTTAAGTTCCGGATGTAATTTCTCGCCACACAATACATCAATATGACGTGGCTAGAAACATACGGATTCTATTCTTGGTCTTATTTTTTTAACTGCAAAAGTATATTTCTGGGAAATCTGCCCCATCAGTTAGCTTTCTAAACAGGTTGATTGACTTAGCATATATTGCTAAAAATAAAAGTCAGTTTAAAAAAAAAATGTAAGCTATTTTAGATAGATGATTTTATTGCTCTTTTCTAATAACAGCACTGAAATAAAATATCCGAAGAGATGTTTGTACACACAACACATTTAAATGCAATGTACTGTTAGTAATATTGCCTTCACAAGTCCTTAATTTAACACATTTTAAAAGTCGGCAGTAAAAATTTTTAGGTGAACAAGTTTATATTTTCAGACCTATCAAAGGTTTTGTAAAGGATTTCCTTTATATGCTTTTAGTTGTTTTACAATTTCATTACTTCAATTTAATCAGGAGATACAAACATTATACAAACTAAGTCCTACTAATGTTGTGTAATATAGTTACAAGACAAAGGCTATGTCTGCTTGTCCCTCAATGGACATTGTTCATCATTAGATCAATACTGTGATTGAGATGACATTAAACTTTGACTTCTCCACTGTCGTCTACAGGTACTGGACTTATATTACTTTGGTAGATCTGGAACACCTTCATAATGGAGTCTGACTACACACTCATTAGAGGACATCTTCGATGGCATGCTTATTTTGATTGATATATATGTGTATATGTATTCTATTTACTATGAATGTATGACCAACGTAAAATATGTAATAAAATACAACACTTTGTGCTTAAATTGTTTTGAAGACATTAATTTGTTCACTAGCTACATTCAAATAAAATAACAGTTAGCTTATGGTTGCGGCTGGGCGTTGTGCTATCCTCTCAATTTCTTTATATGTGAAGTAACAGAAACAGATGAATACTGCACTTCATCCGCCCAAATGGCCGATTAGGACTAAGAGAATTTATTCTTATGTTTTCAAAATAAAGTGTGATGATTTTAAAGTTTACCACAAGTGTCATACTATGTATATAATTGTTTGTGGTCTTTTGTACGTACATGGACTGGGTACCTGGAAAATAAACAAAAATGGGTTGTAAAGTGTACAATAATTAAGTGGTATAAACAATTTTCATATCAAATTAACTTTATTGAAATGCTTAAAAAGACGAACATGTTTGAATGAGAATTTACGCCGTGTTATTTCTTTCTTTTATTTCTAAATTTCACTTAATGATCATCATGTTATCTTAACGCCATGTATTACATCTCTGAGTGTGATGAAACTATACGGTAATATGTTGACAACTTTGCTCAATATTGACAGCTTATTTAATTAAAAGAAAATACTCAAACAGCTTATTACATTTACTATTGAAATAAATAGAATCTTTAAAATGTGTACACCAGTAGCCTGAATGGTACCACGTCTGAGATTTTTGTTTTCTTACCTAAAGGTAGCGAAACTACTCCACTTAAATATCATCGCACGAGATCTCGAAACTACTCCACTTAAATATCATCGCACGAGATCTCGAAACTACTCCACTTAAATATCATCGCACGAGATCTCGAAACTACTCCACTTAAATGTCATTGCACGAGATCTCGATGATAATCTACAATGAAAACAGTGACGATCAACAAATAAATAAACAAAAAACAAATACAATTATTATAAATTTGACCAGCGATTATCTATCTATCTATCTATCTATCTATCTATCTATCTATCTATCTATCTATCTATCTATCTATCTATCTATCTATCTATCTATCTATCTATCTATCTATCTATCTATCTATCCATTTATCTCTCGTCTTTGTTATTTGGTGGTTGGGAATAGGAAGTACCCAGGCCCGTTGCGTGCGGGGGGGCAGAGGGGCCGTGCCTCCCCTGCGTTTTGTCTGGCCCCCTCTGCTTATTTGTTATACTTAGTAAAATTATTACCTGCCCCCCAACCCCCTGCTATAGCCTGGCCCCTGCTGTATAATTTTCACGCTACGGGGCTGGAAAAACCTCAGTATTTGATTAATTATTAATTATACCAAGCACTCGCGGCCCTCGGGACAAGTGGCATGACTTTTAGGCCTGCATAAATATCTCAAATTTAACAAATTTTGAGAATCTTATATAACATAAACATAATTGTTGAAACCTGCAAAACATTTGTATAGAGTTATAGCATAGCGCATTTTTAAGGCTATCATAAATATTTCTTTGTTATTCTATGGGTCTACGTATTTTATGTTGTGAGAGTTTCTTAAAAAGACATTCATCGTTTCGAAACCCACGCAAGAGCCTGTTAATATTTCAACAGGAAACAGTATTCCTTCTTTCGATCTGCAGCGGATAGATTTAAGACGGAAAATATTTAGAAAGATTGTCTCGTAAAGAAATGATGTTCGTTGTAATTTCTCTTTTTTTTACATCTATTTTGTATTTCAGCTATTTTGGATGGGCTAGAACTGTATAGTTGTGTTCTAAAAAGTCTCCTTTTGTACTAAGAGCAGAGGCGCGCTTAGACTTTCTGCCTCCCCTAGGGCAGCTGTAACCTGCCGCTGTCCCTCCCCACCCCATGTTTGATTGTGTATGGCTTGGCAATAGCATCGTTCGATGCTCTGTTTATAAAATAAAATAGTCCAACCGTTTTAATGTTAAATATTGTTTTCATCTGTACTAGAACTTTAATGGCTTTTTGCAGTTTTCCTGTAGTGAACAAAAGGGTGTTTTATAAGAAGATGTTCAACACGTTCTCTTAAAAATAGGTGATTTGGGCCACCACCTAGCGCATCCCGCCTTGACTAGAGTTTCAAAATGTTAGTTTAGAAGCGCCCCACACAGGCTGTCGCCAGGGTGTTTTACACCCTCTTGCACTATAGCACAGCACAGGTAATAGCTGACACACCTTATTCTTTGTTATGTAATGAATATTCATTGATAATAATCTAAGCGAGGTAACGTACAATAAAATAAACAAAACATTTGTCCAATAATATATCTGTGTTTATTGTTTGCTACGTATACATCTCTCAGACTAATTAATAAACAAATCATTCAAACGGCAGTCAGATTTATCTTTTATACATTTAGTGTACATATATAGTTCACGGTAATGATGACAAAGTAGTCTCATTTTACATGCCACAGCTTGATGCCAAAAGTTTAGCCTAAAACTAAGAAGTTGATGTAGCATTTTGAGCCTGTCTGGGGAATGAGTGAAGATGTTCTAAATCTGTCAATAGAATTGTCCAGTATCTGCACACACAAAAATATGGAAAAAAAAATCGTTAGTAGTTTGTCAGAATGACATTCTAGATAATTTATTTTTAAATATATAAATGATCTAAATCGTTATTTATCGACGCATGTACCTTAGCATATGTTATCTAATAGAACGTCGCCTTGAGCTCACACAAGTACATTGGGCTTGGTACTCCGAATGTATTTTTGCGCGGCGTCCCAAATTTACATTGTCCAAGGGAATCCAAATGTAAATTTGGCTTAGCCCTTGAGATATACCTTTACTTTTGGCCCCCAAATGTACCTTTGCCTAGGGCCCCACAATGAATCTATAGAAATTATCAACCGACCACAACAGCCCAAATTGTCAACTGAGAAACACTTCACGGTGTCGCTGAAATGTAGAGTACCACACTAATGAAACTCTAAAACTAGTATCAGCTAGATGTAGCTAGATGTCTGTTTTATCAAACTGGTCACTGTGTTAGTCAAATTGGTTACATCCCCGAATGTTTACTAAACTACAATAGAAAGTATTTCTCAACATGGCAAAGCGGGGGAATTTTTTAGAGTAGTTAGTTTCGCTACTAAATTTAATAATAATTTGGTCAGTCACTGATACGTTTTGGTTTTAGTGGGTAAAGCCCTTCTCGAGTGTTTGCGTTGATATTTCAGCAATGATTAGCATTGCTTATCTAGTGAATGAATTATAAAGCGTTATTATATTTACAACAAATGACTTTTCACTGAGATCAAAACAAACAAACAATGTTTTATACACAATGTAATGTGACACAATATTCATTTATGACTTGATTCGTAACTGGGCACTTGATTCATACTACTTGTATGTGAAACAGATATTGTGATATTTCGAGGAGAGGGGAGGTTGGTCATAGACAGACAAAATACAATTTTGGGGTCCTTATATCATTAAATGTTATAGGAGTTTATTAAGGAGGTCATTTTACAGTGGAGGGGGGGCGGGCTTGGTGGAAGCTTATTTGTACCATCCATGAGAACAACCCTGCCAGTGTGTACTGAACCTCAGGTGGTAAACTTCTTTGAAGTAACTTGAGTGCTAGTCAGCATTTTTTACCTGACAAATTCAAAATGGCTGACTAGACCGTTTCCATCCCCGTCCATCAAGGCGAAGAAGTTGTCGTAGTCGTGATGGTCAAGCACGTGGTCATTGTCCACGTCGTAGATATCGAAGAGGGCGTCGTGGAAGTCGTGTAAGCTGGGTGTGTGACTGTCCACGTAGTTGGTGTATTCATAGCGACTGACCCGTCCATTGTGATCAGCGTCGTATGTCTAATAAACAAACCAATTTAAAAAAAAAATATGTATTATTAAAAAAAAAACATTTTGTAGATTAAAATGAAAATGGTGATAATAGTGAACTTTACCTATTAGATCAGTTTAGAGTTTACTTTTACATTTGACAAATAATTTTATTAAAAAAAAAGATAACTGGAAAAAACAATAAATCTCAAACACAAAATAAAGCGTAATAAAGTATTGAAGCAAATGTATTAAGTATATTAAGTATATATATATACCGGATTTACATACCAATCTTAGATCAATGGAATAAGTTTGATTATTATATGATAACCGAAAATGTTCCTTAATTACACCTTTATTTTTAAATAAATGAAATAACTATTATCACTATAGAAGATAAATACATAAAGGAAACCCAGTTCCATAACTATCTGTTGACGTATGGGCCTTAGTGGTAAAAGGCATGTCGGTCATTAACAAAGAATGACAGAACATAGCTCAATAGTATATAATCTTCCTTCCCACATTCACCATTAAAAATGCACTTTTTATTATCAAAGTCCTACACATATCTTTAGAATTACCCACTTATCTTACCGAAAATTTTCATGCTGGTTATCATTCCAATACATTTCAACACTATTTAACTGGTAAAGATGGCATGACTACTATAGGTGGTATAAATACCAGGTGATTGCAATAATTATTTTTTTTAAATTATTTTTTTTTCTATTTTCAGCATATATTAATGTACAACACCGAACGATTAAACATATGCACACACACATGCACACATAGACATATATATATATATATATATATATATATATATATATATAGGGGATTTACATTAAAATGTTTATTGACGAAAGTGTACGGTATTGTTGTATATTAGTTTACCTTGAAGTTCTGATCAATTTCGCTCCTATCAATGTTGCCATCGACATTATAATCAGTTTGTAGAAACAAAGCTGTCGCCGTCAGATTGTAGGGTTTTAAATTCTGGGCCAGGGAAAGGGCTGGCAGGGCCAAGAATATTATTAAAGGAATCATGTTACCTGCAGTAGATATAAGAAATTGAGAGGAGTATAAACGATATAGAACATTCTTACACATTATCAGAGTATCTAAAAATATCTGAGATTTGTTGAAAACCGTTGTTCAGATTTAGAATCAGTGTACCAAATACACAATGAAATGGGTAAATATTAACTATTGCTCTTGATGACCTAGTTTTTCAATTTTTTATACATATTTACATCTTGGCTAATAATTCGTTTTAAAAACATAATAATTTTTTATCACACATAGGCCTATACATATTTCACAAAAAAAGATACATTAACTCTTACGTTATGAGATTAATTTTACATAGAGAGTTCAACATATTTCATTTTCCACTTAAACTCTCATAGCCAACAAAATACTTACTTGCTATGATGACCTTAGGCTAATCACTTTGCTTTTTAACTTTCATTCATCTGTCGGTTCAAGTCTTTTATAGCCGTCTTTGTTTCTAGTCCTAATTATTTCGTTTCTTTTTCTCTTCATTCATGATTTCAAATTGTGACCTTTAACCTTCTTTAGAAACATTAGTACGCAAATAATAACGACGTTTTATATAAAAAAAAAATTGATTTCTATAATCCAACCATTCTATATGAAATCTGTCGAAATGGGAGTAACCTGAAGGTGACGTGGGTCATTTTGAATTGTAAACAGGTCCCGAAGGGTAAAACTGTTTTGTCATTAGGACCAAATATAACACAAAATTGAAATCATTTTATAAACCGAATTCAGGAATATTTTAACCATATATATAAAAGCGATTTGGGTTTTGCGTTAAATCGAAAGTAAAGAATTAATACAACAGTATTCCAGTTTAAAATACAATCATGAAAAAAAAATCGGACCTGCCCGAAACCAAATAATTGTATCAATCATTAAAATTTTTTACTAAGACGACAAATAGAACGCGTCATTTCGTATTATTATTTGACCACGAATCAGGCCCGTAGCGTGTGTGGGGGCCAGGGGGGCTTAGCCCCCCCCTTGCGTTTTGTCTGGCCCCCTCTGCTTATTTGCTCTACTTAGTAAAATGTATTACCTGCCCCTGCTATTGCCTGGACCCTGTTGTAAAATGCCTGGCACCTGCTGTCAGGCACGCCGAGGGGGGCAGGGGGTCATTGCCAGGGAGCCCGCATCTGTAAGGGGGCCTGGCCGCCCCGACCATGTCAATTTTTTCATGACTTATTGTTTTTAAGGGGCCCGCAATGATGTTCTGCCCTGGGGCCCGTGTTGGCTCTCGGCGCCACTGCCTGCTGTAGATTTTTCACGCTATGGGGCTGCCGCGAATTAGTAATAGACTAAAAACAAAATGTTCACCTTCTGTATTTGACAATTTTATTATAAACAGAATATCTGAAATAGAGGAGATAAATTTATAAGGCTGTGGCTATACGGACCCGGGTCCCAATAAAATTCGATTGTTATTCGGACCCGTGGCAAATATGCACTAAGCTTAGCTATATTTAAACTTTATTAGACGGAACCCGAAAAAATAATAATACCGAGTTCGCTTAGTGAAACCCTAGACACTGATTAACGATTAAATCATACAATTCAAACAATTATAAAAAAAAATAAACAAAAAACAATAATAAAGTTTATGTATAGCTAAGCTAAGTGCATATTTGCCATGGGTCCGAATAACAATCAGATTTTATTGGGACGGGGTCCGAATAAAAATCGGAGTTTATTGGTACCCGGGTCCGAATAGTCACTTCGAATTTATAAATAATAAATATAAATACTGAAGTCTTTAAAATATTTTAAATAATGTATCATTTTACTATTTGCTAATTTGATCATTGAAATAATTTTTTATTACTTATTTGTCGTCTTAGTAAAAAATTTTAATGATTGATACAATTATTTGGTTTCGGGCAGGTCCGATTTTTTTTTCATGATTGTATTTTAAACTGGAATACTGTTGTATTAATTCTTTACTTTCGATTTAACGCAAAACCCAAATCGCTTTTATATATATGGTTAAAATATTCCTGAATTCGGTTTATAAAAATGGCGACTAGTGAAACCTCGGTCGAAAATAATGATATGATTCTGGATGCACTGCAATGGTTTGTTTTTAGTAAAACTGACATGCGTATATTTTTCAAGTTCCTGACTATGGGGCAGCCCCGTAGCGTGAAAATTCTACAGCAGGGGCCAGGCATTTTACAGCAGGGGCAAGGCAATAGCAGGGGGGCTGGTAATACATTTTACTAAGTAGAGCAAATAAGAAGAGGGGGCCAGACAAAACGCATGGGGGCCCCTACCCCCTGGCCCCCCAGGACGCTGCGGGCCTGCTAGGGGGGTGAAGGCGACAAAATTTGCATAACTTTTCATCAGCGGAATGTTTGCGTGTGATACTATTTTAATAGGGAGCCGAAGCCGGAGCTTTCAAAATTGTGGGAGCCGGAGCCGGAAAAAAATTTGGCGGCTCCGCAAGCCTGGTTATATCATAGTGGGTATATCATAACTCTATGCCAAGGTTTTGCATGGTACAGCTAGTATATAATAAATACCTACAAGGTGTATACAAATAGTTTAGCTACTGGCTACGTTCATGTGTAAAAGCAAATGAAAATTTGAACGAAACAATAAGATATTTTCGCCCATGTATTTAGAAGCAATTAAGTTGAAAAGTGAAAGTTTTTGGTTAATGTTATAATAAAATAAAATATTTATTATCAAATGTTATCGACTATAGTGGGGATGAAAGAAGAGCTCTGAAAAATCCTTTCCATTAGTGGTTCATGTGATCTAAGAGATTTCATCGCATCCTTTACAGGCACTTGTGACAAAATATTATTAACTTCTTCTGCTCAAACTTATCTAGGAGCAGTGGGGCGGCGGGTCGGAGGGGGGGAGGGAGGAGGGAGGTGTTGATTGCTTTCAGCCTTGGCCGACATGTGTCACAATCTTAACATTTTTCAACAATGAAATTGTCAGCCATATTTTAGAGACTTTACAGCCATGACATATTAATACTGATACAAAAATGTGTCATTTTTGGTTTCAGATTTTGAAATTATATTATATGGCATCTACAAGGTGGTCGTGTCGTGTAGAGCACTCGATTGTCGACCGTAGGGTCCCGGGTTCGAATCTCAGAGAGAACCTTGGGATTTTTTCAGTCCATGGCGAAAGTCCCCAAGTCCACCCAGATTTTAATGGGTACCTGACTTAAAGTTGGGGAAGTAAAAGCGGCTGAGCGTTGTGCTAACCACACAATAGCCTTATATACCGAGTTTATAGAAACAGATAATCTAGAAGTTCCCTTAAGCCCTGATAAGCCCTCTGGGGCTTCAGGGAACTTTTCTTTTTATAAGGATATGGACTTGAAATTAAATTGACATTAATAACATGTTTAATCTGTTATAACGTTTGATTACTTCTCTAGAAAATTGAAGTTTTTCTTGTGCTCAAAAACACATTGATTAAATGTGTTATATTACAATTTTTTTTCCTTTCTTCAGTAAGCTTACTTTATTCTCAAATCAAATGGCGGATTTTCCATTCAATGGGATAACATTATATGTCTTTCAATTTATATAATCAGCAAATAACTCATTATATTCTCTACTTGTTATTTTTCCAATTTAATTTAAAATTCGAAATGCTCATTATTCGAAATGAAAGCTATAGAAAACATTTCTTACTATTTCATTTCCTACTGTTGAAAGTCCCGGTGCATGACAAAGTATTCCGCTGCAATGTATTATCTGAATTCTAGACTTCGTCTCCCCGACAGACCCGCATGGGTTGTATATAGGGGAAACCATTCCTTTTTTTTTACTTTTACTATTTTTTTTTTACTTCCTTGTTATTTGCTGTACATTAGATTTTCTTACAATGAAATGGCGTTTTTATTAAAAAAAATTATGTTTAGAAATTTGTAGAAAAGAAATATATTTTTGTATTTTGTTTTATCCGAAGAATACTGTCTTAGTCTTAGTTATGGAGCAATAAACATATATTTTTACCCAGAATATGCATACATGTCATAAGTATTGGACTGTAAGATATTCATTCGTCACAAGTATACGACTTTAATATATTCATAGTTACAAGTATACGACTTTAAGATATTCATACGTCACAAGTATACGACTTTAAGATATTCATACGTCACAAGTATACGACTTTAAGACATTCATATGTCACAAGTATACGACTTTAACATATTCATACGTCACAAGTCAGGACACTAGGATATTCACACATGTCACAGTATCTGGTTGACATAAATTTTGTGACAATCTAATTATGTATCCAGCTGCTATTATTCACATTAAATCTGTATTAGCTATCTGATAAGATTATCTTCAAAATAAATATTTGTCTCATTAGTTCTTTTTGTTTCTTTTATAGAACAACACGAACCTGCTTTGTGTTTATGAGAAATAAGTACAAAACAAATGTCCATATGTTAAGCCTTGTTAACATTTTTGAAATAGAACATAAAACAAGTTATAGGCCTACATGAATCCACTCTACAGAACCAAAAATGTATAATTTTGAGGGGAAGGACTAGAAATGGACAGACATGTTTATTTATTTTTCTTGCTTGAATGATTTTCATGTTTTCTTCAAATGTAGTTTTTTTTTTATATTTCTTAACAGAATATGATTTTTTTGAATGACCTTCCATGACTTAAGATGGCTGTGGCGTGCTGGTGATGTGAGGATAATGGGATCTGTCTTGATAATGTTTTGGCTGGATTTGATTGACTAATGTTTTGGTTGGGGTTGATTGAGTTATATTTTGGCTGGGGTTGATTGACTAACGTTTTGGCTGGGGTTGATTGAGTTATATTTTGGCTGGGGTTGATCGAATTATATTTTGGCTGGGGTTGATTGAGTTATATTTTGGCTGGGGTTGATTGACTAACGTTTTGGCTGGGGTTGATTGAGTAATATTTTGGCTGGGGTTGATCGAATTATATTTTGGCTGGGGTTGATTGAGTTATATTTTGGCTGGGGTTGATTGACTAACGTTTTGGCTGGGGTTGATTGAGTAATATTTTGGCTGGGGTTGATCGAATTATATTTTGGCTGGGGTTGATTGAGTTATATTTTGGCTGGGGTTGATTGAGTTATATTTTGGCTGGGGTTGATTGAGTTATATTTTGGCAGGGGTTGATTGAGTTATATTTTGGATGGTGTTGATTGAGTTATATTTTGGCTGGGGTTGATCGAATTATATTTTGGCCGGGGTTGATTGACTAACGTTTTGGCTGGGGTTGATTGAGTTATATTTTGGCTGGGGTTGATTGACTAACGTTTTGGCTGGGGTTGATTGAGTAATATTTTGGCTGGGGTTGATCGAATTATATTTTGGCTGGGGTTGATTGAGTTATATTTTGGCTGGGGTTGATTGAGTTATATTTTGGCTGGGGTTGATTGAGTTATATTTTGGCAGGGGGTTGATTGAGTTATATTTTGGATGGTGTTGATTGAGTTATATTTTGGCTGGGGTTGATCGAATTATATTTTGGCCGGGGTTGATTGACTAACGTTTTGGCTGGGGTTGATTGAGTTATATTTTGGCTGGGGTTGATTGACTAACGTTTTGGCTGGGGTTGATTGAGTAATATTTTGGCTGGGGTTGATCGAATTATATTTTGGCTGGGGTTGATTGATTTATATTTTGGCTGGGGTTGATTGAGTTATATTTTGGCTGGGGTTGATTGAGTTATATTTTGGCAGGGGTTGATTGAGTTATATTTTGGCTGGGGTTGATCGAATTATATTTTGGCCGGGGTTGATTGACTAACGTTTTGGCTGGGGTTGATTGAGTTATATTTTGGCTGGGGTTGATTGACTAACGTTTTGGCTGGGGTTGATTGAGTAATATTTTGGCTGGGGTTGATTGAGTTATATTTTGGCTGGGGTTGATTGAGTTATATTTTGGCAGGGGTTGATTGAGTTATATTTTGGATGGTGTTGATTGAGTTATATTTTGGCTGGGGTTGATCGAATTATATTTTGGCTGGGGTTGATTGAGTAATATTTTGGCTGGGGTTGATCGAATTATATTTTGGCTGGGGTTGATTGAGTTATATTTTGGCTGGGGTTGATTGAGTTATATTTTGGATGGTGTTGATTGAGTTATATTTTGGCTGGGGTTGATCGAATTATATTTTGGCCGGGGTTGATTGACTAACGTTTTGGCTGGGGTTGATTGAGTTATATTTTGGCTGGGGTTGATTGACTAACGTTTTGGCTGGGGTTGATCGAATTATATTTTGGCTGGGGTTGATTGAGTTATATTTTGGCTGGGGTTGATTGAGTTATATTTTGGCTGGGGTTGATTGAGTTATATTTTGGCAGGGGTTGATTGAGTTATATTTTGGATGGTGTTGATTGAGTTATATTTTGGCTGGGGTTGATCGAATTATATTTTGGCCGGGGTTGATTGACTAACGTTTTGGCTGGGGTTGATTGAGTTATATTTTGGCTGGGGTTGATTGACTAACGTTTTGGCTGGGGTTGATTGAGTAATATTTTGGCTGGGGTTGATCGAATTATATTTTGGCTGGGGTTGATTGAGTTATATTTTGGCTGGGGTTGATTGAGTTATATTTTTGGCTGGGGTTGATTGAGTTATATTTTGGCAGGGGTTGATTGAGTTATATTTTGGATGGTGTTGATTGAGTTATATTTTGGCTGGGGTTGATCGAATTATATTTTGGCCGGGGTTGATTGACTAACGTTTTGGCTGGGGTTGATTGAGTTATATTTTGGCTGGGGTTGATTGACTAACGTTTTGGCTGGGGTTGATTGAGTAATATTTTGGCTGGGGTTGATCGAATTATATTTTGGCTGGGGTTGATTGAGTTATATTTTGGCTGGGGTTGATTGAGTTATATTTTGGCTGGGGTTGATTGAGTTATATTTTGGCAGGGGTTGATTGAGTTATATTTTGGCTGGGGTTGATCGAATTATATTTTGGCCGGGGTTGATTGACTAACGTTTTGGCTGGGGTTGATTGAGTTATATTTTGGCTGGGGTTGATTGACTAACGTTTTGGCTGGGGTTGATTGAGTAATATTTTGGCTGGGGTTGATTGAGTTATATTTTGGCTGGGGTTGATTGAGTTATATTTTGGCAGGGGTTGATTGAGTTATATTTTGGATGGTGTTGATTGAGTTATATTTTGGCTGGGGTTGATCGAATTATATTTTGGCTGGGGTTGATTGAGTAATATTTTGGCTGGGGTTGATCGAATTATATTTTGGCTGGGGTTGATTGAGTTATATTTTGGCTGGGGTTGATTGAGTTATATTTTGGATGGTGTTGATTGAGTTATATTTTGGCTGGGGTTGATCGAATTATATTTTGGCCGGGGTTGATTGACTAACGTTTTGGCTGGGGTTGATTGAGTTATATTTTGGCTGGGGTTGATTGACTAACGTTTTGGCTGGGGTTGATCGAATTATATTTTGGCTGGGGTTGATTGAGTTATATTTTGGCTGGGGTTGATTGAGTTATATTTTGGCTGGGGTTGATTGAGTTATATTTTGGCAGGGGTTGATTGAGTTATATTTTGGATGGTGTTGATTGAGTTATATTTTGGCTGGGGTTGATCGAATTATATTTTGGCCGGGGTTGATTGACTAACGTTTTGGCTGGGGTTGATTGAGTTATATTTTGGCTGGGGTTGATTGACTAACGTTTTGGCTGGGGTTGATTGAGTTATATTTTGGCTGGGGTTGATCGAATTATATGTGAGGATAATGGGATCTGTCTTGATAATGTTTTGGCTGGATTTGATTGACTAATGTTTTGGTTGGGGTTGATTGAGTTATATTTTGGCTGGGGTTGATTGACTAACGTTTTGGCTGGGGTTGATTGAGTTATATTTTGGCTGGGGTTGATCGAATTATATTTTGGCTGGGGTTGATTGAGTTATATTTTGGCTGGGGTTGATTGACTAACGTTTTGGCTGGGGTTGATTGAGTAATATTTTGGCTGGGGTTGATCGAATTATATTTTGGCTGGGGTTGATTGAGTTATATTTTGGCTGGGGTTGATTGACTAACGTTTTGGCTGGGGTTGATTGAGTAATATTTTGGCTGGGGTTGATCGAATTATATTTTGGCTGGGGTTGATTGACTAATGTTTTGGTTGGGGTTGATTGAGTTATATTTTGGCTGGGGTTGATTGACTAACGTTTTGGCTGGGGTTGATTGAGTTATATTTTGGCTGGGGTTGATCGAATTATATTTTGGCTGGGGTTGATTGAGTTATATTTTGGCTGGGGTTGATTGACTAACGTTTTGGCTGGGGTTGATTGAGTAATATTTTGGCTGGGGTTGATCGAATTATATTTTGGCTGGGGTTGATTGAGTTATATTTTGGCTGGGGTTGATTGACTAACGTTTTGGCTGGGGTTGATTGAGTAATATTTTGGCTGGGGTTGATCGAATTATATTTTGGCTGGGGTTGATTGAGTTATATTTTGGCTGGGGTTGATTGAGTTATATTTTGGCTGGGGTTGATTGAGTTATATTTTGGCAGGGGTTGATTGAGTTATATTTTGGATGGTGTTGATTGAGTTATATTTTGGCTGGGGTTGATCGAATTATATTTTGGCCGGGGTTGATTGACTAACGTTTTGGCTGGGGTTGATTGAGTTATATTTTGGCTGGGGTTGATTGACTAACGTTTTGGCTGGGGTTGATTGAGTAATATTTTGGCTGGGGTTGATCGAATTATATTTTGGCTGGGGTTGATTGAGTTATATTTTGGCTGGGGTTGATTGAGTTATATTTTGGCTGGGGTTGATTGAGTTATATTTTGGCAGGGGTTGATTGAGTTATATTTTGGATGGTGTTGATTGAGTTATATTTTGGCTGGGGTTGATCGAATTATATTTTGGCCGGGGTTGATTGACTAACGTTTTGGCTGGGGTTGATTGAGTTATATTTTGGCTGGGGTTGATTGACTAACGTTTTGGCTGGGGTTGATTGAGTAATATTTTGGCTGGGGTTGATCGAATTATATTTTGGCTGGGGTTGATTGAGTTATATTTTGGCTGGGGTTGATTGAGTTATATTTTGGCTGGGGTTGATTGAGTTATATTTTGGCTGGGGTTGATTGAGTTATATTTTGGCAGGGGTTGATTGAGTTATATTTTGGCTGGGGTTGATCGAATTATATTTTGGCCGGGGTTGATTGACTAACGTTTTGGCTGGGGTTGATTGAGTTATATTTTGGCTGGGGTTGATTGACTAACGTTTTGGCTGGGGTTGATTGAGTAATATTTTGGCTGGGGTTGATTGAGTTATATTTTGGCTGGGGTTGATTGAGTTATATTTTGGCAGGGGTTGATTGAGTTATATTTTGGATGGTGTTGATTGAGTTATATTTTGGCTGGGGTTGATCGAATTATATTTTGGCTGGGGTTGATTGAGTAATATTTTGGCTGGGGTTGATCGAATTATATTTTGGCTGGGGTTGATTGAGTTATATTTTGGCTGGGGTTGATTGAGTTATATTTTGGCTGGGGTTGATTGAGTTATATTTTTGCAGGGGTTGATTGAGTTATATTTTGGATGGTGTTGATTGACTAACGTTTTACTTATTTGTCATAAAGAAATCATGCACTTTGGCTAACATTTTCGAATTTCACGACTATTCTACTATTGTTTTCCAAAAATATAAAAATTGTATAGCCTGTATAATATAAGATCTAAAAACTATCAACGATTACTAATATGAAGATTATAGCGAAAATTGGACCATCTCATCCTGCCCCCAATTGTTATATAATATGTAAATTGTCTCCTAGTTCTGGAGGCTATTTATAATTTCAATTTAATTTATATTTCCTTACGGACTACCGCCCTCTTCTCCTCCACCATCCTCTAGACTCTCCACAAGAAACACTCACACAGACACTGTCTGTTAGATTGCGACATACTATCTTTTTTTCAAAATCTATAGATATTAATTGTCATCTTAGCAACTGCCAACTAATAATTATAAAAGAAAAATATCAAAAAAATAAAAAAATAATAATTTTAGACTAGTTATGTTTTGTTCTTTATTTCATCCTGATCTGACATAAACGAAATCATAACTGATTTTACTGAATATCAATAAATATGAAACTATTGAAAACAAGAAAATCAAATATTTGTATTGGTGTCTTTGTTTCATGAGCTGTATGTTGAGTCAGTTGGATTTTAAAATTATGGTCTGTGCAGATGCTCAAGATCAGTTATCAAAATACTCCAGTAGCTGAAATAAAAAACGATAAAAAATACTTTAATATTTGAAACAGTTCAGTCTAGAAATGTGATTTCAACTATTCACTTTATAAATGGTGAGGTGTTGGTTGATGAAATATTCAAATGTACTGACGAAATATTATTTTTATAATCATAAAAGTTAAGTTCCCTTAGCCCTAACGGGCCATCGGGGCAGATGAAGTATATAATTCATCTGTTTCTATAACCTCGGCATAAGAAGGGATTGTGTGGTTAGCACAACGCCCAGCCGCCTTTACTTTCCCCAACTTAAGCGGATACCCATTTAAAGCTGGGTGGACTTGTGGGACGACTTTGCACCAAATATCAACTGGAAAAATTTCATAGGCCTCACGAGGATCGAACCCAGGACTCTCGGGTCGACAGTCAGGTGTCTACAGCACTTGGCTATCCGTCCCATTATTTGTAAGCATAACTGGGTTCCAATTGTAAATTTAAACCGTATAAGGCTCATTAAAAGAATACACTTAAATATACTGTTCTTGAAATAAACGAACAATAAAACTGTTTTTATATAAATGCATTATTTTACAGTGGAAACAGACTATTGCAGTCCAGTTGTACTTTATATACGTTATATATGAATAATGTTGAATAAATTACCGGACAAACTCGAAACGACTGACGAGACCATTGCCACTGCCGTCCATCAGAGCAAAAAACAGGTCAAAGTCATGGAGGTCAAGGTGATGGTCACCGTCTGAGTCGTGCACATCATAGAGGGCGTTATGCAGGTCGTGCAGGGAGGGGAAATGGCTGTCTATGTACACAGTGTACTCATGCCTGGTGATACGGCCGTCTCCATTGGAGTCGTATTGCTGGAGAAGTCAAAGTACATGAATAACATAACTTGTAATATTAACAGTGTAATGAGGAAGTCAAAGTACATTAAACTTTATGTGTGACATTACTAATTACTTGAATACTTAGGTAGAAGGGGGGGGGGAGGGGTGAGAGGGGGAAAAAACAAAAATTCCACAAACACCATGGCTTAAAAATAATAACATTATATTTCTGCAGGTTAACATTATCGTCATAGGCTTTGCCCAGAGGTTTACACGCTTAAGATGATAAAAAGGTAATCAAACGTATGTTAAACAAAAAGTAACGGTATTCAAACGTATTACATTGGTGTGCATTTATGCCATACGTTATCATAAATATATAGGGCAAGATGAGGGACAGCGGGACACTTATTTAGATATATTGGACTCGCTGGGAGTCGAACACTATACGCATACCAAGCAGGTTGTGTTGCGGCATGAGGTGTGGTCTCGCTACCCATGCGCCACCTTTACCAAGTAAGACGACAAAATGTATTTGAGTGATACAACCAATAGGGCTGGAAACCTCACCCTGAACACGTGGTCTATCTCGCTCCTGTCAATGTCATCACTGTGGTTGACATCAAACTCATTGAACATGGCCGTCGCTATCGGCTCGTAAGGGACGTTCTGTGAGAAAGTGATACCCACGAGTAGAATTGCCAGGAACCATGTGATGCACATCTTTCTATGAACAGAAGGGGGAAAAAAATTAACACACAAGCATTAACAACAAGAGATGATTAGACTAACCAAGTCAATCTCTTTCGTTAAACATATAGCACTATCGTAACGGTAAAGTTGAAAGAAAGACACATCAAAAGCCATCCTATTAATAGTTCATAGGATCTAAGAGAGAAATATCTGATCCTTTCAGGCATGGTTTACTGGTTCAAATTGCAATAATGTCGACCAGAGGGTTTAGGGATTTCATAGGTAATGTTAAAATTTTTTTCGATGTCTCTCTGTTAGGAACGAAAGAAGGGCAATTATGTACCACAATGGCTCTTCAAGTTGACAGAAGGGCAATTATGTGCCACTATGGCTTTTAAAGTTGGAAGAAGTGCAGTTATGTACCACAATGGCTCTTCAAGTTGACAGAAGGGCAATTATGTGGCACCATGGGCTCTTTAAGGTGACAGATGGGCAATAACGTGCCACAATGGGCTTTTCAAGGTGAGAGAAGGCCCTACAAAAAGTAGATTGGAAAAGCTGGACCAATGAGCCTAATTTGTCGCACTTTTTACCGCGGGCAATTTTGTATTTATGCTTATTATAGACTCACCTGAGATCTGAATATTTCTCAGTCAAGACTAATTAAATATGTTGAATATAATTTAAATCATTCTGTTGTCTTCCCTGTTTAGGTTTTATATAGATTAGTGTACATCAATAACCATTGTTCCTCTTTATTTACCTTTTTCTCAAAAGATCTTAATGTCAATTTAGATGGAAGACGTCAAAATGTGTGTCACATATGTGGGCAGTCTTATTTACGACAAAAGGTTCTTACACAGGGAAGTAGGTAATACAATATTCAAAAAATACAACGCAATGTTTTTTGAAAATTATTGAACTTTCAACAGTTAATTGTTCCTATTTCTGCAATAAATTGATTTAATTGTATTACATGAATAGCTTTTAATAATTACTAAATGACATAAAAAAAAGAATGTTTTCGTAGTTTTAGAACCTTCCGACTGTAAGCATACTTCACCTTGAGTTGTATTGTCTTATTTAGTGTATCTTGTTTATTTCCAAAGTTGAACAAGTCATATCAATCTAGCTTGTATGTTGTAGAATTTTGCCAGCTATACATTACAGTTAAAACAACATGTCTGCAAATATATGTTGCTTATAACAGAAATAAACAACAAATGAGTACAGAATGAAAGCATCTGTTGTATGAGTGTACAGTGTTGTTTTTATAGATATATTTTCAGGCTACACAACTCTGTAGTCTGCTAGGTAAATACACGCCCGCAAAAAAAAAAAGGAAAAACAAAACGAATTTTTTTGAAAAATTAATTAATTTGTATAAATGCGTTTAAAGGTTTGACAAAGTAAAATATATGATAAAGTTTTTTTGTAAAAACAATAAACTGGAAATGCATGAAACATTTTTTCCTCTTCCTTTTTTTGTTTTCTTTTTAGATTAAGCAAACCATTGTAAACACCATCCTACAACAATAGGTTCATTGGACACAAATCATATACATCGTATAATAAATACTGCAACTGAACATAGGTGGAGCCCAACCACATAAAAAAACGAGGGGGGGGGCTGAGGAGCCAGTGAACACTGAATACAGACATGTCAGGCACTTACAACCAAAGGGGACGGATGGTCGTGTGGTAAAGTACTCCACTGTCGACCTGATTGTAAGTGGTTAGATGTCTTGGCCCAAGTTCTCGATATATCTCCCGTGGTACCTCCATGGCCATTGGATGAAAGATGGGCACCATAAAAACCGTCCCATTAGTGGTTAATGGGATCTAAGAAATTTCATCCATCCTTACAGGGACTTCACAAACCCAAAGCGTGTAGAAGAGCGAGTAACCACTGCTGTGACCTGCAAAACTCAAGCAGTTCGCATTCCTCACTAGTATAAGATAGAATTTAATTTTAAGAGCACATATAATAAATTCGCAGTTATCTAAAATTCCATACTGCATTTATTTCACTAAAACACACAGAATTAACAAATTACAGGTGAAGATTATTTTTATTTCTATAAACAAGCTAACGATAAATATTATTAATAACAAAAATCTCGATGTTATAGGAAGCTGGTGATGATTTCTGACTTCTGAATAGAATAAAAAATTTTTATACCAAGTAAGACTTATCATGATGATTCCAGAGCCCCGCCCCACACCCCCTACAATAAAACCTAGTTGAGCTCGTGTTGAACGCACGTTAGCTGCATCGTAACTGACCGTTCAACCACAACCAACAGCACCGGAAGTGATTATATTCTGATTATCGTTTGCATTAAATCTTTTTATAAGAGGGAAATTGTGTTCACTGCAATGCAAATGTGATTGTTATACCAGAATAAATCCGTATTATTATGAATAAAATAAAAGATTGTAAAATGCATGCTCTAATATTATCCTCAAGCAGAAAAACAAATTAAACACACGACCAGTTAAAACAATATTAATTAAAAAACAAATTCTGCGAAATATTCAACAAAACTCTGTTTGAACTTCAATTATGTAACATAAAAAATGGCGTTTTGTTTGAAACTAGGTCGCAACAAAATATGGCCTGAATATAAAATATAATTTGAGATAAAATTATTTTTCTTCTTCAACTGTTTTTGTTTCAATTTTCTCCTAACAATACAAAAAGGTGGGTTATACATTATTTTAACAGTTTTAGATGAATTTTACATGTAATGTATTTTACATCAAATTAACATTTGATTAAAATACATGTATAGCTGCTTTTTAATATTAAAAAATGAAATGCTGCTAATTTCCCAAAATTAAAGAACAATTTTATCACGTAAAGTTTTTTTAGTTTCTCTGTTAAATAGTAATTGATGAACAATATGTAATTCTAATTAGTACATCTATTAATTACACTGGTAAACAGTGAATTCATTGCCAGTGATATTTGAATCATTTTATACAAAGTCAACTATGCTGATTTAGAATATGTAAGTGCTTTTGCTAGATTGGCTCTATTTTTCGAGATAATTAAAATTAATGAAATAATGTATGCACCGTGTTTGAAAATTGTCAAGAATTGCATGAAGTAAAACAGTATACTAACAAATAGTAGTGAAACTGTTAATGGTCATGCAGAAATTTGTTCAAAAATATGTGTAATAGTGTTATAGAGGAAAACATTTTCATTTGAAAAACTAATTATGTCTAATTCATTAATTAATTAATATGTTAAATATGGTAATGCATTAGCAAATCGCTGTTTGCTCGACTTCCTTCTGTGTGTGTCGTTGGGTCAATTGCGCTGGAGGCTCCAACAGTTGTCAGCCATCATATGTATGTTCCATCTTCCTTGATATCTCACCTCCATCACCCTCATATCCTGATGAAACCTCTCACATTGTTCCTCACTGAAGTCTCCAAGGTTACCTGGAAATTTGTCTAAATGTGCCTTGATCTTCATATTTGTTCCAATGTTTCTGAAGTTAGCGAGCATATCTTGCACCAGTTCTTCGTAATTCTCTGATCTGTTATTACCTAAAAAGTTCCTGACAACTGGAACAAAACTGTTCCATGAAGAAGCTTCAAGGTTATCCATGAAATTAGTAAAATTTCGATCGTTGATGAGTTTCCGAATCTGAGGACCGTAAAAAATCCCAGCTTTCAGCTTCTTTAGGCTCAATCCGGGAAATGATCTGCAAATATACTTGAACCAATCGCCATATTTGTCCAAAGCCTTAACAAATTGTTTCATTAAACATAATTTGATATGAAGCGGTCCGAGAATTATCTTATTTTTGTCAACCAGTGCCTTGTTGATGATATTTTCTTTACCTACAGTCATGGTTTCCCTTGCCGGCCATGTCACTCTTGTCCAATGATCTTGCCTTGCCCTGCTATCCCAAAGGCACATGCAGCCAGGGTATTTAGTGTATCCTGGCTGCTGCACAAGCAAGAAGTTTACCATTTTTAGATCAACACAAATTGACCACTGATGCTCATAATAACGGACTTTCTGCTATAGTATTTTGATATTCTCATACACGTCTTTAAGTTTTGTTGAGTGGGCAATGGGAAGAGATGCATAACAGTTACCATTGTGTAACAGAACACATTTCAAGCTTGTAGTCCCATTTGGAGCAGAAGTCCAGGGATGTCATTACAGTAAACAAGATCTTCCTCTTGGCTGAATTATGAAAGAAGAAACTCTTCTCTTTTCCGATAAAATGTTATTTTAACTTCTGGTTTGAGAAAATTTCTTACATTGAGCCTGGACGCTTTAAAGCTCAGATGCTTGCTTGGACAGATTTCGGTCTTCTTGGCTGAATGGTTGAGGTGTTGAAGAACTTCCTTCATAATCGCTTCCACTTTTTTCACCTGCCAAAAACTCCAGATCTTGCCCCCCGTCGGAGTCTGATGGTGAAAACTCTAATAATCCAGTAAACACTGGTATAAGAACTTCACTGCTATGTGGAATTGGTCTCCTTGCAGATTTAAGATCAGGATAACCCCACTTAGATTTCTTGTGGCGATTGAAGCCTTTAACATTCACAATACAAAAATAACAATCACCAAAATGGTCTTTCAGCTCTTGCCGTACCATTGGTACACCGAAACTTAGACTTTTCTTCTCACCATTTGTCCACTGCCGTAGGATCTCCACACAGTTTTTGCAGACCTTATCTTGGTCTTGGTCTCCCAGCTTCACAACGAAATAAGCCAAATATGCCTGCTGCACAAAGTCGGTTATATTTCTTCTTTGCTTTTCAATCATGTATTCTCCACAGATGTAACATAATACATTCGGATTATTTTTGCAGCATCTTCGTGATGAACTCATGATGTCTTTAGAAAGCAGCATAAAAGAGAAAAAAATAAACCAAGTTATAACTTGGTATAGTTAAATTAAACAAAAGACACCAAACTTATTGCATTTGTTTTACACAAAGGGTATAATCATATTTTGAAGGATGTCCAATATCTCAGAAACTAGAGCCAATTTAGCAAAAGCAGAGGCAGTTTTGAAATCAGCACCCATGAATTGTTATACATTCATTCAAACATTCTTGGCAATTCGCAAAAAAATTGTTTTTGTTGAGCTGTGTTATTATTATTCAGCTTTTATAATCTTTAGTATTTTATAATTATACACATTTAACAACATACAATTATTTGAAGTTTTTTTGAATGTCATACGGTCTAAAATTAGCACTAAAGGAATTATTCATGTAGCGAAAGATTAGGACTATAGCATTATTATCGAGTAGCATGGCTTTTAGATATATGTTAATTATTTATATTTTGTAAGCAGCATTGGGATATTTTGTATTCACTCTGACGAATGTCAATTTAGCTCCAAAAAAAAAACAGTTGACTAACTGTTGGACAGTTTTTATGTGTCTTCTTTATCATTTTTATTTTAGGAATAAAATGTCTTTACTCCACGTCATAATGGTCCTTCTGCCGGTTCTGGCCCTAGGTCAGTCTATCCATGATTTTAAGCCCTACAATCTAACGGCCACGGCCATGTTTTTACAGTTAGACACAGATCTGAGTGGTGACATTGACAGACCGGAACTGGACGCAAGTTTCAGAGTGAGTAATTGATACCCATTGTTCCCTTTCTCACACTACATGATAGAAAGTAACATACTGTTTATTTTTGTTTGAATTTTTCTATGAAAGCTATAAATACATTATAGACCTAACTAGTAGCGCTACTATTGTTAGTGGCGTCCTAGGCTGACTCTGAAAATGAAGCCCCCTTTTCCGTGCTAAAAAAGATATTAAAGTGAGCATGACGCCCCCTTTTCCGTGCTAAAAAAGATATTAAAGTGAGCATGACGCCCCCTTGATAAAGGCGAAGTGCCGATCAGTGCTGACAGCTCCATACACCATTCCCTTGTTACGGCACTGGGTTTAGCTTTAGTCAGTAGACCACGTGCGTGGGAGTTGCACTGCTCAGGAGAATCGCCTATACTTTCCTATTTTACTATTTAACTGGAGCGGACTTGACGGACTTAATCAACTTTTGTAAGGAAAATATCCTTGGTACTCAGCAAGAATTGAATCCTGGACTCACAGGTTGACATTCAAACGCTCTACATTGCTTAGCCAACCTCCCCTCTAATCTGCTATTGAAACTATGGTTTATTACTCTGCTACTTAGGCTGAAAGCTGTTATACTGCTTAGTTGGGTGTGGCTCAATTTATGCTCAAACTATGAAATGAAATTCATTGTATGGTGTATTTCCATATTATTTATCACACTAGAAATACGATGCCGACCAAAACGGTCGTATCAGTCGCAGTGAGTACACCAACTACGTCGACCAGTTTCTGCCTAGCCTGCATGACGTCCATGACGCTCTCTTCAACCTCTATGACGTAGACAATGACCACATTCTGGACCATCACGATTTCGACAACTTTTTCTCCCTCATGGACGGCAACGGAAATGGTTCCGTGACCCATTTTGAGTTCGTCAGGTAAAAATGTCCACCGGATGTAAAAAAATAATGTACATTGTTCAATGTGAGTTATGTGTGCAAGTCAGCATGGACACATATGATAACATTAGAGATGCACCAGAATGTAAGTTTTATTATACCAGCTTCCTACAAAAGATTGTTAACCAGACAAGTAGATGATTGTCTAAATGAAAATAATATTTACTAATGTTCCCTGCAAAACATTGGCATAGAGTTATATCCCCTTTAGGCTTGATCGGTAGGCTAGGTTATTTTTGGTTTCGGGCAGATCCGATTTTTTCATGATTGTATTTTAAACTGTAATACTATTGTATTAATTCTTTACTTTCGATTAACGCAGAACCCAAAATAGCTTGTATTTTATTCGATTCTTTCTCAACTATTTGAATATGCAGATAGTTAGTATAAAATCGCTAACTGAAATGAGATCTAGCCTATAGGTATTAGCTGTTTAACAGATAGACTTACAAGTAACAGATATATTTTATTAATTTTTATCTTTCCATTATAACTTTTTAAAAAATATATGCAGTACAAAATATTATCATTATTAATTTGTACTGTACATAATATTATGTTTGGAATAACTCGTATACATGGCGAAAATAACATTTATCTTTTTCACAGGTATTGGACAATTTTACTGCAAGATCTTGAGACATATAACGCTGATGTCTGAATACATTATATATTAAAACACAAATTTAATAACGCCTATTTTTTTTCATACATTTATGTTCTATTTATTGTGTAAATAATTAAAGATATAATTAATACAAATGGAAGGTGTTATTTTTTTTAGTATGGATATATTATTTTATATTGTTTCCGAATTGTACAACATAATGTATCACTGTAATAAATTGTACAAATGTACCCACTGTGATGTCATGGACATATCAGTACTGGTTGATCCAATACAGTAGTTGGCAATGGTATCTCCAGGACGAATACATTCATATACCTAGTTCCTGAGGACCACTAAGTTCATAAGTTTCATTTCAGTAGACCACTAAATTCATATCTCATTTAAGACATTTATTAAGTTCATTCCAGTAGACCACCAAATTCATAATGTTCATTTCAGTAGTGGGGAACATTTTTGAAGTATAGTGCCAGTTGAAATAGACACAAAATATAAATGGTCGTATTTTAAATACCATACTATAAATAAAACAGTCTGTTTAATTAAGTTCCTTAAATCATTGAATGCATACAAACTTTGTATTTAATGTTTAAAAGACATAGTGACTGATTATCAGTAAATAGTTTATTTAAACGTAGTGCTATGTGTATGGTTTAAAAATAAAGTGACTGAGAATGTGTGTGTAACGGATACTCTTCCAATTTTTTCGTGGATATAAGTAGTTATTAGCAATGTAAAGCTGACAGAGCAAGCAGGTACACCACAAATATAACCCACTGTGTGTGATTCTTGATGCATTTGTTAGCACAAATTTGATTAAATGCTTGCCACAATCCCATTTCAAAATTTATAAAAACAAATAAATATCCAGTAATAAACTAAACAGATTTATGTTTTATTTTGATTTCAGTAATTAATCTCTTTTTTTCAAATTATAAAATATTAATCACTAAATTACTGCAAATATATATATATATATATATATAAAGTAACATTTGCTGCACTGTTTTTATAGCCAGATATTAAACATTTTAGTCAAATATCTGTATAGCCCAGACAGAGTCAAACGACGGCTCATAGTCAGAGTATATGATCTCATCCATCACTTTGCTTCTTTCGTTCATAGTAATGACGTAATATAATGGATATCATTTCATATAAACACGTTTCTCATCTGCTGGTGCTCTGGTCATCGTTCGTCTCTTATATATTACTTCATTTATTTTTAAATCCATCATTATTTCAATCAGATTATTCAGGTTGTAAATATGCTAATGTGATTGATACATTTTGACAAAGACAACTATGTTTTTCATTATTTGTCTTTTTTATATGTAAGCTTTGAATAGCGATCGTGAAAAAAACGACTTATTTAAACTAATCGGTGTAGGAGGGTCTGTCGACCTAACACAGGTTTACTCTTCGGTGAGAGTTTGTCGGTGATGTCTTTAAGGGGAATCTCTACACGGGTAGTTGATTTATGTTGGGGAAGTAAAGTCTGTTGTGCGTTGTGCTTGCCAAACAATCTCTTAACATGCCTAAACTACAGAAAACATGAATTCAACATTTCTTCTTCCCCTGTGGCCCTTAACTATTGCTCAACCCATTTGGTAAAAATGTGTGTTTAGTGGCTTACTTTTGAATATTTTTTTTTATATCTACGTTAAAAGCGTATATCTATGCTCAAGTTGTATATTTAATGCTAAAAGCGTATGAAATTTCAATTAGAAAACATCAGAGAGATGCTATTGTATGACCCCGACACACTACTCTAGGCGACTGTATATACTGTGTATTTAATACACTATAAATATGTTATGAGTTCATTTAGCAGCCCTAATCATATTTATCATGAACTAATAAATGACCTATTCTAGCACCATTACAATCAATAATTATCAAAAAAAATCTAAACATTCTTATTTTGAAACAAATTTCTAGTTTATATCAGAGTAGTTTCCGGTGATTCGGGATGTCTGCAAACATTCTCACGACATCAATTTTTATTTAGTTCATCAAATTCCTAAAAGACGCCTGAAGATAATTCATTATCTAACGTCTTAACTATATAGGTCATGTCGTGAGAATTAAATTAGCTTGCTGGTCAGTGAAAATAAAAAAAAATCAGGAATCATCTGGTGGACCAGGGGTGCTTATCGCCCCTCCCCTACCCCATCCCACTGTTACATTGAAGTCACGCCAGTTCTATTTTCAACCGTCAAATTGATTTCAGTTATATAATATGAAATTTTTTTTTTTCATTTTTTTTGCCTGGTAGTTATTTATTTATCAAACGTCCGAAAGGTGCGTACCAATTTATTATTCCACTACGAATGGTGCGTACCAATTTGTTATTCCACTACGAATGGTGCGTACCAATTTATTATTCCACTACGAATGGTGCGTACCAATTTGTTATTCCACTACGAATGGTGCGTACCAATTTGTTATTCCACTACGAATGGTGCGTACTAATTTATTATTCCACTACGAATGGTGCGTACCAATTTGTTATTCCACTACGAATGGTGCGTACCAATTTGTTATTCCACTACGAATGGTGCGTACCAATTTGTTATTCCACTACGAATGGTGCGTACCAATTTGTTATTCCACTACGAATGGTGCGTACCAATTTGTTATTCCACTACGAATGATGCGTATTAAATTTGTTATTCCACTACGAATGGTGCGTACCAATTTGTTATTCCACTACGAATGGTGCGTACCAATTTATTATTCCACTACGAATGGTGCGTACCAATTTGTTATTCCACTACGAATGGTGCGTACCAATTTGTTATTCCACTACGAATGGTGCGTACCAATTTGTTACTCCACTACGAATGGTGCGTACCAATTTGTTATTCCACTACGAATGATGCGTATTAAATTTGTTATTCCACTACGAATGGTGCGTACCAATTTGTTATTCCACTACGAATGGTGCGTACTAATTTATTATTCCACTACGAATGGTGCGTATTAAATTTGTTATTCCACTACGAATGATGCGTACCAATTTGTTATTGATTCTCTACCGTCCAACAAATCAGAGGAACACATATTTTTTTTATGAAAACTTTTTTTTTCTTAATTAAATTGCTGTTGTTATTTGATAGACAACTTGTGTATTTCAACCATGGAGATGTTCCAGATTTTCCAGAAGTATTGACCAATACCTGGCAAGAAAATACATTAAAACAAACTTAAAATATAATGATAAAATGTATTGACTATTCAGACTGCGCTAAATTCTGTGAAAGCTATTTTCTTACTTTTAATACTGGCTTAATGCAATGGTGCGTTTAATAGATGTTTTCTTCATGTTAATAAGCTATACCTGACTATACCTGACTATACCTGACTATACCTGACTATTCCTGACTATACCTGACTATACCTGACTATAACTGACTGTACCTGACATACTCGTCTTTGCTGACCAGTCCATCAGTGTTACTGTCCATCAGGGAAAAGAAATTCTCCAGGTCATGCTCATCAAGATGGTGGTCTCCGTCGACATCCATGACGTCATAGAGTCCATGAGACAGGTCGTAGAGTTCAGGGCTGTGTTCTTGTATGAAACTTGTGTACTCGTGGCGAGTGATTCTACCGTCTCCGTTGGCGTCAAAGTGCTAGGAAGACACACACACACACACACAAAGAAGACTATTTTATAAAACACATATAGCTAAGACATTATTAAAAAAAATAGATTCCCTTATAAAACATGCAAAACAGGAAGTGTGGCTAGAGTACACAGCAAGACAACTTTCCTCTTCCAATTCAAATATAAGATGTCCATCTTTCATCTCGGTTGATTTAAAGAGATAGAACGAATGCGAGAAAAAGTCTCGGTACTCACCGGGGTTTGAACCCACGTCCTTAGGATCGATACTCGAGCGCTCTACCAATTGACAAGACATATAATACAAATATTTAGAGCATGCGAACAAATATATATATATATATATATTGTTCGCATGCTCTAAATATTTGTATTATATGTCTTGTCAAATATATATAAATATATATATTTGAGGGGACTGGTGGTCGTGTGGTGTAGAGCGCTCGACTGTCGACCGGAGGGTCCCGGGTTCAAATCTCAGTGAGAACCTTGGGATTTTTTCAGGTCCTGGTG
Organism: Bulinus truncatus; assembly: GCA_021962125.1. Lineage (NCBI taxonomy): Eukaryota > Metazoa > Mollusca > Gastropoda > Planorbidae > Bulinus > Bulinus truncatus. The sequence goes on along the minus strand of JAGDYQ010000093.1, from coordinate 3,837,088 downwards.
AAAGTCCCCAAGCCCACCCAGCTTTAAATGGGGGAGTAAAGGCGGCTGGGCGTTGTGCTAACCACACAACCCCTTCATATGCCGAGGTTATATAAACAGATGAATTCTACTCTTCATCTGCCCCGATGGCCCGTTAGGGTTAAGGGAATTTTATTTTACTTATATATACTTTAAGATCCTATCTATGGGACTGTGCAACAACCATGGAAGTACCGCGAGAAACTATGAGGAAACTTTCACCATGACATGAAAACTTCATTTTGTTCTGACATAAATAGAACTAGTGACCATCAGGTCATATACATATACATTAATTGAATCACTCTATTACCTCCCATTAAGCCCTGGTAGCTAATGTGCATACACCACTCTATATTTATATATATATATATATATATATATAAATATTCTCATTTACCTGATAGCTAATGTGATCATATCACTACAAGTGTTCTCATTTATCTGATAGCTAATGTGATCATACCACTACATGTATTCTCATTTATCTGATAGCTAATGTGATCATATCACTACATGTATTCTCATTTGCCTGATAGCTAATGTGATCATACCATTCCATGTATTTTCATTTACCTGATAGCTAATGTGTAGTTCAACTTTATCATAGAATCCGTCAACATTTATGTCCACTGAAGAGAACATGATGGCGGCCGTCACATCGTAAGGTTGAAGGCCGCTTTGGGTCAAGGTCAAGGCTGGTAGCGAGACCAGCAGCAGACAAATGTGAAACATGAGTAAACGAAGACGTTTAACAACAATATCTGGGAATATAATCACAATAGGTACATGAACTGTAACACTCGTAAACAGTGATATGTTGACGATTATATGTAAATGTCTACATGAATAAATTATGCCTATTGGTTCATTGATTATGTTGGATGGAATGATAAAAAAATGTAAAACTTTTACAGCAAAAAATATCTCTCATCAAAAAGTAATCAATAAATGGTGTATGTGCTATTAAAGTAGATTTCCTGTTCTTTTTTTTAAATTATCTTGAAAGTTGTGTTTACATATATTCAAGAAAATAAATTGAGTTCATATGAAATAATAAAATGATCAAAAAATATAAAAAGATAAATAAATATTTTCAAGTAACCTCTGTGAAACAAAAAGTAATAAATTGATTTATTCAGATTTTTTTTCCAGATACTGACAATTTTGGAGAAATCTAGGTTTAATGAATTATATCAATTAAATGTAATGATAATTTCATTTTTAAATTGATCTATAAAGTTGTTATTTTTTTCTATATATTTAGTATAATCTAGATTGGTTTGTTGTTTTATGAATAATTATTCAAGAAAATAGTTGAAAGTCCAGTGTTTTAGCACATAAAAAATTTAGACCTTTTTTTTGTGTATGTTAACATTTAAAACATATTTATTCACAGATGGGTAATTTTAGATTCTTGAAAACTACACAGTTGTAATGTTCAGAGTAGCTTTTTATGCATTTAGTTATAAAAATACTACATTTACTTATGTCTTTACATTTGTAAAATAAGTAATATGTCGTCAATTTCATTACCAAAATTAACGTGTTTACATTCTAAATTTTATTCATTGTCTGAACATTACAGGTTTACAAATAAACTACTTACATATTTACTTGACACTTGATTACGTGACAAATGTTTGTATCCAGATAAACTAACAGCGACATCTGAGATTTGTAATCTGGACTTTCCTTTTAAACTATAATGGCATTTCATCGTCACGTCCAGACATACACACGCAATATTCTACGTGCGAGTGATACCAAATCGTAATTGAGTTATTTGACCTATGGATGTGCCATTGTAAAATAATCGAAACTATTAGAAAAAATCTAACATATATGTGCAATATGTATATATATATATATATATATATGTATATATATATATATATATATATATATATATATACTTATAAGACGCATTTGTTGTCTGTCTGTCTGTCTGTCTGTCTGTTCCCTTATAACTCAAGATCCAGACAAACAAATAACGTGAAATTTGTTACACATACACATAATTACATGGGAAAGGTTATAGGACAAGTTTTGTTTCATCTCGATGGGTAGTTTAATTGTAATTAATTTTTTTTTTATTTTAGTATTTTACTATATTAAAGTAATCTCGACGGCGCCATAAATAAAATTCCTCTGTGACGTCATTTCCCTAGATTGAATAGAACTTGCGCGCTGGTGCTGTATTGTGCCTTTGTGATGCAAAGAATTGTTGATGTTTTTTCATGCTCTCTGATTTGTACAGTTTGAGGATGGTAAAGGAATGAAAAAGGATTTTTGAAGAAGTGTGAAGCTATAATAATAAGTATATATATATATATATATATATATAGAGAGAGAGAGAGAGAGAGAGAGAGAGGGAGAAAGAGAGAGAGAGGGGGGGGGAGGGAGAGAGAGATAAAGAGAGAGATAAAGAGAGAGAGAGAGAGAGAGAGGGGCAGGGGGAGAGAGAGGAAAGGAGGGTAGGAGGGAGGGAAGGGGGGAGAGAGGAGGGAGGGGAGATGGACAGGGGGGAGAAAAGGAGGGGGAGAGAGGGAGATGGGAGAGGGAGCAGGGGGACAAGGAGAGAGGGGGTAGGGAGGGAGGGAGAGGGGATGAGGGAGGAAGGAAGGGGGAGAGAGGGGAGGGAAAGAGAGAGGGAGAGGATGGGAGAAATGCGAGGAAGAGATAAAGAGAAAGAGGGGGCAGGGAGGGAGAGAGAGGGAAGGAGGAGGGAGGAGGATGGCCGTGGAGAGAAGGAGTGGGAGAGGGGAGAGAGGGAGATGGGAGAGGGACGGATAGAGATGGGAGAGAGGGAGGGAGAGGGAGGGAGGGAGAAAGGGAGGGAGGGAAATGGAAAGAGGGGGAGGGAGGGAGGGAGAGGAAGGGATAGAGGGGGTAGGGAGAAAACAGAAGGTAAACAGAAAACCTTATTTTAAACCCAGGCAAAGCCGGGTACTTGCAACTAGTATACTTATAAGAGGCATTTGTTGTCTGTCTGTCTGTCTGTTCCCTTATAACTCAAGATCCAGATAACCGAATAATGTGAAATTTGTTACACATACACATAATTACATGGGGAAGGTTATAGGACAGGTTTCGTTTCATCTCGATGGGTAGTTTAATTGTAATTAATTTTTTTTTTTTTTAGTATTTTACTATATTAAAGTAATCTCGACGGCGCCAGAAATAAAATTCCTCTGTGACGTCATTTCCCGATGATCGAATAGAACTTGCGCGCTGGTGCTGTATTGTGCCTTTGTGATGCAAAGAATTGTTGTTTTTTCATGCTCCTTGATTTGTACAGTTTGAGGAAGATAAAGGAATGAAGAAGGCGATTTTAGAAGAAGTGTGAAGCCATAATAATAAGTATATATATATATATATATATATATATATATATATATATATATATATATATAAAGAGAGAGAGAGAGAGACGGAGGGAGAGAGACAAAGAGAGAGAGAGAGGGGGGGCAGGAGGAGAGAGAGGAAAAGGAGGGTAGGAGGGACGGAGGGAGGGGGAGAGAGGAGGGAGAGGGATGGACAGGGGGGAGAAAAGGAGGGGGAGAGTGGGAGATGGGAAAGGAAGCAGGGGGTAGGGAGGGAGAGAGAGGGGGAGGGAGGAAGAGAGAGGGTGGGAGAGAGGGAGGGAGAGAGATAAAGAGTGAGGGGGCAGGGAGGGAGAGAGAGGGAATGAGGGAGGGAGAAAGGAGGAGAGAGGGGGGAGAGGTGGAAAGTGGAGGGAGGGAGAAAGGAGGGAGAGAGGGGTTAGGGAGTGAGAGCGGAGGGAAGGAGAGAGGGAGAGGATGGAAGAAATGGAGGAAGAGATAAAGAGAAAGAGGGGGCAAGGAGGGAGAGAGAGGGAAGGAGGAGGGAGGGAGTATTGACGGTAGGAGAGAAGGAGGGGGAGAGGGGAGAGAGGGAGATGGGAGAGAGGGAGGGAGGGGGAGGGAGGGAGGGAAAGGGAGGGAGGGAGAGAGAGGAAGGGAGAGAGGTGGTAGGGAGAAAACAGAAAACCTTATTTTAAACCCGGACAAAGCCGGGTACTTGCAACTAGTATATATATATATATATATATATATATATATATATATACTTATAAGACGCATTTGTTGTCTGTCTGTCTGTCTGTCTGTCTGTTCCCTTATAACTCAAGATCCAGACAACCAAATAACCTGAAATTTGGTACAAGTACACATAATTACATGGGTAAGGTAATAGGACATGTTTCGATTAATCTCGATGGGTAGTTTAATTGTAATAAATTATTTTTATTTTAGTATATTTTACTATATTAAAGTAATCTCGACGGCGCCATAGATAAAAACTCTTCTGTGACGTCATAGACCTTGCGCGCTGGCGCTGTATCGTGCATTTGTGATACAAAGAATTGTTGATGTTTTTTCATGCTTCCCGATTTGTACAGTTTGAGGAAGGTAAATGAATGAAGAAGGATTTTATAAGAAGTGTGAAGCCATAATAATATGTATATATATATATATATATATATATATATATATAGAGAGAGAGAGAGAGAGAGAGAGAAGGAGGGAGGCAGGGAGGGAGAGAGTGATAAAGCGAGAGAGAAGGGGTAGGGGGAGAAAGGAAAGGATGGTTGGAGGGAGGAGGGGGGAGGGAGGGAGGGTTAGATAGAGAGAGGGTGGCAGGTAGGGAGAGAGAGGAAATTAGGGAGGGAGGAAGGGGGAGGAGTGGGAGGGAGGGAGAGGGGGCGAGAGGAGGGGTGAGGGAAAGAAAGGGAGATGAGAGAGGGAGGGAGAGAGGGAGGGAGAGAGTGATAAAGCGAGAGAGGGGGGGTAGGGGGAGAAAGGAAAGGATGGTTGGAGGGAAGGAGAGAGGGAGGGAGAGGGGAGGGAGGGAGGGTTAGATAGAGAGAGGGTGGCAGGTAGGGAGAGAGAGGAAATTAGGGAGGGAGGAAGGGGAGGAGGGGGAGGGAGGGAGAGGGGGAGAGAGGAAGGCGGGAGAGAGGGATGGGAGAGGGAGGGATGGAGAAAGGAGAGAGGGAAGGAGAGAGGGAGAGAGAGGATGGGAGAAAAGGGAGGAATGAGAGATAAAGAGTGAGAGGGGGCAGGGAAGGAGAGAGAGGGAATGAGGAAGGGGTAGAGAGGGAAGGAGGGGGATGGAAAGAGGGGAAAGAAGGGGAGTGGAGAGGGGGAAAGAAGAAGATGGGAGAGAGAGGGAGAAAGTGAGAAAGGGAAAGGGAGAGAGAGGGGGAGGGAGGGAGAGAGGGTGGGAGAGAGGGGGTAGGGATAAAACAAAAGGTAAACAGAAAACCTTATTTTAAACACGGGCAAAGCCGGGTACTTGCAAATAGTATATATATATATACATATTGCACATTTCAAATGACATCTATTTTTTTAAGTGTTTATTTTGTATTTGCACATATCCTTGTGAGATATGTTTGGAAGTACGGCAAATCAACCCAGCTGTTATATCTGGCTGTAGTAAGGAGAGTAAAGACAGCTGGACGTTGTGCGAACTACATAATTCCGTGAATACTAAAATATATAATACCCACACTACATCTGCCCCGATAACATTTAAGGGTTTGGGAACTTTCTAAAATTGTATACTGGTAATGTTTAAATTTTATAATAAGCCTTGTCTAGAATATCTCGTTCAGTTTATAATATATATATATATTTTTATATATTCTATTTTTATGAGTTTCACATAACTTTCAAATTGTATCATTATCCGATGCTGTTTATTCAAAAACCCACGCAGTGGTAGAAAGATTGAATAGTATTGACTGTTATAGGCATGCGAAAACATAATTGATTCAAACAGACCAGCCGTTAGGTGGGGTAACTTAAACCTTTGTCAGCAGGCATACGAATTTAGATCCATTCATTTTCCTAAAATGATATAAAACGACTTGGTAGTTATAGGAAAAGACCTGAATTTTAGTGAATGATGTATTTTCTGGCCCTAGCCTTAATTCAAATCTGAGGTAAATGGAGTATACTTTACCGGCGGCGGAACGAAATATTTTAAGGGGGGCAAGACAAAATATGACCGAAAGACAAATTTTACCCCCTTAATTCTATAATAGAATATAGTACTTCTGTAGCAAGTATGTAATCAATATTATTAAAAATAATATATTAAAAAAAAATAAAAATGAAAATTGAGCACTTCTGTCGTCAACTGATTCGTAATGTCAGTTTGTTTACAAATTTAATAGTGAAAATAGATCAGAAAATTACTGATAATTATCATGAATGATGATGAATATGAAATCGGAAACGGGAAACTCAATAAACAAAAAGTAATTTATGAAAAGATAATAAATAATTGTATTTTCTTTAAAAAATACTTTTGCCGTCATTCGGTAGATGGCAATACTTCTCTATACTTATAAGACGCATTTGCTATCTGTCTGTCTGTTCCCTTAAAACTCAAAATCCAGACAACCATATAACGTGAATTTTGGTACACGCAGTGGCGCAACCGGGGGGGGCATGGGGCTCAACCCCCCCACCCCCCAGGCCAAATCATCAATACATAATTTACGTTAATAAAATTACAAAAAAGACTGTCAAACTGTCAAACTGTCTTTTTTTAATATGTGAGCGCCCCCCCCCCCCCAGCATTTTTTGCTGGTAGCATAAAATTACATTGGGAATGTTTTTAAACAGGTTTCGTTCCATCTCAATGGGTAGTTTAATTGTAATTAATTATTTTGGATATCAAACACATGAAAATTGGCAAACTCTTACCCCGATTTTAGGTTTTACGAGCTTCTCTCCCACATAGCTAACTTACTGTAAATATGATCGGTACGGGGAACCAAATATCACATTACTTACTACATTATTACATTCCATTCCTTCATCCATAGGAATTGTCATCTTTTGCTACAGTCAAGCCTAAGAGAGAGAGAGAGAGAGAGGGAGGGAAAGAGGGGGGAGGGAAAGAGGGAGGGAGGGAGGGAGGGAGAGAGGGGAGAGAGAGGGAGGGAGGGAAAGAGGGAAAGAGGGAGGGAGGGGAGGGAGAGAAATTGCCAAAAATGTTGGGTATCACATTGCTTTAAGATAAATGTACCCTTTTATTGCATGCAAATAAACCCTTTTTTACGCATCTTATTTTAAATCTTAATTAAACTTCAAATTACGCTTCTTAAATAAACAGAAAACATTATTTTAAACCCGGGCAAAGCCGGGTACTTGCAACTAGTTTTAAAATATGCCACAACAACTCTCAATAATGTGATTACTGCAAAATGTCAATTACTTATAATTTCTTTCAAATATTAAATTTAAGAAATAAATCAAATGAATTATGAAAATGAAAATGATACATATAAAATAAAATGAATTACAAATTTAAAAAAGTTAAAATTTTAGGGGGGGGGGGGCAGACTGGAAATTCAAGGGGGGGGGGGCGCCGCCACCCCTTAAAAGTTTTAGGGGGGGACGCTGCCTCCCCTGCCCCCCTGCTCCGCCACCAGTGTGACTTGGTAGTTATAGGAAATAACCTGAATTTTAGTGAATGATGCATTTTCTGGCCGTAGCCTTATTTCAAATCTGAGGTGAATGGAGTATACTTTAAATGTGAAGTCAGAATAACAATACGTAAATAAGCTGTAGGACAGAGCTTGTGTCTTTATAAAGTAGAACTAGGGGGGTAGCAGCCCCGTAGCCTAGAAGGGCACTGGTGGGCCGTGCGCCCCCCTCCGCTAGGTGTGGAGTGCTCCCCCGCTTAAAAAAGAAAAAGAGGAAAAAATAAAGAAAAAATAACTAAAATGAGAAAAACGGCCCCCTTTCTGGGTATTGGTGCCCCCCTGCTTACTTTGACCTGGCTACGGGCCTGGGGGGTAGTGTAGTTTAGTATACTGAGTATAGACAATCGAAATGAGAACCCTTGGTCTAGTCCATGACTTAAACAAGTGTTCTGATTTATTTATTTTTTTAAATATTATCTATGCAATATTTGTTCTCAAAATGAAATGATTTAGATAGTCAGAAGATAAAAAAAAAGCATTGAAAAAGTTAAAAATATACTTTAACTTTAAAAAAAAATATTCTTTGATCTGAAATAATTTCAGATCGATATAAAACTCTGTATTGTCTCTACATGAGTAATGTAAAAGGAACTCACAATTATCTATGTAGGAACTATATTGGCTCAAACTTCGTTTGGTTATTATACGATCTGAATGCCGTGGAATACGGGTTTAAACCCCAAGGAGCATATTATCCAGTCAACTGGGTCGGTTTTTATGTTAAGGTCAGGCCTGTGACCACATAAGGATTATATTTTAAAACAATATCTTTCACAGTTGACATTTTTGACAATGTTACAATTAAGAGGGATAGAGCAGAAAAATGTCTGCCACATAGTTATTAGTATACAGTTGACAGTACATTGTTAACAGTAAATATTTAACAGTAAATTGTTGACAGTAAAAAAATGTACAGTAAATAGCTGACAGTAAATAGTTGACAGTAAATAGTTGACAGTAAATATTGACAGTAAATTGTTGACAGTAAATTGTTGACTGTAAATAGTTGATAGTAATACTTGACAGTAAATAGTTGACAGTAAATAGTTGACAGTAAATACTGACATTAAATTGTTGACAGTAAATAGTTGACAGTACATTGTTGACAGTAAATAGTTGAGTGTAAATAGTTGACTGTAAATAGTTGACAGTAAATAGTTGACAGTAAATAGTTAACAGTAAATAGTTGACAGTACATTTTTGACAGTAAATAGTTGACAGTAAATAGTTGACAGTACATTGTTGACAGTAAATAGTTGACAGAAAATAGTTAACAGTAAATAGTTAACAGTAAATAGTTGACAGTAAATAGTTAACAGTAAATAGTTAACAGTAAATAGTTGACAGTAAATAGTTAACAGTAAATAGTTGACAGTACATTTTTGACAGTAAATAGTTGACAGTAAATAGTTGACAGTACATTGTTGACAGTAAATAGTTGACAGAAAATAGTTAACAGTAAATAGTTAACAGTAAATAGTTGACAGTAAATAGTTAACAGTAAATAGTTAACAGTAAATAGTTGACAGTAAATACTGACATTAAATTGTTGACAGTAAATAGTTGACAATACATTGTTGACAGTAAATAGTTAAGTGTAAATAGTTGACTGTAAATAGTTGACAGTAAATAGTTGACAGTAAATAGTTAACAGTAAATAGTTGACAGTAAATAGTTAACAGTAAATAGTTGACAGTAAATAGTTGACAGTAAATAGTTGACAGTACATTGTTGACAGTAAATAGTTGACAGTAAATAGTTAACAGTAAATAGTTAACAGTAAATAGTTGACAGTAAATAGTTAACAGTAAATAGTTAACAGTAAATAGTTGACAGTAAATAGTTGACTGTAAGTAGTTAACTGTAAATAGTTGACAGTACATTGTTGACAGTAAATAGTTGACAGAAAATAGTTAACAGTAAATAGTTAACAGTAAATAGTTGACAGTAAATAGTTAACAGTAAATAGTTAACAGTAAATAGTTGACAGTAAATAGTTAACAGTAAATAGTTGACAGTACATTTTTGACAGTAAATAGTTGACAGTAAATAGTTGACAGTACATTGTTGACAGTAAATAGTTGACAGAAAATAGTTAACAGTAAATAGTTAACAGTAAATAGTTGACAGTAAATAGTTAACAGTAAATAGTTAACAGTAAATAGTTGACAGTAAATACTGACATTAAATTGTTGACAGTAAATAGTTGACAATACATTGTTGACAGTAAATAGTTAAGTGTAAATAGTTGACTGTAAATAGTTGACAGTAAATAGTTGACAGTAAATAGTTAACAGTAAATAGTTGACAGTACATTTTTGACAGTAAATAGTTGACAGTAAATAGTTGACAGTAAATAGTTGACAGTACATTGTTGACAGTAAATAGTTGACAGTAAATAGTTAACAGTAAATAGTTAACAGTAAATAGTTGACAGTAAATAGTTAACAGTAAATAGTTAATAAATGGTAAATATTGTTAGTAAATAAGTTATTTGTAAGTGAGTTAACAGTAAATAGTTGACAGTACATTATTGTGGTATAGTTTTTCAAATGTTTAAGAACAGAAAACGATCATCTGTCAATTTGTCCTCAAAATATTTCTGTCTATTCTGCATGACTAACGGGGGACAATTTTAGTCAGGGCATAAGGCCTTATTGCCAATAATGTGTTCGTACTACCTCCATAGCCTTCGCACATTTATGTATGCTGAAGATGTAAAAGGCATTACAAAATCCTTCACAAAGTATTGTTTTATGATCAAGAGATATACATATCTTAATAAAAGAAACTTAAAATATATAGCAGGTGTAAAACAGCTGCATTTAACATCACAGATATTGGATCACAGATGTTGGATCACAGATGTTGTTCAAAGATGTTGGATCGATGTTGAATGACAGATGTTGGGCCTTAATTATTCATTACATGGCTTTACTTTTTGTAATATAAATTAGTATTTATTACAAAAAAAATTCAAAGAGATTTATTTTACTAAAAATTCAAGATATTCTATTTTATGAAATCCTTTACACACACACATACAATAGTTGATTTTAGATTTTAGTAAAGATTTAATTCAAACTAATTGGCAGAAATTATTGGTAAAAATCTCTTCAAAAATGCTCCACTTTAAATATAGAAAAAATGGAAATTATTCATTTATGACGGCAAATATTCCTGTTTTTCAAAAAAATATTCATTCCTTTCCTACATTCTATAATCACTGTGAATTGATTTACATAATTTTCCCTGTCAGAAGCCCGGCCTGTAGTCATTAAACAACTCAGTGAGAGTAATTAGAAATATATAACGGTAGTACATGACATTGAACACTTTTTTTTTAATTTTTCGTTTCAGAAGTTTAGTTAATGCAAAGATGAAAAATGAAAGTGAAAAAAATGGAAGTCTTTTTGTTTAAATATTGTTTTTTATTTGACTTTTACTACCATTTCGTTGGATAATTGTAATTGTACTTTCAATTGAATTTTATAAAAAAAAGATCTAAATTTGATCATTTTGAAGGGGACACTGTTTACTCAATTTCATTAGCTCCTTTTAATTCGTGGTCACTAGTCTATGGAAATGAGTGCAAGTGTTCTAAATCTTCCAATAAAATTGTCCAGTATCTAAAAATAAAAGAGACAAAATAGTAAGCCTTAAAACTACATCACCTAATTAGTAATGATCTAAAATAAATATCTAAATTTCCTATCTAGTTATTTAGCAATAAAATGTTTATATCTGCTTTTAAATTAGTTTGTATTTCCACTGTTTTAAAAAAATCAAATGTCTATAAAAATTATTTATTTAAAAAAGACATCAATAAAGTCAGTTTAAGGCGTTAGATTATGAAAGATTTTTCGAAATATCCTTTTTGTAGTCCAAATTTAAAACCTTGGACCCTCATCAAACTAACGGAAGTAAACGTACATTTCTCTTCACTCTGCGTTTTGATATTGAGTTCCACTTACCGAACTTAATTCAAAATGGCTGACTATTTATTCCGTCACCATCCATGCAAATCCATCAGGGCGTAGAAATTGTCAAGTCGTGATGGTCAAGCTGGTCATCGCTGTCCACGTGTGTAGATGTCGTAAAGTGCCTGGGCAAAATCATGGAGTGTGGGCTCGTGTTGGGTAACGTAGCTAGTGTACTCCACTCGACTTATTCGGCCATTGCCGTTGGTATCATAATGCTGGCGGACATAAAAGAGAGATAACTTAAAACAAAAAGTTTTTTTTTTATTATTTTAAAAGGGGAAAACAAGAAAAACTAATATTTAAAAAAAAATAAAAAAATTACAAAATCAGTTTTAATAATAATATAGGCAAGTAATGTATAGGCACAGAATATAAATTATACAAAGTGCGCAACGTTGATTTAATCATTTTTTTTTGAATTAATATTTAGGAGCTGCACTATTAAAAAAGGAAAAATAGGAAGAATGGAGGAGTACTTTTTTTTAGTCATTGTTAGTGATGTTTTAAAATTGCGATGGGCTTTCTGTATGATTTATTATTTCGTGGGTCGGGTTTATATTTTGCCTTTTGGCCATGAACCATTAAAAATTGATATTGTATCTATCAAACATAAGTTTAAAGACTATAATGTTAAAAAATTCATTTTCTAATAAAGAAGAAGTTTATAAACAATAAATTGTTACCTGTACCAGAATTTATATGACGATACATCAGAATTCGATGACAGAAATAGTATTTTTTTTGTGGGAGGGAGTTCGGGGTATGAGATTTTAATTAAAAACGAATAATTCATTAATCTGTCAAATCCTTCAACTAAATTCTATAAGATGAATATTAAGAAAAACGAAAAACTATTTATTTTAGAAAACAGTCACCCTAAAGGATAAATCAACTTCATTTCTGTCAACATTTCCATTGAGATCGGCGTCAGTGTCTAGAAACATGACAGTAGCCGTCAGGTTGTATGGTTTGAGACTAGCTGACCTTGAATGATAGGCAAACAAAACAGCTATGGCGTACATTAGTGACATTTCTGAAGTTTGAGCTGCAGATAGAGATAATTAAAGGATGGTTTATTTTGAAATCTAAATATTTGATAAATACTGTAATGATACTGCTTTTTAAAACTTAAGTTTATGATATCAATAAATATTTAAATAAACAGAATGAAAAATAATGTGAGAAATAAATACGTTAACACACTATCAAAGGCTATTTATAGCCTACACACTAATAAAATAAAAAAAAAAGAATTCTAAAATTCTATTAATCTCATAAAACGGTCATAACCAGCAACAAACCTTTACAATTTCAAAATTGAATGAAGATTTGACGGAACAAACCACGGTTTTAACAAGTCTGTCCTATTTAACTAACCCCCCTTTTTATGCCTGAATTAGGAATAGACTATATTACCATAGCTTTCCGGTATCAGTCTTATCTGACCTAAATAGAGATAAAAACTGATAGACCAAACAACACAAAAAAGTTCTTTATTTTCCCGCATTATTTTGAAGTAAATATCTCAAGTTATGAATGAAACCTAATTCAAGTATTCCTTTCTTTTTTTCTACTTCAGACACACTCTTCTTCTTCTTCTTTGTTCTCGATATATGATTATGGGGGATTTCAAACGACCAGGCCTATAGTTATGATGAACTGCACGGTGGCATCCAGGTCCGTCTCGCTCCCATAAAGTTTTTGATTGAAGGAGGTTATCTGTGGCCAGAACCTGTTGCGAGCTGTGTCATGTAAAGGGCATGTTTGGAGAACATGTTCTGCATTCTCTGGAGACATCCCACATGGGCAGTCCTCACTGTTTCCAATGCCTAGCCTTCGGAACATGTGTTGTCTTAGTCTGTTGTGCCCAGTTCTGAGTCTGAAGATAATATTTTGAGCTTGTCTGGGAAGATTATAATAGGGTCGTTTTTGTCATGATCTGGGTGGTTCCTCATCCATTCCTGCTGGATCCGTTCACCTATACAGCCCTTCATTTCTTCCGCATCCAGAGGGACATACACCTGTATTTCTTTGCTGCCAGATTTTGCCAATTGGTCAGCAATCTCATTGCCATCTACCTTGGTGTATCCTGGTATCCATTGCAGAACTGTTTCCTTTGAGTTTTGGGTCAATTTATGAAGAGCTGTTCTGAGCTGGTTTAATTGAGTGTAGTGAGGATCCTGCAGAAACTGTATAATTTTTTTGGCATCTGTGAGTATGACTATGTTGTTGTTTGGTGAGGAGTTTGTGAATATGTTGACAGCTTCTTCAATTGCTTCTTTTTCGGCTTTGAAAGAGCTCTAAAGTTTTCCCAGTGGGCATACTATGTTTTATTATTTCTCCATTTGGCTATTCTATATAGATTCCAGCACCTCCATTTTGGCAGTTAGGTTTGCGAGAACCATCTGTGAATGCTCTTATCCATAGAGAACTGGGGTAGAGTTTATTTATTTCATTCATTGCCGTTGCAGAGAGAGTGTTAATATCATGTTTAGATTTTTCTTTATTCCAGCTAGGGAGTCTCTCGTGGTTATTGGACGGAAGGAGTCCCAAGGGGGCAAGTCACTGTAAGGTTTTGAATTATTTAGGGAGACTGTATCCAGGTTGTATTTTTGTTTTAATTTTCTGGCTGCTGTAATGAAGTTTGTTCTTTGCAGTCTTTGAGTAGAGTTAGACTTTTGTACTCTCTTGTTAAGCGGGTGGTTTTCCAGTGTTACAATTTTTGTGTACTGAGAGAGTATTTTGTTGTCCCTTCTTTCTTCAGTAGTTTGTAGAGATGTTATACTTTCCATGGTTGTGATTGGCGTTGACCTCATACCTCCTGTCATAATTCGTAGCCCAATGTTTTGAACTTTGTCCAGTTTTTTTAAACTTGTTTTGGCTGCTGTTCCCCAGGAAGTGGCTCCATATTCCAGGCTGGGTCTTACGTAGCTGGTGTAGGTTTTTTTTTAGAACAGACATGTTCGCTCCCCAGTCTGTGCCAGCTAGTTTCTTCATTAGATTTATGTGTTTTATCCCTTTGGACTGAGTTGCTTCTATTTGTTTAGACCATGTGAGTCTAGGGTCGAAGGTGACACCTAAGATAGATAACTCTGTCAAAATAACAGGTTCTTTGTTTTACAAAAAAATATTTTGATAAAGCTGTACATAATTTTAACTTGATTTATATTACAATCAAAAAACAAAGAAATGGGTAACATATCTTTGAAAGTATGTAATAAACATGTTTATTAATAAATGAATTCCAAAAAAAAATATACTGTGGCACCACCCGATAGTTCATTTTGCTTTAGTTTTCCATTGTGACGTCACCAAACCTTGTTCTTTCATTCATACTTTCCTTTAAATCATTATCTGACTATTTCCCATAAAACGCAAATTAAAAACGCATTTCAAATCTAAATCAATATCACTTTAATGTTCAATTAAAATGTATCTTCAAAGTTATTTATCTAAATATGCGAGGAATTTTATCCAAATCGTGACAAAATCCATCTAAATTAAAAAAATTTGCAGAAAAATAAATTATTGACCTATTTTTAAACTGTAAACAAACAATAAAAGATCGTTGTCTGCTCTTTAAAGAAGTTTAACTTTTGTAGCTTAATATAGTTTAAAGAAAACACGGAATCAAAAGTAGCGGAAGATAATGTGTCGTATTACTACTAATAGACTAAACACGATTCCAATCTTCCTTTTTAATATATTTTTACCATTACATAAAGAACTAAAAGCGATCGACGTTATTGTAGTTTTAAAAAAGCAAAGAAAGTTATTGTTTTAATTTAATTGTATCGCGCTAAATATTTCAAAATTATGTTGCGCTAAAAAATTTCTTACAAATTTCAAACAACAAAGAAATCCGGCTTAAATCCGGCACATTTTAACCGGAGTCGGAATCGGAACCGGATTTGTTAAAACTGCCGGAATCCGGCTTAACAGGAACCGGAATCGGATTCCGGTACAGCCCTAATATATATACATATTGCACATTTCAAATGACATCTATTTTATAAAGTGTTCATTTTGTATTTGCACATATCCTTGTGAAATATTGTTGGAAGTACAGCAAATCAACCCGGCAGTAATATTTGGCTGTAGTAAGGAGAGTAAAGACAGCTGGACGTTGTGCGAACGACATAATTCCGAGAATACTGAAATATATAATACCCACACTACATCTGCCCCGATAACATTTAAGGGTTTGGGAACTTTCTAAAATTGTATACTGGTAATGTTTAAATTTTATAATAAGCCTTGTCTAGAATATCTCGCTCAGTTTGTATTATTTATATATATATATATATTATGCTTTCTATTTTTATGAGTTTCACTTAACTTTCAAATTGTATCGTTATCTGATGCTGTTTATTCAAAAACCCACACAATGGTAATAAGATTGAATAATATTGACTGTTATAGGCCAGCGAAAATATAATTGATTCAAACAGACCTGCCGTTAGGTGAGGTAACTTAAACCTTTGTCAGGAGGCATACGAATTTAGATCCTTTCGTTTCCCTAAAATGATATAAAATGACTTGCTAGTTATAGGAAAAGACCTGAATTTTAGTGAATGATGAATTTTCTGGCCCTAGCCTTAATTCAAATCTGAGGTGAATGGAATATACTTTAAATGTGAAGTCCAAATAACAATACGTAAATAAGCTGTAGGTCAGAGCTAGTGTCTTGATAAAGTAGAACTAGGGGAGTAGCAGCCCGGTAGCCTAGGGGGGCACTGGGGGGGGCGTAACTAAAATGAGAAAAACGGCCCCCTTTCTGGGTATTGGTGCCCCCCTGCTTACTTCGATCTGGCTACGGGCCTGGGGGTAGTGTAGTTTAGTATACTGAATATAGACAATCGAAATGAGAACCCTTGGCCTAATCCATGACATAAACAGGTGGTCTGATTTATTTATTTATTTTTTTGAAATATTATCTATGCAATATTTGTTCTCAAAATGAAATGATTTAGATAGTCAGAAAATAAAAAAAAAAGCATTGAAAAAGTTAAAAATATACTTTAACTTTAAAAAAAAATATTCTTTGATCTGAAATAATTTCAGATCGATATAAAACTCTGTATTGTCTCTACATGAGTAATGTAAAAGGAACTCACAATTATCTATGTAGGAACTATATTGGCTCAAACTTCGTTTGGTTGTTATACGATCTAAATGCCGTGGAATACGGGTTTAAATCCCAAGGAGCATATTTTCCAGTCAACTGGGTCGGTTTTTAAGTTACTGTCAGACCCCAGGCCTGTGACCACATACGGGTTATATTTTAAAACAATATCTTTCACAGTTAAAATTTTTGACAATGTCACAATTAAGAGGGATAGTGCAGAAAAATGTCTGCCACATAGTTATTAGTATACAGTTAACAGTAAATTGTTAACAGTAAATGATTAACAGTAATAGTTGACAGTAAATAGTTGACAGTAAATAGTTGACAGTAAATAGTTAACAGTAAATAGTTAACAGTAAATAGTTGACAGTAAATAGTTGACAGTAAATAGTTGACAGTTATAGTTGACAGTAAATAGTTAATAGTAAATAGTTAACAGTAAATAGTTAACAGTAAATAGTTGACAGTAAATAGTTGACAGTAAATAGTTGACAGTTATAGTTGACAGTAAATAGTTAATAATAAATAGTTAACAGTAAATAGTTGACAGTAATAGTTGACAGTAATAGTAGACAGTAAATAATTGACAGTAAATAGTTGGCAGTAATAGTTGGCAGTAATCGTTGACAGTAAATAGTTAACAGTAAATAGTTAACAGTAAATAGTTGACAGTAATAGTTGACATTAAATAGTTGACAGTAAATAGTTGACAGTAATAGTTTACAGTAATAGTTGACAGTAAACAGTTGACAGTAAATAGTTGACAGTAAATAGATAACAGTAAATAGTTAACAGTAAATAGTTGACAGTAAATAGTTAACAGTAAATAGTTGACAATAATAGTTGACAGTAAATAGTTGACAGTACATAGTTGACCATAATAGTTGACAGTAATAGTTGTCAGTAAAAAGTTGACAGTAAATAGATAACAGCAAATAGTTAACAGTAAATAGTTAACAGTAAATAGTTGAAAGTAAATTGTTGACAGTAATAGTTCTTCAAATGTTTAAGAACAGAAAACGATCATCTGTCAATTTGTCCTCAAAATATTTCTGTCTATTCTGCATGACTAACGGGGGACAATTTTAGTCAGGGCCTAAAGGCCTTATTAGCCGAAAGGTATTCCAGCCCTTGCCAATAATGTGTTCGTACTGCCTCCGTAGCCTTCGCACACTCAGGTATGCTGAAGATGTAAAAGGCATTACAAAATCCTTCACAAAATAGTGTCTTGTGATCAAGAGATATACATATCTTAATAAAAGAAACTTAAAATATATAGCAGGTATAACGCAGCTGCATTTAACATCACAGATATTGGATCACAGATGTTGTATCACAGATGTTGGATCACAGATGTTGAATCACAGATGTTGGATCACAGATGTTGGATCACAGATGTTGGATCACAGATGTTGGATCACAGATGTTGAATCACAGATGTTGGATCACAGATGTTGTTCAAAGATGTTGTTCAAAGATGTTGGATCGATGTTGAATCACAGATGTTGGGCCTTAATTATTCATTACATGGCTTTACTTTTTTGTAATATAAATTAGTATTTATTACAAAAAAAATTCAAAGAGATTTATTTTACCAAAAATTCAAGATATTCTATTTTATGAAATCCTTTACACACACACATACAATAGTTGATTTTAGATTTTAGTAAAGATTTAATTCAAACTAATTGGCAGAAATTATTGATAAAAAATCTCTTCAAAAATACTCCACTTTAAAATATAGAAAAAAATATAAATTATTCTTTTTAACCAGAAAGTGTTCCATGTTTTTAAAAAAAATGTCATTCCTTTCCCTACATTCCTAATAACACAATGGATTTACATAATTTTCCCTGTCAGAAGCCCGGCCTGTAGTCATTAAACAACTCAGTGAGAGTATTTAGAAATATATAACGGTAGTACGATGACATTGAACAATTTTTTTTTAAATTTTACGTTTCAGAAGTTTAGTTAATGCAAAGGTGAAAAATGAATATGAAAAAAATTGAAGTCTTTTTGTTTAAATATTGTTTTTTATTTGACTTTTACTACCATTTCGTTGGATAATTGTAATTGTACTTTTAATTGAATTTATAAAAAAAGATCTAATTTGATCATCAGAAGGGGACACTGTTTACTCAATTTCATTAGCTCCTCTTAATTTCTGGTCACTGGTCTATGGAAATGAGTGCAAGTGTTCTAAATCTTCCAATAAAATTGTCCAGTATCTAAAAATAAAAGAGACAAAATAGTAAGTCTTAAAACTACATCACCTAATCAGTAATGGTCTAAAATAAATATCTAAATTTCCTATCTAGTTATTTAGCAGTAAAATGTTTATATCTGCTTTTAAATTAGTTTGTATTTCCACTGTTTTAAAAAAAAAATCAAATGTCTATAAAAATTATTTATTTTTAAAAAAAGACATCAATAAAGTCAGTTTAAGGCGTTAGATTATGAAAGATTTCTCGAAATATCCTTTTTGTAGTCCAAATTTAAAACCTTGGACCCTCATTAAACTAACGGAAGTAAACGTACATTTCTCTTCACTCTGCGTTTTGATATTGAGTTGCACTCACCGAACAAATTCAAAATGGCTGACTATTCCGTTTCCATCGCCGTCCAACAGGGCGTAGAAATTGTCAAAGTCGTGATGGTCAAGCTGGTCATCGCTGTCCACGTCGTAGATGTCGTAAAGTGCCTGGGCAAAGTCATGGAGTGTGGGCTCGTGTTGGGTAACGTAGCTAGTGTACTCCACTCGACTTATTCGGCCATTGCCGTTGGTATCATGATTCTGGCGGACATAAAAGAGAGATAACTTTAAACAAAAAGTTTTATTTTATTTTTTAAAAGTGAAAAACATTACAAATTCAGTTTTAATAAAACTAATGTATGGGCACAGAAATTGTGGGACGGATGGCCAAGTGGTACATACTCGACGGTCGACCTGAGAGTCATGGGTTCGATCCTCGTTGAGAACCATGTAGATTTTCTAGGTGTAAAGTCATCCCACAAGTCCACCCAGCTTTAAATGGGTACCTGACTTAAGTTGGGGAAGTAAAGGCGGCTGGGCGTTGTGCTAACCACACAATCCCTTCATATGCCGAGGTTATAGAAACAGGTGAATTCTACACATCATCTGCCCCGATGGCCCGATAGGGCTAAGAGAACTTTTATGGGCACAGAATATAAATTATACAAAGTGCGCATCGTTGATTTAATTATTTTTTTCGAATTAATATTTAGGAGCTGCACTATTCAAAAAGGAAAAAAAGGACGAATGGAGGAAAGTTTTTAAGTCATTGTTAGATGTGTTTTTAAATAGCGATGAGCTTTCGGTATGATTTATTATTTCGTGGGTCGGGTTTACATTTGCCTTTTGGTCATGAACCATTCAAAATTGTACAGTATCTATTAAACATAAATTAAAGACTATAACATTCAGGCCCGTAGCCAGGAATATTTGATTGGGGGGGGGCCGAAGACATTTGGGGGGGGGGGCGAAGAAATGATCGGGGCGGATCTAGACTATTTTGACGGGGGGGGGGGGCTAAACTGTTTTCATTGTTGAAAATTGGTCTTTGAACAAAGAATATTTCGATAATTTAATGATGTCTTACCTAAACTTGCGATAACGGGAGGGGGGGTTAGAAGAAATGCTCGGGGGGAGGGCGAAAATGGAGGCGCGAAGCTCCGAAAGCTTGCGAACGGAGAGGAGGGGTTTGGGGAGGGGATCTCAGTAAGTCCCCTCCCCAAGAAATTTTTTGCAGTTCTATATCTGGAATGGTGCATTTTAGTACCGATTGTTTAGCTATTAATTAGAAATATATAATTTTAACTACGTTTGAATAATGCATGGCATGTTGCAGTTTTGTTAAAAATAATTTAAATAGTAAAGAGTTTTAATGATAAAAATTTATTGAGGCTGAGCAATTTCTGATTCCTGTTATAAATATATTGACCAATAGTTCTGCTACACAATTGTTACATAATAGATACCTGATATATATTATTATACTGTTTGTTTAATATACAACCCGGGAAGAACGACAAAGATGCATGAATAAAGCTTAGCTATTTATGTGATATTTCTTATAAAATATTGAAAACAAAGAACAGATCTATCAACAACAACAGTCGCAATTATTCAATTTAAAAAAAAATTAATTCTGCTATAAAGTAAATATGCAAATTAAATAACATCACTCAGAAATCACGGAGTTTGTACTTTATTATTTTATTATACATATGTATAAAAATGAAGTCAGAAGCCAATGTTATTTTAATAACTTATTTAAGTTGCTAGTTGTCCTCAGAAGATATCAATATATAAAACTATTACAAGGTTGCAAACAGGCCCATCGACAGAAATTTCGGGGCCCCCTGGGCTGATATTAATATTTTAAAAAGTTGATTGGCCAGCTCAGTCCAGGTCCCTAAAACTCGCCGGGCCCCTGGGCATTGCCCCCCTGCCCCCCCCACTCGCCGGCGCTGGTTGCGAACTTATATTACTATACGTTTCAAATTTGCAAACTTCGTGGTTTAGCCAGCCCCGTAGCCCATGGGGGGCACTGGGGGGCGTGCCCCCCCTGCTAGGTGTGGAGTGCCCCCCCACTTAAGAAAGAAGAAAAAGAGGAAAAAATAAAGAAAAAGTAAAGGTGACCCCTTTCTGGGTTTTGGTGCCTCCCTGCTTACTTTGACCTGGCTACGGGCCTGGGTTTAGCACTGAATTTACCTAAAAATGCTTCAGCATTCAGATTGTCTGTTAAATCTTTTTCAAATGCAAGCAGGACAAGATTGCTTAGACGCTTTTGTAACATTGATCTGCGATATGGGGTGAGCATTAGTGTGAGGGTTGAGAAACTGCTCTCACACACGGCTGTTGAAGCACCAAATGCCAATGCTACCCAAAATACCCAGAAGTGAACTTCAATAAGATTCAATCTTTTATGCCAAAAAGTTAGATAAGCTATATATGTAAGTATATATAAATAGCCTGAATGATTGCCAAAATATAAACTTTTAAGTTTTTATTATTATTGATTCATTAATCAAAATGATTGATATTTTATAGCCGTTATTATTAAAACTTTGTCAAAAAACTCAAATCATGCACGGGGGGGGAGGCTCAGGTCATGCACGGGGGGCTCAGCCCCCTAGCCCCCCCTCTGGCTACGGGCCTGATAACATTAAAAGTTTTACATTTCTAATAAAAGAAGTTTATAAACCATAAATGTTGTTACCTGTACCAGAATTTATATGACGATACATCAGAATTGGATGACAGAAATAGTATTTTTTTTGTGGGGGGGGGGGGGGGGAGGGAATTTTCGGGGTATGAGATTTTAATTAAAAACGAATAATTCATTAATCTGTCAAATCCTTCAACTAAATTCTACAAGATGAATATTAAGAAAAACAAAAAAAAAAAAACTATTTATTTTAGAAAACAGTCACCCTAAAAGACAAATCGATTTCACTTCTGTCAACATTTCCATTGAGATTGGCGTCAATATCTAGAAACATGACAGTGGCCGTCAGGTTGTATGGTTTGAGACTCGCTGACGCCAAGATGGGCAAACAAAACAATATGGCGTACAATAGTGACATTTCTGAAGTTTGAGCTGCAGATGAAATATGTAAAAAGGATGGTTCATTTTCAATTTAAATATTTAATAATACTGCTTCTTTGAAACTTAAGTTTATGATATCAATAAATATTTAAATAAACAGAATGAAAAATGATGTCAGAAATAAATACGTAAACACACTATCAAAGGCTATTTATAGCCTACACACTAATAAAGTTAAAAAAATAATTCTAAAATTCTATTAATCTCATAAAACATTCATAACCAGCTACAAACCTTTAAATTTTAAAATTGAATGAAGATTTGACGGAACAAACCACGGTTTTAACAAGTCTGTCCTATTTAACTAACCCCCCTTTTTATGCCTGAATTAGGAATAGACTATATTACCATAGCTTTCCGGTATCAGTCTTATCTGACCTAAATAGAGATAAAAACTGATAGACCAAACAACACAAAAAAGTTCTTTATTTTCCCGCATTATTTTGAAGTAAATATCTCAAATTATGAATGAAACTTGATTCAAGTATTCCTTTCTTTTTTTTTTACTTCAGACACAAACACTTAGCATGCTAATTATAAACAGCTGAGAATACAGATTATCTTATAGTTTCTAACTATCAAAATGAATTTCCAAACTATGAACTGTTTGATCTATTTTGCTTAGACTGACCACAGCATGTACCACTTTCAATTGTGTATGACGCCCACACCTAAATAAAAATAATTGAAGGGCCAATCTAAAAAGATTCACCATAGAGGAGAAGAACTTTTAGCAACTAGACCAGGTATAAAACATTAAAGATATCACTCTAGCATCAAGACAAAGTAGAAAGCATTGCAGATATCGCTTTAGCAACTAGACCAGGTATAAAACATTAAAAATATCACTCTAGCATCAAGACAAAGTAGTAAGCATTGCAGATATCGCTTTAGCAACTAAACCAGGTATAAAGCATTAAAGATATCACTAAAGCATCAAGACAAAGTAGAGAGCATTGCAGACATCGCTTTAGCAACTAGACCAGGTATAAAACATTAAAGATATCACTCTAGCATTAAGACAAAGTAGAAAGCATTGCAGATATCGCTTTAGCAACTAAACTAGGTATAAAGCATTATAGTTTCTGCTTTTGAAACGATGTTGCTTTTTGGAAAGCATCAAACAGTAATGTATATGTTAAAAAAAAAGATTAAATTATCTGAGTATTATTTTGCACACCTAAATACTGCCAGTTATTCATGACTCTGTCAATTAATATCATTTTTTTACAATATTTTGCAGAACATAAGTGTACTGAATAAAAATACGCATTTAGTCTGTAAAATTAAAGACAAGATTAGCGATGTCTGGGCTTAGCAACATTTTATGATTTTGATCATCTCATTCAATCGGGATTTATACATTTGCTATCAATCAATCAATTAGGCAAAGTGGGGCTATAGTGTTAGTTCCATATTCAGCAGCAATGGACAAAATGAAACAGAAACCTAACAGGGGTGTTCTTCTTAGCTATTTTTGTAATATCACATTTATAAACTGTTTCTATCTCTATCGCTAATCCAATGTATTGGTCTACAGATATGAATGAAGCAGTAAACGGGAGTTTTACAGTATATATCAATCTTTTCGCCTAATTGACCTTCGCAAACTATCAGACTAAATGAATTACTTTAGTACACTTGTCACACGAGAACATTAAATAAAATATAATACTTAAACGATTAAATAATTCTCTGTACCTTAACGACCTTAAAAAAAGAATTAAAATAGATTTAAATGCACCCACCATTCCTTCTTTCAGCTCCCACCAACTATTAAATCGGCCGATTGAAAATGAATTAGTTTAATACTTTATCTTACAGACAGAGAGACAGAAACCGTGATTTACCATGACCTATTAGCCTAATTTAGAGATTTTTTTTTGTGTTCCAAGTGAATTAATCTTTTACTTTGCCGTGCACAATCTGTGAAGTTCATAAAGCCTTAATCTAAAATATGGTCAAAGAGTTTTTGATGGGCAAAAGTTAAAAAATTTTAACTAAAATGTAACTAGCTTTAAGTAAAACTCTTTTTAAAATGTTAAATAGAAAGTTTAACTTTTTAAAACAAATTTAGTTAAATTTTGTTTAACTACATTTTTTTAGTTATAACTAAAAAGTTTAAACAAAAATATTGTAACTAAAAAATATTTCCTTTCCATTTATTGAATATTTCGGAAAATTTCAAATTATCATGTGAAAAATCTGTCTTTAGCCTTTTCTTATTCATAAAATTTCTTTATTTAACATTTTTGGTTTTTATATTTCCTTCTACACTTTGGGTGCGTTGTTTCGATCAACCGGTGACCACAACCGCAATTGTTATGAAACTGGGTTTTTTCATGATGTATCAGGATTTTTACAACGGCTTGGTTGATTTCAAAATGGCCGACATAATGAACATTTTGTAGATACAATACAACAATTCCCAGTACTGCAGCCGTTGAACGATTTTTTAGTGTTGCCGACCAAATTTTAACACCTAGAAGCTGTAAAATGTCCGATGTTCTTTTTGATGAATTAGTTTTTCTTAGATATAAATTAAAAAACTAGTTTGAAAGTTGTTATTGTTATAATCCTTATGAAAATGTTAACATTATAAACAAAATGATTAATGTGAATAATATTGATATTTTCATTCATTTACATATTTATTGTTTATTAAACCTTAAAATTTTCCATTCAAATCTATGTTTGTTAAACTAAAAATTAAAAGTTTGAGTTAAAGGTTACTCTTATGATAAAAAGATAGTTAACTGATAGTTTAACTACTTTTTAATAAGGTAGTTACAACAATAGTTTAGCTATTAATTTTTAGTTACTGCCCATCACTCTATTCAATTAAGCAAAATGTGTTTTCTAATTGAAGAATTAAGTTACGTAAACAACAGTTATTATATTAAATCTAAAAAACCTACAATTAAGTTACTTAAACAACAGTTATGATATATAATCTAAAAAAACCTACAATTAAGTTACTTAAATAACAGTTATTATATTAAATCTAAAAAAAACTACAATTAAGTTACTTAAACAACAGTTATTATATTAAATCTAAAAAAACCTACAATTAAGTTACTTAAACAACAGTTATTATATTAAATCTAAAAAAACCTACAATTAAGTTACTTAAACAACAGTTATTATATTTAAGCTAAAAAACTAATATCAATGTTGGATAATTTAGTATATAGTTGTTCTAGGGCTGACGGATTTCATTGAATGAAATCTCGTTGTATAGTTTGTTTTTTACGGTTACAAATATATGTATTTTAATGATTTATTAATATATATATATATATATATATATATATATATATATATATATATATTATATTATATATATATATATATGTGTGTCTGTGTGTATAAAAATGTATGTGAAAAAAATCTTCCATAAACATTCCTTTTTAAAAGTGTGATTTTCAAAAGCAGCTTTACTGTCAAGCATAAATATATTAACTTTTATAATATTTTTTTTTTACATTACTAGTTATTTTTTTATATTTTCAAATAACAAATAATATTTCAATACAAAAGAATGAAAATATTTAGTACTATTGATACTTGTAAACATTAAGTGCTACAAATACATGTCAACATTCAGTGCTACTAAAAAATGTCAACATTCAGTGCTACTAATACATGTCAACATTCAGTGATACTCATTTAACCATTAATTTAAAATTTTGGTTTTGCTATTAGCTGAATGATATTACTTCATTCTTACTCCAATGGCTAATGTATGAATACATAGGCTGCAATAAGCAGATTGTGTTCAAATCCTCGCCGTCAATGATTGTAATTTATGACGGTACGACTAATACATAGGTCATAAGCTTTAATTAAAATACAAGTCAAGACAGTTTGTTAGTTGATCATTTTATTTTATGATTTATTTTAGCGACTTTCTCACATTTGAACATTTTCCTTTGTGCAGATCTGAATGAAATCTCTCAAGGTTGAGCATGTAGGTGTTCTAGGTCTGTAAATAGTATAGTCCAATACCTGGGTAAAAATAATAAAAAGAGGAGGAGCAAAAAATTTAGAGTGCTTTCAGTTACAAAGTTATAAAAATGAGATTCTTTAATTGATATATTTCTGATTTTACATCTTATCAGTTATTACATCTCAGAAAAAATAAATTTAGACTCAGTAGCATAAGGCGATTGTACTATTTTACTTTTTCCCCATAAACGATGTTTATCGATCTTCATGTAATTATTAAGTAGCACCTTCCGGGGGAAATTGTAACGGACTGTTACATGTGCTAATTGTGTTACGGCCTGTCTGGTTCACTTGCGTTGACTTTCCCTTAAAGCTCTTATATGTTTAAGGTTGTACTCAAACCTTTGTCGCGATATTATCACAAAAGGTGCGAAACTATGCCCGCGTGTACCCCTCACACGTATGTTCGCAAACATATGCACCTCTTCAAACTCTCGGTAGCAGCGGCGTAGCGTGGATATCGGCCGCCCAGGGCGGAAGACGATTTTGCCGCCCTCTCATTTAGGTATTTCAATTTAATCTATACATTTTTGCCGCCCTCCCCCCCCCCATAAAAAGTAATAAAAAGTGCCGCCCCCCCCCCTAGGTACGCCACTGCTCGGTAGATTTAAAACTAAACTACATGTCTCTGCGTAACCCTGCATAGACTTCCCCGCACCCGTCGAGGTACGCGTACCTCTGTTGAGAACTGCGGACTCAGACAAAAGTCAGAAGAACCCATCGATCAAGATGCGTTGTTGGTAAAACTATTAATTTACATATATAAGCACAGTAATTCACTACACATCAGAAGTCTCAATTAGTTCATACAGAAATATTACTTTGCCTGTACTCTGACTAAAAAGGTCAATGCAAATAGGGATTTTATTCATCTCTTAAGATTCTCCTAGTTTCTATCTACTTCAAAAGTCAACTGTCTCTAAACTAATCATGTGTCATCTAGTGGACTATATCGCCATGTCCACTCTACTCACGAGCTTATCTCCAACGTCATATTCTTGACCTACTGTCCTTGAGTACTTCCTCTCTGTCCAAGACAAGCCGTATATACTCTACTTACAATCATCGACTTAATTACGCTTACTAAGTAACATTTCACATTCAAATTGGCCATTCTATTCTATTCTCATTGCGAAGCGTGATCTAGTTCTCATGGATTAATTGTCTTTCAGCCTTTAGTGTTTTGTGGCTTTATTTGTCTAATGCCCCCCTCCAGTATCCATGGTTATATGCCTGTCCAGTGTCCGGTTTCATTTTACACATTGGCCGCCAATAGTTGAGATTACTTGTCGGATCATCTTTAACGTTTTTACCCCCCCCCCCCCACCTGTCTCCTTTAGTCATCTGTCGCCTCATCCACCATTATTTGTATCTAGCCTACTTGTTTAATGTCAATTAGCTTACAACACCTAAGGGACTAGAATTAAGGCCTCCAAGTCCAACCCTATTTCCTAGCACCGATAAATTATTTAAGGACAGAAACGACCTCTTACCGGACAAATTCATAGTGACTGACTTGACCGTTGCCATCTCCATCAATCAGGCCAAAGAAGTTTTCATAGTCGTGGAGGTCAAGCTGGTCATCGCTGTCCACGTCGTAGATGTCGTAAAGGGCGTGGGAGAGGTCGTACAGTGTCGGCTCGTTGGTGTTGATGTACGTGGTGTACTCTGACCGGCTGACTCTACCGTTGTCGTTGACGTCGTAACGCTGAGGGAACAAGTTATTGCTCGTTTCATCTAGATAAGTGAAACAAGTAACTATGGGCAGTATTTGACTTTCTACTACACTACCACAACGTTTTCGCTAATATACATTATGGTTTTCTATATTTAAATAATGATTTTTTTTTATTTTACACAAAACGTCTATGTTTTACTTATAGAAAGTGAAGCGCAGATGAAGTTAACATGATTGCTCTTTGCTCAAAGGTTTTTATTAGGGAGCGACCGATAATCGGATCGGTATCGGACCGATATTGGCACTATCGGTTAATATCGGATCGGCCGATTGTTGTAGGGAGCGACCGATAGTCGAACCGATATTGGCACTATGGGTTAACTATCGGACCGGCCGTTTTTTGGCTGCCGATACATTTTTTGTTTTCACAACAGAGTTGCAGGAAAAAAAATCCGTAAATAACCCAATTCTATAACCAGATCAGACAAGATTTTTTAAAAAAAGGGAAAAAAAACCCGTACACAGATATTGTCACGTCTACATCAGAGATATGACCTTGAAACAATAGGATTGGCATTTCTTAATTCAAATGTATGACCTTGAATGATACAATTAGTGAACATCTGTGTGCATTTTTTTTTTGGGATGGGAAGTTGGGGGGGGGGGGGGTAAACAAGACACGCGTGGGCGAAGTGTTACAAAATATGTGAATATGGGTTGACATACGTCATACAGCACGACAAAAACACGTGTTTGGCATTGTTGTTCTTTAAGGGGCTGTCCATTAATTACGTCAACAAAATAGGGTAGGGGGGGTCAGAAAATTTTTGACAATTGTTGACAAGGGGGAAGGGGGTGAGGTCAAGAAAAGTTGACGTCAAAAATGTTACATTTTTAAATTTAATATAATTACTTAATAAATAGGAAAATTAAGCAGCGTTTGTAGTTCTGTGTTACACACTCGCTTAACATTCAATATTTTAATTAAACTAACTATATTCCTACTAATTTTGCCACATAAACATTTTGGAAGCCACCTTTTTTAGGGGGGGGGGGGTAATCAAATGTTGACGTAATTTTATAGGGGGGGGGGTCTCTGGAAGTTTGACAAGTTGTTGACAAGGGGGAGGGGGGGGAGGTAAAAATCGCCAAAAATTTGTTGACATAAATAATGGGCAGCCCCTAAAAATAAACTATCGGTATAGGTAAAAATGCTGGGGGAAAATATCGGTATAGGACTATCGGTAAAAAGGCATATCGGTCGCTCCCTAGTTTTTATAAGAAATCATAACTTATACAAGTCTGTTAATGTGTCAACTACAGATTTACGTCAGTTTATGTTTCAACTACTATGTCTGTTTATGTGTCCACTACAGATATATGTCTGTTTATGTGACCATTCGATCCCCTCGAACGACCATATCAGTTAAAGTTTAAAAAAAAATTGACATCAAGAGAACATTGTCTTTCTTAAAATAAATATAAAAATGTTTAGTATATAAAAGTTTTATATACATGATTTAGATCTATTGTTATCCATGTTTGGGTAATTTGAACGTAAACTAAAACATAGTAATGTGAACAATAAACAGTTCCTATTTGAAATGGTGTGAATTACTACACACTTATACAGTTATACAGCCTTGACCATCAACATTAGCAGTATATAATGGGCTAAAATAGTATCTAGGTTGATCAAACCAAAGTACTGTAGGGCATAGATCGTTGAATTATCCAGTCTTCGACTTAAAACTCAAATCGAAAAATAAAAAGAAAGAAACACAATCGTATAACTAAATACATAATTTAAAAAAATAAAATTAGTAATTTCAGCTGTATTAAAAAATGGGAATTTCTTTTATAACTTAAGAACTATTTTTGTACCACCCCGCTTGAACAAGAAGTTAGTTATCAGCTTGACTAGTGGATAAGCCTGCTGCAGCTTGCTGAACGAAATCCGACAGTAAGGGTAACAAAGAAATATACGAAATACTACAGTAGAAAAGAATATGTGGCCTTTATTGCCATGAACAGAATACGAAATGAACAGAAATAACAAAGAAATGTATAACATACAACGCATACACCGCACGATATGAAAACTACCCGAGGGAGACACACGGCTTTGACGATTATGTATTTAAGTATGTATATGATGATACAATTATTTTTCTTGGCCGCCACTTGCCTCCCATGAGTAGGTTGTGCCCCTTTGACTGCACCATTAATGGACGGTCTGTGGGCCACTTGTCATCTTAACATTAGCCGAGAGTACAATGGTTATAACGCCAACATGACAGAGACTAATGCCAGGTACCCGTTTAACTTAGTGACATTTACTTGAAAAAATATCCATAATGTCTAGTGGGGATCGAACCCGAGCTCTTCACCGAACGATCGTTTGCTCTAGAAATATAATGTATTAAGAAGCGATAGTAAAGACATATATACTCTGAAAGAGCTGTCAATTTCGTTTCTGTCGATGTATCCACTGACGTCTTTGTCCAGGTCCAGGAACATGAATGTAGCGGTCAGATTGTAAGGTTTCAGATCGACAGCATACGTCACGGCGGGCAGCAGGAACAGAAGAACGTAGAATGGAGCCATCTGTGTTACTTCAATCTGTACACGAGCATGGAAACAATACAGCTT
>JAGDYQ010000093.1:3758654-3805963 GCA_021962125.1 Bulinus truncatus | reverse complement strand
ATTTTTCTTTCAGAAGTTTAGTTAATGTACTGATGAAACATGAAAGTGAAAGGGAAAAAAATGGAAGTCGGTTTTTTTTTTTTAAATACTGTTTTTTATTTGACTTTTACTACCATTTCGTGGGATAATTGTAATTGTACTTTTAATTGAATTTAAAAAAAAAAAGATCTAATTTGATCATCAGAAGTGACACTGTTTACTCAATTTCATTGGCTCCTCTTTAATTTCTGGTCACTGGTCTATGGAAATGAGTGCAAGTGTTCTAAATCTTGCAATAAAATTGTCCAGTATCTAAAAATAAAAGAAACAAAATAGTAAGCCTTAAAACTACATCCTCTAATCAGTAATGATCTAAAATAGATATCTAAATTTCCTATCTAGTTATTTAGCAGTAAAATGTTTATATATTCTTTTCAATTAGTTTGTATTTCCACTGTTTAAAAAAAAAATCAAATGTCTATAAAAATTATTTATTTGAAAAAAAAAAGACATCAATAAAGTCAGTTTAAGGCGTTAGATTATGAAAGATTTCTTGAAAGATCCTTTTTGTAGTCCAAGCTTGAAACCTTTGACCCTCATTAAACTAACGGAAGTAAACGTACATTTCAATTTACATTGAGTTTTGATATTGTGTAGCACTCACCGAACAAATTCAAAATGGCTGACTATTCCGTCACCATCGCCGTCCATCAGGGCGTAGAAATTGTCAAAGTCGTGATGGTCAAGCTGGTCATCGCTGTCCACGTCGTAGATATCGTAAAGTGCCTGGGCAAAATCATGGAGTGTGGGCTCGTGTTGGCTAACGTAGCTAGTGTACTCCATTCGACTTATTCGGCCATTGCCGTTGGTATCATAATGCTGGCGGACATAAAAGAGAAATAAAATTAAACAAAAAGTTTTATTTTATTATTTTAAACATGAAAAACAAGAAAAACTAATATTAAAAAAAAAAAATTACAAAATCAGTTTTAATAATAATATAGGCAAGTAATGTATGGACACAGAATATAAATTATACAAAGTGCGCATCGTTGATTTAATTATTTTTTTCGAATTAATAGTTAGGAGCTGCACTATTAAAAAAGGAAAAATAGGAAGAATGGAGGAATACTTTTTTTAGTCATTGTTAGTGGTGTTTTAAAATTGCGATGGGCTTTCTGTATGATTTATTATTTCGTGGGTCGGGTTTATATTTTGCCTTTTGGCCATGAACCATTAAAAATTGATATTGTATCTATCAAACATAAGTTAAAGACTATAATGTTAAAAAAATTCATTTCTAATAGAAGAAGTTTATAAACAATAAATTGTGTTACCTGTACCAGAATTTATATGACGATACATCAGAATTCGATGACAGAAATAGTATTTTTTTTGGGGGGGGGGGGGGGTTCGGGGTATGAGATTTTAATTAAAAAAAATAATTCATTAATCTGTCAAATCCTTCAACTAAATTCTATAAGATGAATATTAAGAAAAACGAAAAACTATTTATTTTAGAAAACAATCACCCTAAATGATAAATCGATTTCATTTCTGTCAACATTTCCATTGAGATCGGCGTCAGTGTCTAGAAACATGACAGTGGCCGTCAGGTTGTATGGTTTGAGACTTGCTGACGCCAAGATAGGCAAACAAAACAATACGGCGTACATTAGTGACATTTCTGAAGTTTGAGCTGCAGATGAGATAATTAAAAAGGATGGTTTATTTTGAAATCTAAATATTTGATAAATACTGTAATGATACTGCTTCTTTAAAACTTAGGTTTATGATATCAATATATATTTAAATAAACAGAATGAAAATGATGTGAGAAATAAATACGTTAACACACTATCAAAGGCTATTTATAGCCTACACACTAATTAAATAAAAAAAAAAGAATTCTAAAATTCTATTAATCTCATTAAACGGTCATAACCAGCAACAAACCTTTAAAATTTTAAAATTGAATGAAGATTTGACGGAACAAACCCCGGTTTTAACAAGTTTGTTTTGTCCTAATTAATTTATGCATGAATTAGGAATAGACTATATGACCATAGCTTTCCGGTATCAGTCTTATCTGACCTAAATAGAGATAAAAACTGATAGACCAAACAACACAAAAAAGTTGTTTATTTTTCCGCATTATTTTGAAGTAAATATCTCAAGTTATGAATGAAACTTAATTCAAGTATTCCTTTCTTTTTTTCTACTTCAGACACAAACACTTAGCATGCTAATTATAAACAGCTGATAATACAGATTATCTTATAGTTTCTAACTATCAAAATGAATTTCCAAACTATGAACTATTTGGTCTATTTTGCTTAGACTGACCACAGCGTGTACCACTTTCAATTGTGTATGACGCCCACACCTAAATAAAAATAATTGAAGGGTCAATCTAAAAAGATTCACCTAAGAGCAGAAGAGCTTTTAGAAACTAGACCAGGTATAAAACATTAAAGATATCACTCTAGCATCAAGACAAAGTAGAAAGCATTGCAGATATCGCCTTAGCAACTAGGCCAGGTATAAAGCATTAAAGATATCACTCTAGCATCAAGACAAAGTAGAAAGCATTGCAGATATCGCTTTAGCAACTAGACCAGGTATAAAGCATTAAAGATATCACTCTAGCATCAAGACAAAGTAGAAAGCATTGCAGATATCGCTTTAGCAACTAGACCAGGAATAAAGCATTAAAGATATCACTCTAGCATCAAGACAAAGTAGAAAGCATTGCAGATATCGCTTTAGCAACTAGACCAGGTATAAAGCATTAAAGATATCACTCTAGCATCAAGACAAAGTAGAAAGCATTGCAGATATCGCTTTAGCAACTAGACCAGGCATAAAGCATTAAAGATATCACTCTAGCATCAAGACAAAGTAGAAAGCATTGCAGATATCGCTTTAGCAACTAAACCAGGTATAAAGCATTATAGTTTCTGCTTTTGAAACGATGTTGCTTTTTGGAAAACATCAAACAGTAATGTATATGTCAAAAAAATGATCAAAGTATCTGAGTATTATTTTGCACATCTCAATACTGCCAGTTATTCATGACTCTGTCAATTAATATCATTTTTTTACAATATTTTGCAGAACAGAAGTGTACTGAATAAAAATACGCTTTTAGTCTGTAAAATTAAAGACAAGATCAGCGATGTCTGGGCTTAGCTACATTTTATGATTTTGATGTTCTCATTCAATCGGGATTTATACATTTGCTATCAATCAATCAATTAGTAAAAGTGGGGCTATAGTGTTAGTCCCATATTCAGCAACAATGGGCAAAATGAAACAGAAACCTAACAGGGGTGTTCTTCTTAGCTATTTTTGTAATATCACATTTATAAACTGTTTCTATCTCTATCGCTAATCCAATGTATTGGTCTACAGATATGAATGAAGCAGTGAACGGGAGTTTTACAGTATATATCAATCTTTTCGCCTAATTGACCTTCGCAAACTATCAGACTAAATGAATTACTTTAGTACACTTGTCACATGAGAACATTAAATAAAATATAATACTTAAACGATTAAATAATTCTCTAGACCTTAACGACCTTAAAAAAAGAATTAAAATAGATTTAAATGCACCCACCATTCCCTCATTCAGCTCCCACCAACTATTAAATCGGCCGATTGAATATGAATTAGTTTAATACTTTATCTTACAGACAGAGAGAAAGAAACCGTGATTTACCATGACCTATTAGCCTAATTTAAAGATTTTTTTTGTATTCCAAGTGAATTAATCTTTTACTTTGCAATGCACAATCTGCGAAGTTCATAGGGCCTTAATCTAAAATATGGTCAAAGAGTCTTTGATGGGCAAAAGTTACAAAATTTTAACTAAAATGTAACTAACTTTAAGTAAAACTCTTTTTAAAAAGTTAAATAGAATGTTTAACTTTTTTAAACAAATTTAGTTAAATTTTGTTTAACTACATTTTTTTAGTTATAACTAAAAAGTTTAACTAAAATATTGTAACTAAAAATATTTCCTTTCCATTTATTGAATATTTCGGAAAATTTCAAATTATCATGTGAAAATTGTGTAATTAGCCTTTTCTTATTCATAAAATTTCTTTATTTAACATTTTTGGTTTTTATATTTCCTTCTACACTTTGGGCGCGTTGTTTCGATCAACCGGTGCACCACAACCGCAATTGTTATGAAACTGGGTTTTTTCATGATGTATCAGGATTTTTACAACGACTTGGTTGATTTTAAAATGGCCGACATAATAAACATTTTGTAGATACAATACAACAATTCCCAGTACTGCAGTCGTTGAACGACTTTTTAGTGTTGCGGGCCAAATTTTAACACCTAGAAGGTGTAAAATGTCCGATGTTCTTTTTGATGAATTAGTTTTTCTTAGATATAAATTAAAAAACGAGTTTGAAAGTTGTTATTGTTATAATCCTTATGAAAATGTTAATATTATAAACAAAATGATTAATGTGAATAATATTGATATTTTCATTCATTTACATATTTATTGTTTATTAAACCTTTCAAATTTCCATTCAAAACTATGTTTGTTAAACTAAAAATTAAAAGTTTTAGTTAAAGGTTACTCTTATGATAAAAAGTTAGTTAACTGATAGTATAATTACTTTTTAAAAAGGTAGTTACAACAATAGTTTAGCTATTAATTTTTAGCTACTGCCCATCACTCTATTCAAATAATCAAAATGTCGTTTCTAATTGAAGATTTGAGTTACTTAAATAACAGTTATTATATTAAATCTAAAAAAAACCTACAATTAAGTTACTTAAACAACAGTTATTATGTTAAATCTGAAAAACTACAAATAAGTTACTCAAACAATAGTTATTATAGTTAAGCTGAAAAACTAACATCATTGTTCGATAATTTAGAAAATAGATGTTCTAGGTCTGACGGATTTCATTGAAAGAAATCTCGTTGTATAGGAGTTCCTTGGTTTTTACGGTTACAAATATATGTATTTTAATGATTTAATAATATATATATATATATATATATATATATATATATGTGTGTGTGTGTCTGTGTGTATAAAAATTTATGTGAAAAAAAATCTTCCATAAACATTCCTTTTTAAAAGTGTGATTTTCAAAAGCATCTTTACTCAGAATTTACTGTCAAGCATAAATATATTAACTTTTATAATATATTTTTTTTTCCATTACTAGTTTTTTTTTTATATTTTCAAATAACAATTAATATTTCAATACAAAACAATGAAAATATTTAGTACTATTGATACTTGTAAACATTAAGTGCTACAAATACATGTCAACATTTAGTGCTACTAATACATGTCAACATTCAGTTATACTCATTTAACCACTAATGTAAAATTTTGGTTTTACTCTTAGCTTAATGATATTACTTCTTTCTTACTCCAATTGCTAATGTATGAATACATAGGCTGCAATAAGCAGATTGTGTTCAAATCCTCACCGTCAATGATTGTAATTTATGACGGTACGACTAATACATAGGTCATGAGCTTTAATTAAAATACAAGTCAAGACAGTTTGTTAGTTGATCATTTTATTTTATGATTTATTTTAGCGACTTTCTCACATTTGAACATTTTCCTTTGTGCAGATCTGAATAAAATCTCTCAAGGTTGAGCATGTAGGTGTTCTAGGTCTGTAAATAGTATAGTCCAATACCTGGGTAAAAATAATAAAAAAGAGGAGGAGCGAAAATTTAGAGGTGCTTTGCAGTTACAAAATTATAAAAATGCGATTCTTTAATTGATATATTTCTGATTTTACATCTTATCAGTTATTACATCTCAGAAAAAATAAATTTAGACTCAGTAACATAAGGGCATTGTGCTGTTTTATTTTTTTTCCCTTAAACGATGTTTATCGATATTCATGTAATTATTAAATAGCACCTTCCGGGGGAAATTGTAACGGACTGTTACAGGTGCTAATGTGTTACGGCCTGTCTGGTTCACTTGCGTTGACTTTCCCTTAAACTCTTATATGTTAAGGTTATACTCAACCTTTGACGCGATATTATCACAAAAGGTGCGAAACTATGCCCGCGTGTACCCCTCACACGTAAGTTCGCAAACATATGCACCTCTTCAAACTCTCGGTAGCAGCGGCGTAGCGTGGGTATCGGCCGCCCAGGGCAGAAGACAATTTTTTCGCCCTCTCAATTTAATCTATACATTTTTGCCGACCCCCCCCTAAAAAGTAATAAAAAGTGCCGCCCGGTGCGGACCACACCCACCGCCCCCCCCCCAGGTACGCCACTGCTCGGTGGATTTAAAACTAAACTACATGTCTTTGCATAACCCTGCATAGACTTCCCCGCACCAGTCGAGGTACGCGTTAATCTGTTGAGAACCGCGCACTCAGACAAATGTTAGAACAACCGATCGATCAAGATGCATTTTTGGTAAATCTATTAATTTACATATATAAGCACAGTAATTCACTACACATCAGAAGTCTCAATTAGTTCATACAGAAAGATTACTTTGCCTGTACTCTGACTAAAGATCAATGCGAATAGGGATTTTGTTCATCTATAAGATTCACCTAGTTTCTATCTACTTCAAAAGTCAACTGTCTCTAAACTAATCATGTGTCATCTAGTGGACTATATCCACTCTACTCACGAGCTTATCTCCAATGTCATATTCTTGACCTGTGTACTTCCTCTCTGTCCAAGACAAGCCGTATATACTCTACTTACAATCATCGACTTAATTACGCTTACTAAGTAACATTTAACCTTCAAATTGGCCATTCTATTCTATTTTATTCTATTCTATTCTCATTGCGAAGCGTGATCTAGTTCTCATAGATTAATTAATTGTCTTTCAGCCTTTAGTGTTTTGTGGCTTTACTTGTCTAATGCCCCCCTCCAGTATCCATGGTTATATGTCTATCCAGTGTCCGGTTTCATTGTACACATTGGCCGCCAATAGTTTAGATTACTTGTCGGGTCATCTTTAACGTTTTTGCTTCCCCACCTGTCTCCTTTAGTCACCTTATCCACCATTATTTGTATCCAGCCTACTTTTTTAATGTCAATTAGCTTACAACACCTAAGGGACTAGAATTAAGGCCTCCAAGTCCAACCCTATTTCCTAACACTGATAAATTATTTAAGGACAGAAACGACCACGTACCGGACAAATTCATAGTGACTGACTTGACCGTTGCCATCTCCATCAATCAGGCCAAAGAAGTTTTCATAGTCGTGGAGGTCAAGCTGGTCATCGCTGTCCACGTCGTAGATGTCGTAAAGGGCGTGGGAGAGGTCGTACAGTGTCGGCTCATTGGTGTTGATGTACGTGGTGTACTCTGACCGGCTGACTCTACCGTTGTCGTTGACGTCGTAACGCTGAGGGAACAAGTTATTGTTCGTTACATCTAGATAAGTGCTGTCAGAGAAACAAGTAGCTATGGGCATTATTTGACTCTCTACTACACTGCCACAACGTTTTCGCTAATATAAATTATGGTTTTCTATATTTAAATAATGATTTTTTTTTATTTTACACAAAACGTCAATGTTTTACTCATAGAAACTGAAGCTCAGATGAAGTTAACATAATTGCTCTTTGCTCAATGGTTTTTATAAGAAATCATAAAATATACAAGTCTGTTAATGTGTCAACTACAGATATACGTCAGTTTATGTTTCAACTACTATGTCTGTTTATTTGTCCACTACAGATATATGTCTGTTTATGTGACCATTCGATCCCCTCAAACGACCATATCAGTTAAAGTTTAAAAAAAAATGGACATCAAGAGATCATTGTCTTTCTTAAATAAATATAAAAATGTTTAGTATATAAAAGTTTTATATACATGATTTAGATTTATTGTTATCCATGTTTGCGTAATTTGAATGTAAACTAAAACAAGGTAATGTGAACAATAAACAGTTCCTATATGAATTGGTGTGAATTACTACACACTTATATAGTTATAGAGCCTTGACCATCAACAGTAGCAGTATATAATGGGCTAAAATAGTATCTAGGTTGATCAAACCAAAGTACTGTAGGGCATAGATCGTTGAATTATCCAGTCTTCGACTTAAAACTAAAATCGAAAAATAAAAAGAAAGAAACACAATCATATAACTAAATACATGATTTAAAAAAACAAAATTAGTAATTTCAGCTGGTTGATCAAGAAGTTAGTTATCAGCTTGACTAGTGGATAAGCCTGCTGAAGCTGGCTGAACGAAATCCGAC
The DNA here is from genome assembly GCA_021962125.1 of Bulinus truncatus. Lineage (NCBI taxonomy): Eukaryota > Metazoa > Mollusca > Gastropoda > Planorbidae > Bulinus > Bulinus truncatus. Next base: position 3,797,728 of record JAGDYQ010000093.1, on the reverse strand, counting down.
AGTAAGGGTAACAAAGAAATATACGAAATACTACAGTAGAAACGAATATGTGGCCTTTATTGCCATGAACAGAATACGATATGAATAGAAATAACAAAGAAATGTATAACATACAACGCATACACTGCACGATATGAAAACTACCCAAGGGAGACACACGGCTTTGACGATTATGTATTTAAGGATGTATATGATGATACAATTATTTTTCATGGCCGCCACTTGCCTCCCATGAGTAGGTTGTGCCCCTTTGACTGCACCATTTATGGACGGTCTGTGGGCCACTTAGTCATCTTAACATTAGCCGAGAGTACAATGGTTATAACGCCAACATGACAGAGACTAATGCCAGGTACCCGTTTAACTTAGTGACATTTATTTGAAAAAATATCCATAATGTCTAGTGGGGATGGAACCCGAGCCCTTCACCGCACGATCGTTTGCTCTAGACATATAATGTATTAAGAAGCGATAGTAAAGACATATATACTCTGAAAGAGCTGTCAATTTCATTTCTGTCGATGTATCCACTGACGTCTTTGTCCAGGTCCAGGAACATGAATGTAGCTGTCAGATTGTAAGGTTTCAGATCGACAGCATACGTCACGGCGGGCAGCAGGAACAGAAGAACATAGAATGGAGCCATCTGTGTTACTTCAATCTGTACACGAGCATGGAAACAATATAGGTTACATGACGAGCTTAACGGTTATAATTGTAGAAATAAGAAAAGTAAGTAATGAAAAGTTACAAAATAGGGTCATTCCAAATCAACTCAACTAGTTTTTTGACAATTTTTGCAATACATTCATGATGTTTTTGCAAGTAAATATTACACAAAAAATTCATTTAAAAGTATTCACTTAAAAACATATTAGAATACATTTGTCAAATAAAAAAAAGAAATTCACAATAAGAAAACCCAGTCCATCAAAGATGTCAGTTCAAACATTCAAAATTACTATGGTCCACGATAGTGTATAAATCATGCCATTTCATGCAGATTTTTCACCAAGAAGGCGTTAAGACACCAACATGAAATTTTCACCATAGCTAGTACTTGCCAAGATTAACAAGTGTGCAAAATATAAAAAGTGTGAATTACTGTCCGCATGGTCATCTGGATGTCGCAATGCGTGCAAAAATGGACGACCATGATGCTTAAAGGGGCCCACCATGAGTACACTATTATTGATTAACAGAAATTCTCTATCAAAATAATAAACACATATATGGTACTTACTAATTGTATAACAAACATCATTTCATGTCTTATAGGTTCTTGGCTATACTGGGTCAAATATTGGTGAAAACTGTCTGAAGTGCAATGTTTGGAAATTTTTAGGGCATTTTGTTTGCAAGCTACACTTGAGATAAATACATCATTCAACTCAGGATAAAACAATGAGTAAATACTGAAAATTTCAGCCTGATACCTCTTTTATTTTTTGAAATATTCACGTTCAAATATCGCGAAAATGTAAATGCCACGCAAACTCGCGACTACCCTTAAAAATTTAAAAAAATCATATCTCAGAAAGTTTTTGACTAAATGGCCTGAAATTTTCAGGAATCACTCAACGTTGAATGTAACACAAGCCCTGAAAATTTCAGGAAGATCTGAGGGGGTCGGGTGAACACCACTGGTTGAGTTGACATGGAATGACACAATAACAAATGGACTGATTAAAAAATAACACTCATTAAAATATAGAAAAAAAAATATAGAAAAAAAAAATATAAATCTTGATTGCTGTAAGAAAAATTAACTGCATCATACAACAATACATTGAAATGCTTACCGTGCTATTAGTAAGGCGTTTGGCATGGTTGATTGTTTAAAACTATTTTCATGCATGGTCAATGAAGTAGAGTGTAATAGTTTCCACTATTTGTACTTATGGTATAGTATAAGTTATGTACATTTTCCATTTCTCAGTTACCCTAACCTGTAATATCCTCTTCAAAGTGTCCTGCTTGGGCCCATGACAATGTCCAGCAACTGATGGCCAAACACCAACACACGTCCATCAATGGCCAATTCTCTATACATCACACTGTTTCTCAAACTACAGATCTTCACGCACCATTTCTTTATTCTTTCTTTAACTAATAAGTACCCTTTGTAATAAAAAGGATATTTCATATTGTTTCACGGTTCTGGGGTTCATGCTGTTCATATTTGTCATGCTAGTTCACCCGATGTTCTCAATGAAGCGCGTACCCCCACCAATTTATTTCCTTCCCCTGGCATACGCCTATCACACCTTGCGAAAAATCCATATATCAGATTGGTATAAACATCAAAACCCCGGTGACCTTTGACAGGTGTTTAAGCCCTTGTAGACTTGTTTTCTGGTGTGTCTTTCTCAGTCAATACACCCTACCTACCCTCATACCAACTGATTTAATATAAGATTATCTACTGAATATCTACGAAAATAAACTGATACAATCTATGAAGATCTATTGATTAAATCTATATAGATTCGCTAATTAGCCTACATAGATTAACTGATTAAATCAAACATAGTTTTCTGTGAATAAATATATATGAAATGAAGGCTGAACTTGACTGAATCGTTGGATCGATTGGATTGTCAAAATTACTATCCTTTAATTGTAATAATCTAGATTTGTGACTTCCTTCTACAAAGAAGTCTCTTCCTAAACTATCTTCGACGTCTTCAATGCAAATATTTAATTAGCTCAGTGATATGTTTATTCTGCAGTTAAATAAAGTGAAAACATAAACCCAAAAAAACAGCAGTTTTAGATGTGTATAATTAGACTGTATTTTATTGTGCGTAGTTTTAAAAGGGAAAAAAGGAAAGGGGGACGGACAGTTTGCAAGTTAACATTAGTCGTCTTTCTAATTAATTATGAGTGATTAATAATACAAATAATAACATCCTTCTGAAAATGTGTTTATTAAATTGTTTAAGCGAACTACTCAGCTAGTTCAATATGTTACATTATTGACCTATATATATGTGACAATATCGACCTATAAATATGTGACATTATTGACCTATATATAAAGTTAAAATGTTGGATATATTTTGTTTTCAATGAGAGAATATATTAAAGTAAATATTGTATTATATGTTAGCTAAAATACTAACCTGCAGATAAAATTAACGTCTTCCAAGACATGTGTTTCAAAATAGAAGAAGGTGAACTTTGTCCAACATGCACAAGTAGAATCTTATCAGCAAAGTTTAATTTTCTTATTTTTTTCTAATTGTGTATTTGATCTGTATTAGTGATCTCAGTAGCTCGTAATTGCACTATTTCAAAATGTTTTATTTTATTCATTTTAAGTACATTCTTTTAAACACAATTAGGACAATTAGTAAATAGAAAATCACACTGAATCCCAATCAAGAGATACTGAATCATAGAGGGATGTCTGGGGTAACGTATTTTAATTAAACTGACTAAAAATGCTGGAAAAACATCAGCACAGGATGAAAATGTTTGCAGCTTATAGGCATTTACAGATGTCTGACATAAGAAAACATGAAACAATTACATTCGTATATGGCAAACTTGAGAGCTCTTGACTGTTGACTTGAGAGTCCAGGTTTCGATTCTGGGTGATAACCAAAAGAATTTTAAAGGTGAAATTAGGTGTCCACCAAATATGTTAGGTAAGTAGCGGCGTAGTGCTAACCACACAATCATTCCACATGCCATGGTGACAGAAACATATGGATTCTATACCTCACATGCCTTGGTGACAGAAACAAATGGATTCTATACCTCATCTGTCTTAATGGCCTATGAATAAAGTAACTTTGATTCTTTACCGGCAAACTAGCTCTTTATGAATTGAAGTTTAGAATATTCTTTAATCTTGACATAGATTTTTTTTTACACGTTGAACTGTTTCAACTTTGTTTATTGATGAATTTGAAAAACGAGATTCGTGTAAAACATTAGATATTACCATTTAAACTAAACCTTTTTAAATAATAAAATACGATTTCAAATTGTAAAACAATCAACAATCATCATGTAACATGGTCCCAGATCGGACTGCACTAAACTAAAAACAGCTTCATTCAAAAAAAAAGTGGATTGATAAAAATAATAATAATAAAGTATTTTTTTTCAACTGAGATGAAACTTTATTAATTATTACAGCCAAAGATTACTGTACTAATCCATGAAATTAAATTAGGATTGCTGACAACTTTGGATCAGATGGTAAAGGAAAAAATATAAGAACAATGTAGTACGGGATACTGCCCAATGTAAACAAGAAGAAGAACATAATGTCCCAGTGTCTTGCCTTAATACAACAACTTCTTTTTATTGCAACCTGTTTCTTGAATAACTTTTTCAGAGTCTTACCACTCAGCTGTGTCTTAGCCAGCAGTAAGTAAAATGCTGTCTGAAAGCTGTTCGCAACATTAGCGGCTCTGGACTTAGGGGCGTGGAATTTATCTTCCATTTCATGGGCTCCTGTTGTGGGATCTTTGTGTGACGACTGAAGAAGATCTGGTTCTCTAGTTGTATTCATTAGTTCCTTCAGTTGATGTAGTATTAGTTCCTCTTGTCGCTTAGTCTTGTTTCTCCGTTCAGTGTTGTAAGTACGTATCACGAATAGTGTCGCTAGTAGTGCGGCAAAAGACTCGAGCAGTACGCCGAGTAGAAACACGGTCAGTCTAGGAATGTTGACTATTGTCATTCTGCGTGGTATGGTTGATCTGTGGATAAATTTGTGTGAATTGAGGATTATTCTAAATGTCTAGCTGGAAAAAAATCTATACATCTGCACATCTTTGTGTATTTGGGTGTGTGTGTAAATGTATACTTTGTTGTCCGTTCAGCTCTCGGTAGATCTATCATTTTATATTATCAATCATTCAGACAATTAGTCTCTTTACTCATTAATTAGTCTAACATTAAATAAATAAGTCTATTTTTTTAATTTATTATTAAATTATTCATTCAATCATTATATCGTTAATTAATCAGTCTCATTAATAAAACAAATCAATATATCCTTCTTACCAATCAAACTAATATTCAATCATTTCAACACAACTTGCATACTTATCTTTCTTAACTATTTATGTATCTATTTCTTTGAAACTGATAGCTAGTTTTATCATTCATGTTACTTAAACATACCTTTGTGTGTGTGTGTGTGTGTTTTCTTTTTATCAGTAAGTCTGTCTGGTTCCAAATATCTTTGTATTCACCAGCTCATTTTAGTCATATATAATTCTATATGAACATTTCTGTCAATTTTCTATCTTTTTGTATGTCCTTTCAGCCTACCAAATGTATCATCTATAATTTCAACTATATCTCTCTCTCCCTCTCTCTCTCTCTCTCTGTCTAATTTACTGAACTTATAGTTTGGTTAAAACATTGTATGTTCATCTATTAATTTACTCATTTAATTAACATTATTCACATTGTGTTGACTAAATAAAGCTGACAAAATTAATTATGTACATTGTGTTGCCATAAAAAAAACCCTGACATTCCACTGTCAGCGATATTGATTGACGTTTTCACATACATTCCACTATCAGTCATATTGAGTGACGTTTTCACATACATTCCACTGTCAGTTATAATGAATAACGTTTTCATATATATAACTCACGCTATGAAGTTTAAGAACACGGCATTGGAAACGAAAACGGAGATCAGGAAAGACACTTTCTCTCCAGATTCTGGAGGTATGACAAAAACAAATGATGTCAGCAGTGACGTCAACACCATGGGCGCTATCACAGTGACGATGTAGAAGAGTGAAGCTCGAGATAACTTCAGTGTGACTCTGTACAGACAGATATAAATTATTCTCTGATAATCTTTGTTATTGACATTTTTTAAAGACTTTGCATTGAAAAACCTGCGCCTAATTAGGCCGAATGAGTATTGAACCTTTCAGCTATCAACAATTTTGTTTTATCCTTGTTTCCATTTAAGTGAATCGACCAATGTAGATTTATGAAGCTATATTTTATGTCAAAGATTTATCATATATATATCCTAAGTTAAAGATTTACCACATCTACATACTAAGGGAAAGATTTATCATCTATACATCTATGAGCTACACATTCTATGGGAAAGATTTATCAGCTATACATCTATCAGCTACACATTCTATGGGAAAGATTTATCATCTATACATCTATCAGCTACACATTCTATGGGAAAGATTTATGTCTATACATCTATGAGCTACACATTCTAAGGGAAAGATTTATCATCTATACATCTATCAGCTACACATTCTAAGGGAAAGATTTATCATCTATACATCTATCAGCTACACATTCTATGGGAAAGATTGTAACCTCCACCCTCATGTAAATGTTCCCATAAATTACATCTTCCTATAAAAAAATATTGAATTTATAATTATTCTTATATGTATATATTATTCTTAAATAGTATAATTTAACTTTAAGACAGGTCTGGTTTAGTTTTAAAGTGAAAATTTCGTACATTGTTTGTTGTTCATGACAATCTGATATTTTAAATATTTTCTCAAGTTTATATATTTTTTTATTATTATTATTATGACTAGCTGTACCCTGCAAAACCTTTGCATAGAGTTATATCCCCTTAGGCTTGATCGATAGGCTAGGTTATTTTTTGGTTTCGGGCAGATCCAATTTTTTTCATGGTTGTATTTTAAACTGCAATACTGTTGTATTCATTCTTTACTTTCGATTTAACGCACACTGGAAATGAATATTATTATATATGATTTTTCGTAAACTTGCATACCAAAAGTAGAGTACTCTCACATACACTCACAGTGGCTATCCTGCCAGAACAACTTATAGTTTAATGTCAAAATAAGACGAAAAAATACAATGACACCATTTGATCTTCACCATATTCCTGTGAAACAAACCTATTTAGTCAATTTGGCCTAATAAGTAATATAACCGTTCCGTGCTACAAGACTAATTAAATTAATGCAGTGGCTACGAATACGGCAGACGTACTCCGTATTATTTCTTTCCGGGGTACGGAATAGATGTGCGCATGTGCGGCAGAGGGGACTACATTTTATTGCTAATTTTTGTTTTCGGGGCTAGGGTTAGGGTTAGGATTAGGGTTGGGGTTAGAGTTAGGGTTGTGCGCAATTTCTATAGCCGGACCCCAAAAAAAGTAATACGGAGTCCGTCTAGAGCGCATGCGCACATCTATTTCGTACCCCGGAAAAAAATTATACGGAGTACGTCTGCCGTATTCGTAGCCAATGCGTTAAATTAACAAAAAAAAACATATGTTAGATTTGAATATACACACATATTGAGTACAGACCTAGCACTTTTTAGATCAGCGCTATATATAGACGGCGCTATGTGTTGATCCAGGATTGTCCATTCCCCCGTCAATTGAAATGGACTAGTAATGTTGAGGTCCTCCTCAATCGTTACATTAAAAAGACAATCATCAAGAAATGGCAGGAAAATAATTTCACACTCCTGAATAATCACAAGAAAAGATATTCTTACGTCATTTAAAAATACATTGTTTTATACAAATGTTATAAAACTTAATTTAGCTAGGCCACTATTCTTCCCAAAATTGAAATTATCAATCCATATGATTAGGGGGGGGGGGGTGAAATGTCATGGGCCCACTTGGCTCGAAAGGCTGGGCATTATAAATACATTCTACAAGCCATTTGAAAATTAAATTTTTACTTCTTGATTTTGAATACTTATTTATCATAGGCAAAGTTGTCAGTTTTGACTACTTACTCTTGGTAATGATGATGTGGGTCATGGGAGTGCGATTACTTATACATAGTGTGACGATGTGGCCATTTGATTACTTACACATAGTGTGACGATGTGGCCATTTGATTACTTACACATAGTGTGACGATGTGGCCATTTGATTACTTACACATAGTGTGACGATGTGCCATTTGATTACTTACACATAGCATGACGATGTGACCATTTGATTACTTACACCATAGTGTGACGATAGCCATTTGATTACTTACACATAGTGACGATATGGCCATATTGACTACTTACACATAGTGTGACGATGTAGCCATTTACTACTTATACACATAGTGTGACGATGTGGCCATTCGATTACTTTTTACACATAGTATGTGACGATGTGGCCATTCGATTACTTACACATAGTATGACGATGTGGCCATTTACTTACTTACACATAGTATGACGATGTGGCCAATTGATTACTTACACATAGTGTGACGATGTGGCCATTTGATTACTTACACATAGTGTGACGATGTGGCCATTTGATTACTTACACATAGTATGACGATGTGGCCATTTACTTACTTACACATAGTGTGACGATGTGGCCAATTGATTACTTACAATATAGTATGACGATGTGGCCAATTGATTACTTACACATAGTGTGACGATGTGGCCATTTGATTACTTACACATAGTGTGACGATGTGCCATTACTTGATTACTTCGCTTACACATAGTGTGACGATGTAGCATTTGATTACTTACACATAGTGTGACGATGTGGCCATTTGATTACTTACACATAGTGTGACGATGTGGCCATTTGATTACTTACACATAGGTGATAGATGTGGCCATTTGATTACTTACACATAGTGTGACGATGTATTATTATTATTAAATTATGGCCATTTGATTACTTACACATAGTGTGACGATGTCGAGCCATTTGATTACTTACACATAGTGTGACGATGTGGCCATTTGATTACTTACACATAGTGTGACGATGTGGCCATTTGATTACTTACACATAGTGTGACAGATGTGGCCATTACTTGATTACTTACTACATAGTGTGACGATGTGGCCATTTGATTACTTACACATAGTGTGACGATGTGGCCATTTGATTACTTGCACATAGTGTGACGATGTGGCCATTTGATTACTTACACATAGTGTGACGATGTGGCCATTTGATTACTTACACATAGTGTGACGATGTGGCCATTTGATTACTTACACATATGCGTGACGATGTGGCCATTTGATTACTTACACATAGTGTGACGATGTGGCCATTTGATTACTTACACATAGTGTGACGATGTACATTTGATTACTTACACATAGTGTGACGATGTGGCCATTTGACTACTTACACATAGTGTGACGATGTGGCCATTTGATTACTTACACATAGTGTGACGATGTGGCCATTTGATTACTTACATAGTGTGACGATGTGGCCATTTGATTACTTACACATAGTGTGACGATGTATTATTTGATTACTTACATAGTATGACGATGTGGCCATTTGCTTACTTACACATAGTATGACGATGCGCCATTTGCTTTCATTTACACATAGTAAGACGATGGGCCATTGATTACTTGTACATAGTATGACGAAGAAGTGGCCATTTGATTATTTACACATATGATGAAGTGGCCATTTTGATTACTTACAATATGTATGACGAAGTGGCCATTTGATTACTTACTCACAGTACGACGATGTGATAATTTGACTACTTACATACATATAGCCAAGTGAGGGCGACTTATTGATAACAACGAGCGTAAGAAAAAGAAAAAAAAAAGTTTGCCATACAAATAAGGATCCCTGTGAGAATTTTTTTTTAAATTTGCTTAAGACCCCCCCCACCCCCTACAGACACACAAATAAATTCCCCCAAAAAAAGTTGAGTACATGTTTTAGTAGAAAAAGTTGAGCGATTTACACCGTATTGATACGTCTACGTAGCTAACAATAAAGGCTCCTTTGAAGAAGTGCTTTGCTGAAATTCTCTAGTGTGTGTGTCTTGTCTGTTGATGTTTTTAGTTGGCTGACTGTTCGTTTTCATTTTGCCATGAGCATCAAAAGAAAAGGTGAGTTACATCGGAAGTGATTAACATTTTTTTTTATTGATGGCCTGCAAAAAAATCTCTGTCAAGTTCTATCTTGAAATGTAGATTATTTAGATGTCAGCTGCCAATCAATCTCATTTGAGAGTGAACTAACTTGATGCATGAGAGATGTCAAAAAATTAACACATTTAGGTTAATTTTAGTCTCATTACTAGCTTTTTTTTCATTTACACAAAAAACTGAATTGGATCCTGTGAGAGTAATGGTATATTTAATGAAGTATTAAATGATACATTTAAAGAAGGATTTTGTGAGACATTTACGAGGATTTTGTGAGAAATTTTCTGAGGTGTTATTTTGTGAGGCAATGATTTCTAAACCCTGAACTGACCTGGTGGTCGAATGGGTACATCTTTAAATCTAAAGAACACGTGGTCTCAAGAAATAGTGCTGTCTTCAAGAAGACTTCCCCAGTATAGTACAGAGACAACTGGTCATTATTAGGCTTGACCAATACACGTTCATAATCAGCAGAGTTTGGTCACCAGTATGTTGGGATGCCAGAGCCTGGAATAATGTACTTGTGTTTAATATATTAGCAAAATAGTTTACCGCTGTTGGAAATAATATAAAAAGTTGACTGCTTTAAATTATAATAGTGAAAGGATCTACCGCAGTTAAATTTAATAGACAAAAGTAAGGCGACGTTGTAACAACGTTTCATTAGCCGAAGTAGTTGCACAATGGTTATAACGCCAACATGACAGAGACTAATGCAGATGAAGTGTAGAATTCAGTTTCTAGTACCCGTTTATTAGCCGAGTACAATGGTTAGTGACATTTACTTGAAAAAATATCCATAATGTCTAGTGGGGATCGAACCCGAGCTCTTCACCGAACGATCGTTTGCTCTAGAAATATAATGTATTAAGAAGCGATAGTAAAGACATATATACTCTGAAAGAGCTGTCAATTTCGTTTCTGTCGATGTATCCACTGACGTCTTTGTCCAGGTCCAGGAACATGAATGTAGCGGTCAGATTGTAAGGTTTCAGATCGACAGCATACGTCACGGCGGGCAGCAGGAACAGAAGAACGTAGAATGGAGCCATCTGTGTTACTTCAATCTGTACACGAGCATGGAAACAATACAGCTTACACGACCAGCTTAACGGTTATAATTGTAAAAATAAGAAAAATGTAAGTAATGAAAAGTTACAAAATAACACTCATTAAAATATAGAAAAAAAAATATAAGAAAAAAAATATAAATCTTGATTGCTGTAAGAAAAAATAACTGCATCATACAACAATATATTGAAATGCTTACCGTGCTATTAGTAAGGCGTTTGGCATGGTTGATTGTTTAAAACTGTTTTCATGCATGGCCAATGAAGTAGAGCGTAATAATTACCACTATTAGTACTTAAGGTATAGCATAAGTTATGTACATTTTCCATTTCTCAGTTACCCTAACCTGTACTATCCTCTTTAAAGTGTCCTGCTTGGGCCCATGACAATGTCCAGCAACTGATGGCCAAACACCGACACACGTCCATCAATGGCCAACTCTCTATACATCACACTGTTTCTCAAACTATAGATATTCACGCACCATTTCTTTATTTTCTAACTAATAAGTACCCTTTGTAATAAAAAGGATATTTCATATTGTTTGACGGTTCTGGGGTTCATATTTGTCATGTTAGTTCACCCAATGTTCTCAATGAAGCGCGTACCCCCACCAATTTATTTGCTTTCCCTTGGCGTACGCGTATCACACCTTGAGAAACATCCATATATCAGATTGGTATAAACATCAAAACCCCGGTGACCTTTGACAGGTGTTTAAGCCCTTGTAGACTTGTTTTCTGGTGTGTCTTTCTCAGTCAATACACCCTACCTACCCTCCATACCAACTGATTTAATATAAGATTATCTACTAAATCTACGAAAATAAACTGATACAATCTATGAAGATCTATTGATTAAATCTATATAGATTCGCTAATTAGCCTACATAGATTAACAGATTAAATAAAACATAGTTTTCTGTGAATAAATATATATATGAAATGAAGGCTGAACTTGACTGCATCGTTGGATCGATTGGACTGTCAAAATTACTATCCTTTAATTGTAATAATCTACATTTGTGACTTCCTTCTACAAAGAAGTTTCTTCTTAAACTATCTTCGACGTCTTCAATACAAATATTTAATTAGCCCAGTGATAGGTTTATTTTGCAGTTAAATAAAGTGAAAACATATAAACCCAAAAAAAGAAACAGCAGTTTTAGCTGTGTATTACTAGACTGTATTTTATTGTGCGTAGTTTTAAAAGGGAAAAAGGAAAGGGGGGGGGGCGGGGCGGACAGTTTGCAAGTTAACATTAGTCGTCTTTCTAATTAATTATGAGTGCTTAATAATACAAATAATAACATCCTTCTGAAAATGTGTTTATTAAATTGTTTAAGCGAACTACTCAGCTAGTTCAATAAGTGACATTATTGACCTATATATGTGACATTATTGACCTATATATAACGTTAAAACGTTGGATATATTTTTGTTTTCAATTAGAGAATATATTAAAGTTAATATTGTATTAAATGTTAGCTAAAATACTAACCTGCAGATAAAATTAACGTCTTCCAAGATATGTGTTTCAAAATAGAAGAAGGTGAACTTTGTCCAACATGTACAAGTAGAATCTTATCAGCAAAGTTTGATTTTCTTTTTTTTTTTTAATTGTGTATTTGATCTGTATTAGTGATCTCAGTTGTTCGTAATTGCACTATTTAAAAATGTTTTATTTTATTCATTTTAAGTACATTCTTTTAAATACAATTAGGACAATTAGTAAATAGAAAATCACACTGAATCCCAATCAAGCGATACTGAATCATAGAGGGATGTCTGAGGTAACGAATTTTAATTAAACTGACTGAAAATGCTGGAAAAACATCAGCACAGGATGAAAATGATTGCAGCTTATAGGCATTGACAGATGTCTGACATAAGAAAACATGAAACAATTACAGTCGTATATGGCAAACTTGAGAGCTCTTGACTGTTGACTTGATAGTCCAGGGTTCGATTCTCGGTGATAACCAAAAGAATTTTAAAGGTGAAATTAGGGTTCCACGTACTATGTTAGGTACGTAGCGGCGTAGTGCTAACCACACAATCATTCCACATGCCATGGTGACAGAAACATATGGATTCTATACCTCACACGCCTTGGTGACAGAAACAGATGGATTCTATACCTCATCTGTCTTAATGGCCTATGAATAAAGTAACTTTGATTCTTTACCGGCAAACAAGCTCTTCATGAATTGAAGTTTAGAATATTCTTTAATCTTGACATGGATTTTTTACACGTTAGACGGTTTCAACTTTGTTTATTGATGAATTTGAAAAACGAGATTCATTACTTAAAACATTAGATATTACCATTTAAACTAAACATTTTAAATAGCTTCAAAAATACGATATCAAATTTTAAAACTAATCAACAATCATCATGTAACATGGTCCTGAGTCGGACTGCACTAAACTAAAAACAGCTTCATTCAAAAAAAAGTGGATTGATAAAAATAATAATAATAAAGTATTTTTTTCAACTGAGGGTGAAACTTTATTAATCAATTTACAACCAAAGATTACTGTACTAATCCAACAAAATTAAATTAGGATTGCTGACAACTTTGGATCAGATGGTAAGAGGAAAAAATATAAGAACAATGTAGTACGGGATACTGCCTAATGTAAACAAGAAGAAGAACATAATGTCCCAGTGTCTTGCCTTAATACAACAACTTCTTTTTTATTGCAACCTGTTTCTTGAATAGCTTTTTCAGTTTTACCACTCAGCTGTGTCTTGGCCAGCAGTAAATACAAATGCTAATCAAAGCTGTTCGCATCATAAGCGGCTCTGGACTTAGGGGCGTGGAATTTATCTTCCATTTCTATGGAGCTCCTGTTGTGGGATCTTTGTGTGACGATTGAAGAAGATCTGGTTCTCTAGTTGTATTCATTAGTTCCTTCAGTTGATGTAGTATTAGTTCCTCTTGTCGCTTAGTCTTGTTGCTCTGTTCAGTGTTGTAAGTACGTATCACGAATAGTGTCGCTAGTAGCGCGGCAAAAGACTCGAGCAGTACGCCGAGTAGAAACACGGTCAGTCTAGGAATGTTGACTATTGTCATTCTGCGTGTTATGCGTTTAAGACTGTGGAAATTTGTGGGAATTGAGGATTATTCTAAATGTCTAGCTGGAAAAAAATCTATACATCTGCACATCTTTGTGTATTTGGGTGTGTGTGTAAATGTATACTTTGTTGTCCGTTCAGCTCTCATTGATCTATCATTTTATATTATCAATCATTCAGACAATTAGTCTCTTTACTCATTAATTAGTCTAACATTAAATAAATAAGTCTATCTTTTAATTTATCATCATATTATTCATTCAATCATTATATCGTTAATTAATCAGTCTCATTAATAATAATAAATCCAATATATCCTTCTACCAATCAAACTAATATTCAATCATTTCAACACAACTTGCATACTTATCTTTCTTAACTATTTATGTATCTATTTCTTTGAAACTGATAGCTAGTTTTATCATTCATGTTACTTAAACATACCTTTGTGTGTGTGTGTGTGTGTTTTCTTTTTATCAGTAAGTCTGTCTGGTTCCAAATATCTTTGTATTTCCCAGCTCATTTTAGTCATGTATATATATATATATATATATATATATATATATATATATATATATATATATATATATATATATAATTCTATATGAACATTTCTGTCAATTTTCTATCTTTTTGTATGTCAGTCTACCAAATTTATCATCTATTAGTTTTCACTATCTCTCTCCCCCCCTCTCTCTCTCTGTCTAATTTACTGTTTTATATATATATAATTATAATATCTTTATAACTAAAAAATAAACAACCAACACAAAGAGATATATGGTTCAGGTTCATGTTGTATGTTCTCTATTAACTTACTCATTTAATTAACATTATTCACATTGTGTTGACTTGTGAAAGCTGACAAAATTAATTATGTACATTGTGTTGCCATAAAAAAAACCCTGACATTCCACTGTCAGTGATATTGAATGACGTTTTCACTACATTCCACTGTCAGCCATATTAGTTGACGTTTTCACATACATTCCACTGTCAGCCATATTGAATAACATTTTTCCATATATTACTGTCAGCCATATTGATTGACGTTTTCATACATTCCACTGTCAGCCATATTGAATGACGTTTTCACATACATTCCACTGTCAGCCATATTGATTGACGTTTTCACACATACATTCCACTGTCAGCCATATTGAATAACGTTTTCACATATATTCCACTGTCAGCCATATTGATTGACGTTTTCACATACATTCCACTGTCAGCCATATTGAATGACGTTTTCACATACATTCCACTGTCAGCCATATTGATTGACGTTTTCACATACATTCCACTGTCAGCCATATTGAATAACGTTTTCACATATATTTCACTGTCAGCTATAATGAATAACGGTTTCACATACATTCCACTGTCAGTCATAATGAATAACGGTTTCACATACATTCCACTGTCAGTCGTAATGAATAACGTTTTCACATACATTCCATTGTCAGTCATAATGAATACCGTTTTCTTATATATAACTCACGCTATGAAGTTTAAGAACACGGCATTGGAAACGAAAACGGAGATCAGGAAAGACACTTTCTCTCCAGAGTCTGGAGGTATGACGAAAACAAATGATGTCAGCAGTGACGTCAACACCATGGGCGCTATCACAGTGACGATGTAGAAGAGTGAAGCTCGAGATAACTTCAGTGTGACTCTGTACAGACAGATATAAATTATTCTCTGATAATCTGTGTTATTGACATTTTTTGAGGACTTTGCATTGAAAAACCTGCGCCTAATTAGTAATAATCGAAAATCTCCGACGTCGGAGACGATAAGACTATTGACCGTGTTTTCGTATCTAATTTCGTAAAACAAGTTCTTTTTAAAAGTCGATATAATATTTAAAAAAAAGAAATTCTGCAAATTTCTATACTAATTAAGTTCTCAGCTTTTAAAATATTTATGATTTTAAATAAATACGGCTTTGAGTTTTTTAATTACAAAATAACAATATAGACCTAAAAAAACTAGGTCAAAAGGCAATGAAAACATAACCAAGCAATTTTTTTCTGATAGTACATTAAAACTGCCACATAAATCGACTGGCGCGGTGGCTGAATGGTTATGCGATTTGACCTGCATCACTTTTTTTTTGCAGACTCCCCGGGTTCGATTTCTCACAGAGACATTTTTTTTATTGTTTTTTTTTTCCAGAAGATATCCTTTTAGATGTTTTAATGAAAAGTAACTAATTAGATCTCTTTGACATTTTTTAAAATTTAAATAATTTATCTTTTAGGATGTTTTAAGAAAAAGAAACAACTAATTAGATTTTAAATTATTTCATAACTTAAAAAAAAAATTAACACAGAGGCGTAACTGGGGGGGGGGGACTCCAAAATCGAAAGTCCCACCGGGTTCCAGCTTGAGGGGAGCCCCCAAAATTATTTTTTACATTAAATATTAAGTACATAATCTCATGTCATGGTATCGAATGTCAAAATGCAGGGCCCCCAAATCCTAGGTTCGGCAATGGCTTTACAAGTCTATCTTCCTGCAAAGGCTTTGCAGGGTACAGCTAGTATGTATATATTATTCTTAAATAGTATAATTTAACTTCAAGACAGGTCTGGTTTAGTTTTAAAGTGAAAAATTTCGTACATTGGTTTGTTGTTCATGACAATCTGATATTTTAAATGTTTTCTCAAGTTCATATATTTATTATTATTATTATTATTACTAGCTGTACCCTGCAAAACCTTTGCATAGAGTTATATCCCCTTAGGCTTGATCGGTAGGCTAGGTTATTTTTTGGTTTCGGGCAGATCCGATTTTTTTCATGGTTGTATTTTAAACTGGAAAACTGTTGTATTCATTCTTTACTTTCGATTTAACGCACACTGGAAATGAATATTATTATATATGATTTTTTGTGAACTTGCATACCAAAAGTAGAGTACTCTCACATTCACTCACAGTGTCTATCCTGCCAGAACAACATATAGTTTTATGTCAAAATAAGACGAAAAAATACAATGACACCATTTGATCTTCACCATATTCCTGTGAAACAAACCTATTTAGTCAATTTGGCCTAATAAGTAATATAACCGTTCCGTGCTACAAGACTAATTAAATTAATGCAGTGGCTACGAATACGGCAGACGTACTCCGTATTATTTCTTTCCGGGGTACGGAATAGATGTGCGCATGTGCGGCAGAGGGGACTACATTTTATTGCTAATTTTTGTTTTCGGGGCTAGGGTTAGGGTTAGGATTAGGGTTGGGGTTAGAGTTAGGGTTGTGCGCAATTTCTATAGCCGGACCCCAAAAAAAGTAATACGGAGTCCGTCTAGAGCGCATGCGCACATCTATTTCGTACCCCGGAAAAAAATTATACGGAGTACGTCTGCCGTATTCGTAGCCAATGCGTTAAATTAACAAAAAAAAACATATGTTAGATTTGAATATACACACATATTGAGTACAGACCTAGCACTTTTTAGATCAGCGCTATATATAGACGGCGCTATGATGTTGGAATTCAGGATTGTCCATTCCCCTGTCAAATGGAAAACTGGACCTAGTGAATGTTGAGGTCCTCCTCAAATCGTTACATTAAAAAGACAATCCTCAAGAAATGGCGGGGAAAATAATTTCATACTCCTGAATAATCACAAGAAAAGATATTCTTACGTCATTTAAAAATACATTGTTTTATACAAATGTTATAAGAACTTAATTCAGCTAGGCCACTATTCTTCCCAAGAGAATTGAAATTATCAATCCATATGATTAGGGGGGGGGGGGTGAAATGTCATGGGCCCACTTGGCTCGAAAGGCTGGGCATTATAAATACATTCCACAAGACATTTGAAAATTAAATTTTACTTACACATAATATGACGATGTGGTCATTTGACTACTTACACATGGTGTGACGATGTGGCCATTTGATTACTTACACATAGTGTGACGATGTGGCCATTTGATTACTTACACATAGTGTGACGATGTGGCCATTTGATTACTTACACATAGTGTGACGATGTGGCCATTTGATTACTTACACATAGTGTGACGATGTGGCCATTTGATTACTTACACATAGTATGACGATGTGACCATTTGATTACTTACACATAGTGTGACGATGTGGCCATTTGATTACTTACACATAGTGTGACGATGTGGCCATTTGATTACTTACACATAGTGTGACGATGTAGCCATTTGATTACTTACACATAGTGTGACGATGTGGCCATTCGATTACTTACACATAGTGTGACGATGTGGCCATTCGATTACTTACACATAGTATGACGATGTGGCCATTTACTTACTTACACATAGTATGACGATGTGGCCAATTGATTACTTACACATAGTGTGACGATGTGGCCATTTGATTACTTACACATAGTGTGACGATGTGGCCATTTGATTACTTACACATAGTATGACGATGTGGCCATTTACTTACTTACACATAGTGTGACGATGTGGCCAATTGATTACTTACACATAGTATGACGATGTGGCCAATTGATTACTTACACATAGTGTGACGATGTGGCCATTTGATTACTTACACATAGTGTGACGATGTGGCCATTTGATTACTTACACATAGTGTGACGATGTGGCCATTTGATTACTTACACATAGTGTGACGATGTGGCCATTTGATTACTTACACATAGTGTGACGATGTGGCCATTTGATTACTTACACATAGTGTGACGATGTGGCCATTTGATTACTTACACATAGTGTGACGATGTGGCCATTTTTTGATTGCTTACACATAGTGTGACGATGTGGCCATTTGATTACTTACACATAGTGTGACGATGTGGCCATTTGATGGTACCTACACATAGTGTATGACGATGTGAGCCATTTGATTACTTACACATAGTGTGACGATGTGGCCATTTGATTACTTACACATAGTCGTGTTGATGTGGCCATTTGATTACTTACACATAGTGTGACGATGTGGCCCCATTTGATTACTTACACATAGTGTGACGACGTGGCCATTTGATTACTTACACATAGTGTGACGATGTGGCCATTTGATTACTTACACATAGTGTGACGATGTGGCCATTTGATTACTTACACATAGTGTGACGATGTGGCCATTTGATTACTTACACATAGTGTGACGATGTGGCCATTTGATTACTTACACATAGTGTGACGATGTGGCCATTTGATTACTTACACATAGTGTGACGATGTGGCCATTTGATTACTTACACATAGTGTGACGATGTGGCCCATTTGATTACTTACACATAGTGTGACGATGTGGCCATTTGATTACTTACACATAGTGTGACGATGTGGCCATTTGATTACTTACACATAGTGTGACGATGTGGCCATTTGATTACTTACACATAGTATGACGATGTGGCCATTTGCTTACTTACACATAGTATGACGATGTGGCCATTTGCTTACTTACACATAGTAAGACGATGTGGCCATTTGATTACTTACACATAGTATGACGAAGTGGCCATTTGATTACTTACACATAGTATGACGAAGTGGCCATTTGATTACTTACACATAGTATGACGAAGTGGCCATTTGATTACTTACTCACAGTACGACGATGTGATAATTTGACTACTTACATACATATAGCCAAGTGAGGGCGACTTATTGATAACAACGAGCGTAAGAAAAAGAAAAAAAAAAGTTTGCCATACAAATAAGGATCCCTGTGAGAATTTTTTTTTTAAATTTGCTTAAGATTCCCCCCCCCCACCCCCACAGACACAAATACTTTCCCCCAAAAAAGTGGAGTACATGTTTTAGTAGAAAAGTTGAGCGATTTACACCGTATTGATACGTCTACGTAGCTAACAATAAAGGCTCCTTTGAAGAAGTGCTTTGCTGAAATTCTCTAGTGTGTGTGTCTTGTCTGTTGATGTTTTTAGTTGGCTGACTGTTCGTTTTCATTTTGCCTTGAGCATCAAAGAAAAGAGTGAGTTACATGGGAAGTGATTAACATTTTTTTATTGATGAGCTGTAAAAAAAATCTCTGTCAAGTTCTATCTTGAAATGTAGATTATTTAGATGTCAGCTGCCAATCAATCTCATTTGAGAGTGAACTAACTTGATGCATGAGAGATGTCAAAAATTTAATACATTTAGGTTAATTTTAGTCTCATTGCAAGTTTTTTTTTCATTTACACAAACTGAATTGGATCCTGTGAGAGTAATGTGGTATGTTTAATGAAGTATTTAATGATACTTTTAAAGAAAGATTTTGTGAGGTATTTTGTGAGCCATTCACGAGGTATTTTGTGAGGAATTTTGTGAGGTATTTGGTGAGGTGTTATTTTGTAAGGCATTGATTTCTAAACCCTGAACTGACCTGGTGGTCGAATGGGTACATCTTTAAATCTAAAGAACACGTTGTCTCTAGAAATAGTGCTGTCTTCATGGAGACTTCCCCAGTATAGTACAGAGACAACTGGTCATTGATAGGCTTGACCAGTACACGTTCATAATCAGCAGAGTTGGTCACCAGTATGTTGGGATGCCAGAGCCTGGAATAATGTACTTATGTTTAATATATTAGCAAAATAGTTTACCGCTGTTGGAAATAATATAAAGTTGACTGCTTTAAATTATAATAGTGAAAGGATCTACCGCAGTTAAATTTAATAGAGAAAGAGTAAGGCGACATGTGCTGTAATAATGTTTCAACCATTACTCAGCTAAGTAAAGCAGGTGGGGGTGGGTGGGGCTGGGAAGGAGGGTGAGTGGCACGTGACTTGATTAAATACAATACTTCATATCATAACCTAAAATCCGTTCAGAAGTTGTTTTTTTTTTTTAGAATTCCAGATATTTTACGCACCGAATTTTTTTTCTCACTTAATAAATCGAATAAAATGGATCAATTCATCACTAGACTTAAAAACAAAAAACTCGTCTAATTACATATTGTTTGCGGATGACATCAGTCCATAGGTCCCGAGAACTGTTAAGGCCAACTGTTGTTGTAATGTTTGTTTTACAACTTACACTCCTCTACTGTTTCATATATATATATAAAACACAACTTGAAGACGCACGCAAGACGCAGGACTCTTTATAGATTTTGGAATTCCCGAAAATTCGGGTTCGGGTCAGTACTATTTCATGTCTAGACAGCTCCAGTAATTACATCAGTCTGCAAGACTATTTATAGAAAACGCGTGACGACTCGCGATGTAATGCTCGCGTTGTTTTACCAGCCCGTTTAGATTATATGACGTTTTGCTCTTTATTTAGTGAAAAATATTAAACAATACGAGCCAATGGTGGTTGTACAAAACTATTTCATGTCTAGACAGCTCCAGTAATTTTTAAAACAGTATTGTTTGGTCTTAATCATGTTCAGGGGCGGATCTAGACAACTTTGACTGGGTGGGGGGGGGGGAGAGGCCAAATGTGAAATGTTAAAATTATAGTCACTCCGCCCGTCTTAGAAAAAAAACCAATATTTTTATAATTTAATGATGTCTTACCTAAACTTGCCCCTGATCATGTTTTTATGTGCTCTAAATACGAAACTATTTCATTTATCCCCCGTCGCAGTAAATTCTGTATCAGTTTAACCGCGGAAATGAGGGAATGCTGAATAAAAAAAAAACAATAAAATAAAAAAAAAACAAGTTGCTGGAAGGTACCAGATAGTGACTATAAAGTTTGCACATGTCTGCACATGTTAGGTCAAAGTTCAACTTTGCTTACCATGTATTTTTATTTTGTTTCATTGCTTATTCAAAAATATAATTACATTAATTATATTGGTTTATAAGGCGGCGTATGTTATGAAGCGGAATGGCTAGTAGCAAATAAACCATTAACTTAAACCAGTCTCTAATGTTTACCTGTACTTGTTTACATAAATAATTAGAACTATTTTACCATATTAAATAATTGCTGGACCTTGAACTGGTCAAGTTAGTAGTATTTAATTGCGAGACAGTTTTAAGTGGGGGTAGAATGGGGGCCCTGAACGGTCCACGATCCAGTCTCCCAACTATAGCTGACCGTTCAAACTCGTGTGAAGGCATACGTACGAAACAAACATATAAACACATGCACTCACACACATACATACATACACACACACACACACGCAGTCACTATGTAATAACACATAAAACATAAACTCATGTCCGCATACACACACACGCGCATTCACTATGTAGTAACACATAAACACAAGCTTGCACTCACACACATACATACACACATACACTATGTAACAACAAATAATACATAAATAGCTTAATTTGACTAAACAGGCGTTAATGGGGATTGAAAATCTTAATTATGCGTTAATTTTGGTGAATTTTTCGACCGAACAGTTAACCGAGCACGGAATCAAGCATATAATGCTCTCTTATAATAAAAGTGTCAAACAATTAACAACAATGACAGTAGAAACAAACCGATAAATCCGTCACCACCCACCTAATTTTTCAACATTAAATAATTTGAACTCTTTCAGTTTATCGTGTGAGCTGAGACTTAGTCTCTAGAAACCCGTGATATCAAACTGGCTGTATTCCGCTGAAACTCATGACATCAAACTGGCTGCATTCCGCTGAAACTCATGACATCAAACTGTCTGTATTCCGCTGAAACTCATGACATCAAACTGGCTGCATTCCGCTGAAACTCATGACATCAAACTGTCTGTATTCCGATGAAACTCATGACATCAAACTGGCTGTATTCCGATGAAACTCATGACATCAAACTGGCTGCATTCCGCTGAAACCCGTGACATCAAACTGGCTGTATTCCGCACCACCTCAGTACGTTCATACAGGCTTATGGCCAAACATCTATCCGAATGGTCTACATTGTGGTTTGCAAGCCCTGTGCACTCTAAAAACATAATTTCCAAGGTTTCCTCGAACTCACCATATCGGCGGCGGAAACTAGTCATACATTGGAATGAACCTTCAAAGCTACTCACCTAAAGTACAACGTCCAGTTCGGAACTGATAATACAGTCATTTGTGTTCTAAAAAAACTATTTTAAAAACAATATTAAAAAAAAGGAAAAAAAAAAAATCACACATTTTTTAATTCTACTTACTCGTCATATGGAAAACTTAAGTAGCTTATTCCTTCATAGTCGTTTGGATCCCAAGTAATATCCAAATCTCCCCAGACAACTTCCAAGTAGCTGACAGTGGAGAAAGACTGCTCTAGATCGTCGGAGGACAGAACCTGTATAACATACATATGACAACGGTCAACACACTAGATGACATAACCTGTATAACATACATTTGAGAACAGTCAACACATTCTAGCTCTATGTTTTCCGCTGATTTCAAATATGTAACTGGTTTTGTTCAATCAAGTCAAGTTTTTGTTATACTTAAATTTCTAAACTGCTGCAATAACTGTATTCTACAGTACCTGGCAATAAGTGGGAAAACAACCGATAGCATTCCCGTTTTTATAATTGTACTAATTTATAAAATAGCTAACAATAAATACTTTTGTTTATATGGTCTTATTTGTTTTCATAAGAGATAGCGAGAAGTTTCAAATTATTTGAAGCATTCATTGAACGTGAAGCTTTAGTTTATTATCGAATATAAAAATATGTTTTTTAATCTTGTTTGTTTCTAATGTATATTAATTTGAATGTAAAATTTTGTCGTTTACTTTTTTTAAAAGCATCTTGTAAATTTTATTCACAAGCAAGGGAAGCAACAAGTGGTTCATAAAAACTGTTTTCTCAAATAGTTTGGTGATCATAATGATGAAAAGAAAGTGTAAAAACTATCCAAACAGATTCTGCTACATATGTGGTTCAGTCACTTTGCCATACAGGCAGTCGCCGATCACAAATTTGTTAAGAAAAGCTATCATGCTTATTTTGGTGTGGAACTTGGCGACCAGGACAAACCCTTTGCACCCCACATATGCTGTAAATCATGTGTCGAGGGTATATGACGTTAGAGCAAGTGGAACCAACCGTCTCTTCATTTAGGTGTGCCAATGGTTTGGAGGGAAGCAAATGATCACACTACTGATTGCTATTTTTTTATGACAAATTTAGATGGTTTAAACAGTAAAAATAAACATCATGTCAAGTAACTCATAGTGCCATCTGCATAAGGCCAGTACCTCATGGACCGAAAATTACAATTCCAACACCAAATGACAATCTCGATTCATCAACTGAGTCAAATGAAGATATGGATATCTTGGATGAATCTGCAATATATGAACCTGTTGCTGAACTCAATCCAAACCCCTCAATCAAGCTGAACTAAATGATTTAACAAGAGATTTGTGCTTGTCGAAAGAATCTGCTCAGCTATTGGGATCACGTCTGAAAGAAAATCATTTCTTAGCTCCAGCAACAACTTTCTTCTGGTATCGTAACCGGAAAAAGAGTTGCGTCACTATTTCGCAGAGGATAAGGAGGCTTCTTTAGTTTACTGCAACATCAACAATCTTGTTGAAACTACGGGTTTCTTATATGACCCTGCACAATGGATGTTATTCATTGATTCCAGACAACTTTGTCGATATGATTGAAGAACAAGGCATACATGCGTGTGATGAAAGAGCGGTAACTTGGACGCTGGGATGTAAATATGATTGCTGACTACCAGTGCTCGATTTACCGCCGGGGATGCCGGAGATATCCCCGGCACTGAGGACTGTCATCCCGGGCTCTGCTTTAGCTAATGTCATCCCTTTCGGGATTTATCCGCGGCTCTGCATAATTTTTTTTTCATCCCCAGCACTGTTTTTTTTTTATAGTCGAGCGAGTGCTGGTAAATTTTGAAGTTTAACCTCTTCATTTTGTACTGCGTTTCTATCTACCGAATCCATGGAAATAAACGTACAGTAAGAGTTCGAAGAATTTTTTTGTAATCTTTGGTTCTAATTTTATGTTTATCGCTCGTAAGTCGTAAGGCGCAAATTATCAATCGAAAAAAAATATTTTTATATAAAAATCCAGAAAAAGTTTTAAATTAATATTTTATTTTAAATTTAAATTAAGATGTCTAAAGAGTGATTTGTTACATCATATCAGTAGCAATAATTTGTTATTACAATGTTAGATTATCCTACCTTAATAAGTTTAATTTGAAGTTGAAATCAAAATACCTAAATAGCTGGATGTAGGCCTATTGTTAAAGTAATATTGTATTCTGCACGCACTAGATTTATGTTTAATGGTAACGGTAGAGTAAAATCATTTTCTCGTAAACAGTGTAATGTAAGTTTTCAAGACTGATTCACAGCTATAAGATATGTCGTCACATGTTAT
The DNA here is from genome assembly GCA_021962125.1 of Bulinus truncatus. Classification (NCBI taxonomy): domain Eukaryota; kingdom Metazoa; phylum Mollusca; class Gastropoda; family Planorbidae; genus Bulinus; species Bulinus truncatus. Next base: position 3,772,372 of record JAGDYQ010000093.1, on the reverse strand, counting down.
ACAATTAAACCAAACAGTGTAATCTAAATATATTTTTTCTCTTGATGATGCTGATATTAATACGCTGACACAAGGCGGATCTAGGAATTGGTCATCGGGAAGGCCAGTATATAGGCTAGGGGATTGTGGAGGTGGGGGCGTATATCGCCTACCCCAGGAACCTCGCCTGCTCGGACAGTCATTCATTACAATTCATACTGCATCGTTTTCATGCTTAGGCCTGGGGACTCCTATGTTTCAACAAGTATATACACAAAGCTAACAAAAAAAGTTGAAGAGCGAGGCTGCATTATTGTCAATGTATAAAGTGATGATAACTGTTTGTTTACGTCATATTTCATTAGAGGTCGAAACCATCAAACACTTGCTGTTTATTCAAATTAATGGTCGACCACTTCAATATTTTGATACAAAGTTGTATGCCACAATGTGATTAAAAGACGGAAGGCATTCTGTCAGCGATGTTGCCTACCTTAAGATAAACTAACAAAAGAATTGGTTACCCAACAACGTCATAAGTTGTTAAATAATTGAAATAAGTATGAGTAAAGGAATATTTGATTTCAACAAACAGCGAATACATGAAAAATTTGCATTTTTTGTTAAAAATAAATTCATTGCTTGTTCTATTAATGGGCAGCTTCAAATTTGTTTGAACCAACGTGAACTATGTTAATTAAGACAAATGTTTTCCCTTTTTTTAAAAATATTTTTGTTGGTTTTTGTCTGTGAAAATAAATTAGTTACTTGTTGGCCCATGAATTGTAAATTGAAGATCCTCAAAAAAAATTGTTGGCGTCTCGCCGCCGCTAGGGTTGCCGGGGATATCCCCGACACTGAGAATTAGCATCCCCGGCTCTGGTTTAGCTTTTTTCATCCCCGCCGAGGATGCCATTTATACCCGGCTCTGCAGAAAATTTGGTTCATCCCGGAACTGGTTTTTTTATTTTCGAACACTGAGTGACTACTGCTGGTGCCTCACATATTTGAAATCAGCAAATAAAATTGATCTAGAGAACATTTTTTTTCAAACGCTGACCACTGTTATCCGTCATACAAAAAAAAATGTATCAAAATATAAATTTTTTCTATCGCATTGCAGTATGCTGAGTTTCTGGAAGTTAACACTGTAACAAATATTTGAATTTCGCCTCGCAATCTATATATTTATTAAATTTGACTAATCACGAAGAAAGTAAATAGCGGAAAGACAAACATTAGATCGCTAAACGTATCTGCATGTAAGGCAGTCATTAGATCGCTAAACTTGCCAGCATTAAAGGCAGTAAAACGATCATATGGATGAAGAAAACTCACAGTTTGATCCGTTGTTATTTAAAACACACATTTTCGAGCTAATATTTAAAATAGTTGTTTGCTTTGTTTCAAGAGAAATGCTAAGAGCGTCACATTTTAAAAACTCTAAATTATTTACAGTCAAACATTTTACAAAGAAGAGTAAAAAAAACAACATTTAAAAATACTACAATACCCGATAGCGCTCATTAAAAATTAAATAAAAACATTACGTGTATATGTACATATTTTTTTAATATTTATATAATAAAGACTGTTCATATATAAGGAAAGAAAGATTGTTAAACAAATTTCATTTTAACATCGTATTAGAAAATTCAAGACCATCCTCTCGTGCTGTGTATAGGTCTTTAATCTGAGTTTAAAAGAGTTTAGTGTACCGCGAGATAAAAAAAAAGATTTTGGAACAATGCCAGATTATGGAGATGATACTTTGAAACTTACCTCGAACACTTGGTATTTAAATTTCAATGGTACCGAATTGCCCATTTGACTTGGACACAATTTATCAACGACCGCATCGTGGGAGAGAATTTTTGACTTTAAGTTCGCCTTGGCCTCTCGCCTTTTAGACATGGAATTGTTCAGTCCCGTCAATACATACTTCATATCCAACAGAAGAACAAAGATAATAACGTGTATATGCATGACTTACACTGTTTGAATGAAATATCTTGTAGTCTTTTTGTTATGTAGTTTAAAGAGGGAGAGAAAAAAAGATAATTAGATCGTTTTGTATTTTGAAATGGAACTCAGCCCATATTACATAAGCGATCATGTTGTTAGATTGCGCTGCAGGCTAAAGTGTAATTTATATCCTAATCCCGCCGTCAACTTTATCGGCACAGAGGCAGTGTCAACAGCGTAGATTAGGGTCACTCTATGACTCTGTCCACAATAACGTGTGAGTTAAAACAGGAAAAAAAAAAACAAATCGAAGAATGAGTAACTGATTGTTACCATGACTATTAATGTATGATACAGGGCTAAACCCCACGATGTTTAAAGAACATTTTGGTTTTATATATCAAAGATAGGGCTGTGAGGGGGGAGGAGGAGACGGGGTCTGAAATGGAAATACATAGGGGACGGATGGTCGTGCGGTAACGCGCTCGACTGTCGACCTGAAGGTACCTGGTTCGATCTCCGGTGAGGACCAAGGAAATTTTTCAGGTCTTGGCTCAAGTTCCCGATATATCTCCCGTGGTGCCTCCATGGCCATTGCACTATCGGCTATGGTGGGGATGAAAGAAGGGCACCATAAAACCGTCCCATTAGTGGTTTATAGGATCTAAGTCATTTAATCTCATCCTTACAGGGACTTTACACATGGAAATACATGTTTTCAATAAGCTTGCATCGGTAAGCTAAAAATAGATCAATAAAAATGTAACGTTCTATGAAAAGAAATTCCAAAAAATATCACAATATGTGGTTTAACATTTATTTAACATTCATCGATACATTAACATATCAGTAAATTTAATGTATTATATTTAGATGTATAGCTTTTATTGTATGTCTAACAAATTTCTTTGTGTGTGTGTTAGCCTGCAGGTTTGTTTGTCATTATATATTTCACTCAAAACTCTTGTGTCAGACTACACTGAAAACTAAATTCTTCTTTTATCAACTTAACTAACACAAAATCAATTAATTTAAACAATCTTGACAAACAGAACCCAGCGCTCATTTATATAAATAGTCACATTTTTAAAAAGTTATGGACATAGTCGCTGCCTAACTTTTGTTGGTTCTGTTAAGTATATTTAACAATACCAAAAAACCATCTGTTTAAAAGCCCATATTTGCATTATCTCTATACAAAAAAATATTTGATGCGCACCATTCTGTGCGCAAAATATTTTACGGCCACAATCAAATCAACTTCCATTAGTTTAATTAAGTGAAATGACACAAATATGTCAATTTAAAATCCAGCTCAACATAAATGGGAGGGGTGGGCGGGAGGAAGGGAGGGTGGGCTGAATAGACTGTGGACATGTGACTGACCATAGTGATGTTGTGAACCCGACATGAGTATCCCTAAATAAGGAGACGGGTGGTCGTGCGATGTATAGCGCTCGACTGTCGGGTCCTGGGTTCGAATCTTAGTGAGAACCTTGGGATTTTTTCAGGCGTAGGTGAAATTCCCCAAGTCCACCCAGCTTTAAAATGGTACCAGACTTTAAGTATGGGAAGTAAAGGCGGCTGGACCTTGTACTAACCACCACACAATCCTTTCCTATACCGAGGTACGGTAACTGAAACAGATGAAATCTACACTTCATCTTCCTCAATGGCCGTTATAATAATGCACAATGTGATGCCTTTCTGGTTACCACAAACGCGGATATGAATGGAATACAAATGTCGGCACTGGAAAATAGTGTTGATCAATGAAAATAAGATAAAATCTCATCATGTAATAGAAGCACACACTGAAGCACTTTGTTTGTGACTTCTGAAGGTTGTAATAAAAAAAATGATAAAAAACAACAATTTTAAACCAGTGACAGATTTCTCTTTGCAGTCTTGTATTTTACAGACGTGGTTTTAAAAGGAATGACTTATAACATAATCTGAGTCCTGCTGATTTTCATGGCGTGAATACATTGTATTAGAAGATTCAGATGATGATAGGAAATAAGATATGTGAATTATCTACAGTTTGCCTCTTAAAAACATAATGACCACCAACCTAACTGCGAAAATAATATCATTTGGGTGCGCACTGTAGAATTTCAAATATTAATTTAAATTATATATATTTTTTTAAATGTATATTTAATTCTACATTTTTGTTTGCTTTTTAGATGTTTTTTTTTTGTTTACACTTTGTTTTTTTGTTTAAATATTTATTGATGTTAACAAGTAACTTTAATTGGGATGTGAAGAAAAAAATCTGCCTTAAGCTCACATGTTAAGCTCACGGGTTAAAATAATTTTGTTTTTAATAATGGTGTTCAACGGGTCTTTTAGAAAGTGATCTAAATGTGATCTATAAATGTAACACACCGCGACTGAGATCCAACAAACAGCCGTATAAACAGTAAAACGCAGATAGGAAACAGACTGTATACCGACTCTTGCAATGTCTGCATTGTTTACCAATCTCATTTGTCTCCATGATTCAACGACACATGATATAAAACTACATGCTTTTAGTTGTTCAAACAAACAGGTCGTTGGTAGTCGTATTTCGGCGTTTCTGCATTTAACCCATGACTGCTTGTTCAAAATATTTTTTTTTAACAGCATAGCCGCCATAGGAGATAATTGATGTTTTTAATAGTCTCTCTCAGTGTTACGTAATTTAAATTATCGCCCCGTGCCAGAGGTTGAAAGCGTTTGATAATAATCCATATCAGTTTTATTATTATATAGATTAGTAGCCTACCTCCAATCTTGTATTTGTCTATATCAGTTTGATAATAGATTATAACGTATTACAGGGCTTAGCATTGTTTTTTTTACATTTTCAAAGAAAAATAGTTTATCTCAATAGTTGACACATTTATCTATCTTTCCATCTATCTATCTGTCTATCTATCTATTTATCTATCTATCTTTGTATCCATCTAAAAATCTGTCTAGCCATCCATCCATCTATTGATCTATCCATCCATCTATACATTCATCTTACTATCTATGTATCTATATATCTATTTTCAACCTATCTATCCATGTAACTGTGTATCTATCTATCTAAGTTTGCAGCATAAATTATGTTCTGTAAAATAAAAGTGCCATTCTGATGAATTCATTGATTTCATTATTCTTCACATAATTGTAGAGATCCTGGACTTTCTTGTCAGGTTTTACATAAAATAAAAATAAAAAAACTATCTACAAAATCATTATTTTTTTTTGACTTTTAATAATAAATATTTGACGAGACAAAATTGAAAGTGAAAAAATGCAAGTGATAAAAAGAATTTTGTTAAGAGTAAAATAATTTTTAGGTATTATCAAGAAAAATAATTCAATTGAAAAATGTTAACACAATGACCTAAAGCCTTCTTCCCCATTTAGTATGCAACTACCTCTCACATTTAGTATGCAACTATCTCTCACAAACTAATAAATGAACTTTTGAAAAATCTTTAACAAGATAAATTATTTTATACTTTTTAGAGCATTTTCGAAAAAAAAAATGCTCTATTGTCCCCGTTTTGTCTGTCTGTCCGTCATCACCCTAGATCTCAGCAACTATAAGTCCTAGACCCATGATGTATATATCATTGTGTAGGTCTTGGCCTGCCATGTGTACATCAAAAGTCTATTTCGCGATCTGACCTCTCAGAGCCAAAATATAAGAGTTTCTTATATACCGTTTTGCTTATATTTTAAATATAAATAATAAAAGCTAATCAAAGGGGCGTAATCATTATTTATTTTTGTAATAGTTATTCAACATGATTACTTCCCTCTCTAAATTTATCAAAATTCATGCGCGTGGAACAATATTTATGGGTGTAACCCGGAAAAAAAAAATACGGATTTCGTCCGGCGTAACCGAAAATGCTCTAAAATGTCCTTTGTCCGAAACGGAAAAGACTTAAATTGCTTGTTTTTTTAGTGTCGGAAGTTTACATCATGTTTTTATTTTAAGTTAATATAATCTGATAATTGATGTACTTAGTGTGATTATAATATTATTTTCATACATATTTATATGTTCTAATATAATCTGATAATTGATGTACTTAGTGCGATTATAATATAATTTTCCTACATATTTATATGTTCTAATATAATCTGATAATCAATGTACTTAGTGTGATTATAATATAATTTTCCAACATATTTATATGTTCTAATATAATCTGATAATTGATGTACTTAGCGTGATTATAATATAATTTTCCTACATATTTATATGTTCTAATATAATCTGATAATTGACGTACTTAGTGTGATTATAATCCAATTTTCATACATATTTATATGTTGTTAACCTAATAAATTATGCATCTTTTTTTTTCACATTTTTTATATTCATTGTGTTGTAGTTTGCTAAACTTCATTTTTTTCACATGACATAACAAGCCTAATATTATTCACTTAAAGATATCCGGCAAGGGTTTGTCTGACGAACTCGGAATAAATATTAGTATTAAGTAGTACGGAATACTGCCCAATGTAAACAAGAAGAAGAACATAATGTCCCAGTGTCTTGCCTTAATACAACAAATTCTTTTTATTGCAACCTGTTTCTTGAATAACTTTTTCAGAGTTTTACCACTCAGCTGTGTCTTGGCCAGCAGTAAGTAAAATGCTGTCTGAAAGCTGTTCGCGTCACTGGCTGCTCTGCTATTAGGGGCGTGGAATTTATCTTCCGTTTCATGGGCGCCTTTTTTGTGATCTTTGCGTGACGATTGAAGAATATCCGGTCCTTTATTTGTATTCATTAGTTCCTTCAGCTGATGTAGCATTAGTTTCTCGTGTCGTTTCGCTTTGTTTCTCTGCTCCACGTTGTAAGTTCGAATTACGAACAGTGAAGCCAGCAAGGCGGCGAAAGACTCCAGTAGAACGCCGACTAAAAAGATGGTCAGTTTAGGAATGTTCAGTACAGTCATACTTCGTGGTATTGTGGATCTGCGGAAAAAATTATTGGGATTTAAACCTACTCTAAATGTCCACAAAGAAGATAACATTTAGCTATCAGCAAGGCTGTCTATGTGTTTTTGCGTTTTATTTTATTATTATTAATGAAATAGTACACAAGACAATTAAGTCAAATGACAATCATAAACGATACTGTTAAAAATATTAGATACTGTTTAAAGTATTAGATACTGTTTAAAGTATTAGATACTGTTAAATGTAAAATATACCCTATACAGTTAAATATACTCACGCTATGAAACTTAGGAACACGGCGTTGGAAACAAACACAGAGACCAGGAAAGACACTTTCTCTCCTGATTCCGGAGGTATTAGGAAAACAAACGACGTCAGCAGTGACGTCAGCACCATTGGCGCTATCACAGTGATGATGTAGAAGAGTGAAGCACGGGCTATCTTCAAGGTAACTCTGCAGGTACATAAGAGAAATTGACTCCCTTAGGCCTACATACAACCATACATTTTGTTTTATTGAAGACATTTTAATGATTGTCTACTATTTGCTTAAATCGTAACATTAGTACGTCATAAGTAATATACTTAAAACATACTGTATTTTATTTGCAAAAGTCTAAACTGCTTATTTTTCTACGCAAAAAGTTATACATTGAATGGTTATAGGTTAGAATGACATTAAATGCAACTGGCATAGTGGTAACCCAATGTGTCTCTTCAGTGAGGTGAAGGCGTTTCCAATTAAGTCAGTAATTGTCATAATTTATTCACTTCCATTGACTTTTTTTTTTAAACATATATTTCGTAAATGGAACATTAAAGGTTGTGTTTACTCCACTTAAACCGAAGTGGCCACATTCTTACTTAATAAGAATTTTTTTTTTTTTTGTTTTTAAAAAAATGAGTCAGCACGAACTAAATCAGTAGTAGCCAAACACCGGAAAGCGGACCTTACCGATCCGTGGATCAAATGGTTCCGCGCCGCCCAAGAAACATTAAATTATTTCCTTTTTTAATTTACTGTGTTGCAATAGATTATCTCGGGATTGTGCGACTTTTCCATGGACGCGAGGTTAACCGGAAGCTGAACGGCTGTGAGCGGCAGTGGTATTGTAAATCAAAACAAAGTTAAATAAAAATAATCAAAGTCCCTGTCCCTCGTTTTGCCGCGGTGAAATTCTCGAACATCGATCAGTCCACGGCGAGAAAAAAGGTTGGGAACCTCTGAATTAAGTAATAATATTTTATAACCACAATGTAAAAATGCAACTTTTATAATATAAAAAATCAATTTTGTCTTGAGCTACGTAGAATTTAAACTCTACATCTTCCCAGTAGAGCATATTTTAAGGTTATCCATACCGATGCACGGTTTCTGCAAGTTTTTTTTCTATTTGTTTTATTTTTTAAGCTACTTGAGCCATTTTTTGGCATATGCATACAACAAACCAATTAATGAACAAAGAAATTTTTTAAAAAGTATTAAAAAACTTATTTAAAATGTATTATGTGACTTTTTGGGGGGTGAAATAGTGTAATTTTAAGACATATTTTCAAAGAACCAATTTTTAAAATATATTGTAGATATCATAAAATAACTTTGCACAAATGTTAATGAGTGTGTTTCAAACAAACGTCTAATTTTTTTAGAAAAAATGGAAAATAAATAAACTGAATTTTTTATTTCGGTACACTCAAAAAAAGTAATTTTTTTTTGGGGGGGGAGGGTAGGTTAGAAAAAAAATTATAAAAAAAATTCTATTTAACATTTAAAAAAAATTGGAGAACTGTCAACAAAAGATATAAGAATAAGCATGCAAAATTGTAAGCTTATATCTCAAGTAGTTTTTGTGAAAGTGTCGAAAAGGTACAATATTTTTTTTTAAATGCGATTTGAGAAAACACAAAAATAAAAACTGTCAAAAACCTCAATTAAACACATGGCCTAAAAAAAAGATTTTTAATGATTGGACCGTGAAAGTAAGCCATATTGTAATATGAATAAACAATTTTAACACTATACAAATTCAGCAGAAAACAAAGTCGACATTTTTTTATCGGGACATCCCTGTTCTATTTATAGGCACCTGGATCACCTTAATATCTAATACATAATCGGCTTGCCTGGCGAGCGTGCGAGCGAGCGTGTGTATATGTATAACTTCCGCGGCTAAAAATAGACTGGGGAATTCCAAAATTTTAGTCTCTCTCTCTCTCTCTCTCTCTCTCTCTCTCTCAAAGGGAGTGAACTCTTGCATGGCTAAAAATGCTCTTGGGAATTCCAAGTAGTGCGCAAATTATGTAAAGTTTTAAAGATGGTCAAATGGATACAACTCAATTATAAGGAGTCACTCGCCGGTCCGGGTACCGGGCCTTTGATATAGTTATATCATATGTGTCTGTCTTTCTTTTTAAGATTATCATGTGTATGCCTGTAAGGATGAGCTGTTAATTTCTACTTCTATAAAATACTCATTGGACGTTGATTGCACTGCCCACGTTTCATTTCTACTATAACTTCAATGTGTAAATACACAGAAGACACAGGAGACGTAGACCCGTACACTAGAACACGCAAATTATAGCGTCCATCACACTGTGGTGTAGCGTAACACTTGCAGTAACTTTTTTTTTTTTGAAAAGAGCGGTTCAATAAATTGTAATACATTAGCTATATAATCCAATTTTTTTCACTGTGTGAAATCCCTGAAAGAATGAAATGAAATCTCCTACATCCAATTTCAATCACTAATGGGACAGTTCATTTTTAGTGCCCTTCTTTCATCTCCACCATAGCTGATAGTGCATTGGTCATGGAGGCATCACAAGACATATAGCAGTAATAAAACATATTTTCAAAATGCTCTTCCAACAAAAATAAACTTTCATCAACTATTAACAAACAGCCAATGGAATACAAACCTAGCAGATGGTAGTCCATGTACGTCAGCGCTGAAGTTAGCCGAGGCTATAATTTGGTCAACAATCTCCCATTCACCTGTTAATTGAAATGGGTTTGTGCTATTTTCAAACTTAACAGTCTGAATAGCAATAGGACAATCATCAAAGAATGGTAGGAAACTAATCTCACAATTCTGAAAGATGGCAAAGAAAGATGATTATTTAAAGCTTATCGTTTCGATAAGGTTAAATGATTAAAATATATCGCAGTGAGTAAGAGATGTAAAAAAAGATAGAGAAGTTTTATTTCAGATAAAAGTAATACAATAATTTAGTAACACCAATTCACGAGCTATGGAATCTAGAAAGTAATTTGATTAAATTAATCATTTCATTAAACTACTAACAAAAAATAATAACAAATTTACAACAATAAAACAATTAAATAGTAATAAGACATCAAGGCACCAATCACTTCCATTTCTCGTGTTCTGCCGCACATTACTTTCCCTTCAGCATGTGGTGTACAATAAAATTTAAAAGTTAAAATTATTGCTTTATTTTGTCTTTATTGCAATCAAAAAATTAAAACCATAGGCATTGTACATCATATTATTCTCGGGTAGTATTAATTTTGCATTAAAATTGCATAATAAATTTGTTATACACGTATTTAAATAAACGCGTAGCTATCTGTTAAAGTAAATAAGACTGTTCAAAATCTGTTTTGGAAACGGTTAACACACTTTTTCAAACACCAATTAGTTTGACATTGATATTTAAAAATGTATTTCTCAGCTACAATTTTTTTTTCTTTACCTCTAATGCTGACTACATGTATTCATTTTTTGTCATTTCTTTGAATCTATTTATAAAAAATATAATATAATATGCTATAATGTAAAACTTCTTTTATGAAACAAGGAAATTAAAAGCTTTTCTTTTTCGTTCTTTCATTCTTGAGGAAACAACTATTAAAAACACATCTTCATTTAAACATCCTGCTCATGGTTTACACCATTCGGACATTCGACGAGGGAACGGGTCGAATTCTTGAATGTCCACAAACCTGTTGGTCAAAGGGGTAAATTGTTAAGTCCAAAGAACAAGTAGTCTCTAGAAAAAGTGGTGTCTTCATGTAGATTTCCCCAGTATGATAAAGATATAACTGGTCAATTATGGGCTTCACCAGCACACGCTCATAATCAGCAGAATTTGTCACTAGTATATTGGGATGCCAGAGTCTGTGGGATATTAATGTAACAAGCACTAAAATAAAATGTAGTAAAAACATTTAAAGTTAAATGTAGAACAGAACATTCACAGTTAAATGTAGTACAGAACATTCACAGTTAAATGTAGTACAGAAATTTACAGTTAAATGTAGTACAGAACATTCTCAGTTTAATGTAGTACAGAACATTCACAGTTTAATGTAGTACAGAACATTCACAGTTAAATGTAGTACAGAACATTCAAAGTTTAATGTAGTACAGAACATTCACAGTAAAATAGAGTGCAGAATATTCACAGTTTAATGTAGTACAGAACATTCACAGTTAAATGTAGTACAGAACATTCACAGTTAAATGTAGTACAGCACATTTAAGTTAAATGTAGTACAGAACACTCTCAGCAATAAGCAATACACAAAATATAAAATTGACGCTACAGAAACAAAAATACATAAAACTCACAATTAACAAAATACACCTTACACCAAAAAACGAAATACAAAATACGTCAAATGTACAATACTCAACATACAAAAAAAACACATAACCACTATAACAGCTGCCTATAGTCATTACCACATAACCACTATAACAGCTGCCAACGCCCATTACTTACACTTACTCATCGTATAAAAAATATAAAGATTCTATTCCATCATAGTCCAACGGATCCCATGAAATGTCCGGGTCATTCCAAACAACTTCCAAATAACTGACGGTCGTGAAGGACTGTCGCAGGTCATCAGATGAGAGAACCTAGATAAAACACTCTATTACAGATTGAAATCGTTCTTACTGAACCGGTAAAGTAGTTGGCTGACGTGAGCACTAACTTCAACGTAGAGCAATCTATTATGACTTTAATAGACCCCAGTCAAATAAAAGAATTTATTAAGCGGTACAAATTTGTCAAAATTCATGCAGGTTTACACTGTTCAAAAACGTATATTAGACACGCAGTGTGGTAGCGAGATTAACTCGCGCCCGGGCATAATACCTTTTTTAATACCTTTTTTAGCGCCCCTAATTCGAAAACAATATAATATTATATGTAAAGTAAACCATTTGGCGCCTCTTTGTGAGTAGCGCTCAGGATATGATGCCCCCTTGCCCACCCCCTCGCTACGCCTCTGAAGACACGATAATGGGTAGTCTGATCATTTGTCAGTGGCCTTGGGTTAAGAAAAAACACATTTTTTTAGAAGTCAGCAAAGACCTAAGTTGTGCAAAAAATATAAGGTGCTCAAAATTTACAATCTGTGGCCCAGACATCGTCTTCAAACAGATCCCCCCAATTCGTATCTTGTCTGGGGCTTCCGAAATGTACATATAATTAGTGGTCCGAAATTTAGCCTTTTCCGTGGCCACATATAGGAATATAAGAATGGCATCGTTTACGATAATGCTAATATATTTGTTTTTAATTATTGCACATATCATTAACATAACGAGATATATGTAGTACTGTAAGGTTAAACATTTCTTAGACATTAAAAATCGAATATAATAATAGAATTTTTTGGGTTTTGCGTTAAGTCGAAAGTAAAAAATTAATACAACAGTATTCCAGTTTTATATACAATCATGAAAATATCGGATCTGTCAAAACCAAAAATAACCTAGCCTACAAATCAAGCCTAAGGGGATATAACTCTATGCAAAGGTTTTGTAGTGTACAGCTAGTACATATATAACTTGGAATATTTTAACCTTTTTCTTTTATACACCTCATTACATTTACTGACTAGTTTACTTAATCGAAAAAAGGGAACTTACCACATACGCATTATATTTAAATCCTCAATGTAACAGGAACTCCTACATCACCTGGACACAGTTTCTCAACGACGGCATCATGGGAACGAATCTTTGATTTAACTTCACTTTGCCTCGCTTTTTAGACATTGAATTGTTGAGGTTTGGTTGAAACAAACTTAAAACCAACAGAAGAAAAAACTACCATGGCATGAGAATTCATTATACACTTTGTTAGAATAGAATAGATATGTGTTTCCTGCTGTTATTGAATGGAATCTACGGTGGATGTATTGAAATGATCGATATAACCGTGCTGCTGTTTGAAATGGAACTCATCCGAGTTTTTGCATACTTGATCCCGTGTTACATTGTACTAAAGACTAATTTTTTATTCCAATCTTCCGTGACTTTAATAAAGTACAGCGACAGTGCTCAACAGCGTAGATTAGGTCACTGGATGACTCTGTCCACTCTAAATATGTGGATTAAAACAAAAAATCAAACTGGAAACACTGTGAAAGTAATTGTTTGTGTTAAAATGTCTATTTGCTCCTTTTTTTAATACAATATTTTCCAGTCCAATAATTTTGTTACATTACGTTCTAGTGTATTTGCTATTCAGTTTTGAAATCAATCTTACATATTTAGATTTGGATTCATATTTGTAATCAACGAGTGTTACATTGTTCAATAACCTAAACAAGTTTTTTTACTTTTTTTTTTACTCCGCTGGGGTGCCAGCATGATAAGGTGTAGTGTGCCTACCACACCAGCACTGTTAGTGGTGCTGATGCATGTCTGCCGTGTCTACAGAGTGGCGGGTGAGTGTGCCCGTAAACAGTTGCTGCGATCGCAGAAAAAAAAAGGTTTAAGACCTGCTCAGACTGGTCACACCAGCAGTTGCAGGGAGTGTGCACTGTT
>JAGDYQ010000093.1:3585839-3758154 GCA_021962125.1 Bulinus truncatus | reverse complement strand
TCAGGAAAGACACTTTCTCTCCAGATTCTGGAGGTATGACAAAAACAAATGATGTCAGCAGTGACGTCAACACCATGGGCGCTATCACAGTGACGATGTAGAAGAGTGAAGCTCGAGATAACTTCAGTGTGACTCTGTACAGACAGATATAAATTATTCTCTGATAATCTTTGTTATTGACATTTTTTAAAGACTTTGCATTGAAAAACCTGCGCCTAATTAGGCCGAATGAGTATTGAACCTTTCAGCTATCAACAATTTTGTTTTATCCTTGTTTCCATTTAAGTGAATCGACCAATGTAGATTTATGAAGCTATATTTTATGTCAAAGATTTATCATATATATATCCTAAGTTAAAGATTTACCACATCTACATACTAAGGGAAAGATTTATCATCTATACATCTATGAGCTACACATTCTATGGGAAAGATTTATCAGCTATACATCTATCAGCTACACATTCTATGGGAAAGATTTATCATCTATACATCTATCAGCTACACATTCTATGGGAAAGATTTATGTCTATACATCTATGAGCTACACATTCTAAGGGAAAGATTTATCATCTATACATCTATCAGCTACACATTCTAAGGGAAAGATTTATCATCTATACATCTATCAGCTACACATTCTATGGGAAAGATTGTAACCTCCACCCTCATGTAAATGTTCCCATAAATTACATTTCCTATAAAAAAATATTGAATTTATAATTATTCTTATATGTATATATTATTCTTAAATAGTATAATTTAACTTTAAGACAGGTCTGGTTTAGTTTTAAAGTGAAAATTTCGTACATTAGTTTGTTGTTCATGACAATCTGATATTTTAAATATTTTCTCAAGTTTATATATTTTTTTATTATTATTATTATGACTAGCTGTACCCTGCAAAACCTTTGCATAGAGTTATATCCCCTTAGGCTTGATCGATAGGCTAGGTTATTTTTTGGTTTCGGGCAGATCCAATTTTTTTCATGGTTGTATTTTAAACTGCAATACTGTTGTATTCATTCTTTACTTTCGATTTAACGCACACTGGAAATGAGTATTATTATATATGATTTTTCGTAAACTTGCATACCAAAAGTAGAGTACTCTCACATACACTCACAGTGGCTATCCTGCCAGAACAACTTATAGTTTAATGTCAAAATAAGACGAAAAAATACAATGACACCATTTGTTCTTCACCATATTCCTGTGAAACTAACCTATTTAGCCTATTTGGCCTAATAAGTAATATAACCGTTCCGTGCTACAAAACCAATAAAATTAATACAGTGGCTACGAATACAGCAGACGTACTCCGTATTATTTCTTTCCGGGGTACGGAGTAGATGTGCGCATGTGCGGCAGAGGGGACTGCATTTTATTGCTAATTTTTGTTTTGAGGGCTAGGGTTAGGGTTAACATTAGGGTTAGGGTTAGGGTTAGAGTTAGGGTTGGGCGCAATTTCTATAGCCGGACCCCAAAAAAAAAATAATACGGAGTCCGTCTAGAGCGCATGCGCACATCTATTCCGTACCCCGGAAAAAAATTATACGGAGTACGTCTGCCGTATTCGTAGCCACTGCGTTAAATTAACAAAAAAAAAAAACATATGTTAGATTTGAATATACACACATATTGAGTACAGACCTAGCACTTTTTAGATCAGCGCTATATATAGAGGGCGCTATGTGTTGATCCAGGATTGACCATTCGCCCGTCAGTTGAAATGGACTGGTAATGTTGAGGTCCTCCTCAATCGTTACATTAAAAAGACAATCATCAAGAAATGGCAGGAAAATAATTTCACACTCCTGAATAATCACAAGAAAAGATATTCTTACGTCATTTAAAAATACATTGTTGCATACAAATGTTATAAAACTTAATTAAGCTAGGCCACTATTCTTCCCAAAATTGAAATTATCAATCCATATGATTGGGGGGGGGGTGAAATGTCATGGGCCCACTTGGCTCGAAAGGCAGGGCATTATAAATACATTCTACAAGCCATTTGAAAATTAAATTTTTACTTCTTGATTTTGAATACTTATTTATCATAGGCAAAGTTGTCGGTTTTGATTACTTACTCTTAGTACGATGATGTGGTCATGGGAGTGCGATTACTTATACATTGTATGACGATGTGGCCATTTGATTACTTACACATAGTATGACGATGTGATAATTTGACTACTTACATACATATTGCCAAGTGAGGTCGACGTATTGATAACAACGAGCGTAAGAAAAAGAAAAAAAAATGTTTGCCATACAAATAAGGATCCCTGTGAGAATTTTTTTTTAAAATTTGCTTAAGACCCCCCCCCCCCACCCTCACAGACACAAATAGTTTCCCCCCAAAAAAGTTGAGTACATGTTTTAGTAGAAAAGATGAGCGATTTACACCGTTTTGCTACGCCTACATAGCTAACAATAAGGACTCCATTGAAGAAGTGCTTTGCTGAAATTCTCCAGTGTGTGTGTCTTGTCTGTTGATATTGTTTAGTTGGCTGACTATACGTTTTCATTTTGCCATGAGCATCAAAGAGAAGAGTGAGTTACATCGGAAGTGATTAACATTTTTTTTTATTGATGGCCTGTAAAAAAATCTCTGTCAAGTTCTATCTTGAAATGTAGATTATTTAGATGTCAGCTGCCAATCAATCTCATTTAAGAGTGAACTAACTTGATGCATGAGAGATGTAAAAAAATTAACACATTTAGGTTAATTTTAGTCTCATTGCAAGCTTTTTTTTTCATTTACACAAACTGAATTGGATCCTGTGAGAGTAATGTGGTATATTTAATGAAGTATTAAATGATACATTTAAAGAAGGATTTTGTGAGACATTTACGAGGATTTTGTGAGGAATTTTCTGAGGTGTTATTTTGTGAGGCAATGATTTCTAAACCCTGAACTGACCTGGTGGTCGAATGGGTACATCTTTAAATCTAAAGAACACGTGGTCTCAAGAAATAGTGCTGTCTTCAAGAAGACTTCCCCAGTATAGTACAGAGACAACTGGTCATTGATAGGCTTGACCAATACACGTTCATAATCAGCAGAGTTGGTCACCAGTATGTTGGGATGCCAGAGCCTGGAATAATGTACTTGTGTTTAATATATTAGCAAAATAGTTTACCGCTGTTGGAAATAATATAAAGTTGACTGCTTTAAATTATAATAGTGAAAGGATCTACCGCAGTTAAATTTAATAGACAAAGAGTAAGGCGACGTTGTAACAACGTTTCAACCATTACTTAGCTAAGTAAAGCAGGTTGGAGGGGGGTGGGTGGTTGGGGCGGGGAAGGAGGGTGAGTGGCAAGTGACTTATTAAATACAGTAATACTTCATATCATAACCTAAATCCGTTCAGAAGCTGTTTTCTTTTTTTTTTTAAAGTTTTTTTTTAAAAGTTCCCTTAACCCTAACGGGCCATCGGGGCAGATGAAGTGTAGAATTCATCTGTTTCTATAACCTCGGCATATGAAGGGATTGTGTGGTTAGCACAACGCCCAGCCGCCTTTACTTCCCCAATTTAAAGTCAGGTGCCCATTTAAAGCTGGGTGGACTTATGGGACGACTTTGAAACACATTTTCACCTGGAAAAATTCCACATGGTTCTCACCGAGGATCGAACCCATGACTCTCAGGGCGACAGTCGAGTATCTACACCACTCGGCCACCCGTCCCACTGTTTTCTTTTAGAATTCCAGATATTTTACGCACCGAATTTTTTTTTTTTTTACTTAATAAATCGAATAAAATGGATTTATCCATCAGTAGACTTAAACGAAAACTCGTCTATTTACATTTCGTTTGCGAATGACATCAGTCCTAAAGGTCCCGAGAACTGTTAAGGCCAACTCTGGTTGTAATGTTTGTTTTACAACTTACACTCCTCTACTGTTTCATAGCAAATAATGTTTTAACATTAAACCAGTCGCTAATGTTTACCTGTACATGTTTTACATAAAAAATTAGAACTACTTCACCATATTAAATAAATGCTGGACATTGAACTGGTCAAGCTAGTAGTATTTAATTGGGAGGCAGTTTTAAGTGGGGGAAGGAGTAGAATGGGGCCCTGAACGGTCCACGATCCAGTCTCCCAGCCATAGCTGACCGTTCAAACTCGTGTGAAGGCATGCGTACGAAACAAACATATAAACACATGTTTGCACTCACACACATACATACACACACACACACGTAGTCACTATGTAATGACACATAACACATAAACTCATGTCCGCATACACACACACGCGCATTCACTATGTAGTAACACATAAACACATGCTTGCACTCACACATATACACACACACATACACTATGTAACAATAATAATACATAAATATCTTAATTTGACTAGACTAGCGTTAATGGGGATTGAAAATCTTAATTATGCGTTAATTTTGGTGAATTTTTCGACCGAACAGTTAACCGAGCACGGTATCAAGCATATAATGCTCTCTTATAATGAAAGTGTCAAAAAATTAACAACAATGACAGTAGAAACAAACCGATAAATCCGCCACCACCTACCTACTTTTTCAACATTAAATAATTTGAACTCTTTCAGTTTATCGTGTGAGCTGAGACTTAGTCTCTAGAAACCCGTGATATCAAACTGGCTGCATTCCGCTGAAACTCATGACATCAAACTGGCTGTATTCCGATGAAACCCGTCACATTAAACTTGATGTATTCCGCTGAAACCAGTGATATCAAACTGGCTGTATTCCGCTGAAACCCATGACATCAAACTGGCTGTATTCCGCACCAACTCAGGACTTTCATACAGGTTTATGGCCAAACATCTATCCGAATGGTCTACATTGTGGTTCGCAAGCCCTGTGCACTCTAAAAACATGATTTCCAAGGTTACCTCGAACTCACCATATCGGCGGCGGAAACTAGTCATACATTGGAATGAACCTTCAAAGCTACTCACCTAACGAACAACGTCCAGTTCGGAACTGATAATACAGTCATTTGTGTTCTAAAAAATCTATATTAAAAACAATATTAAAAAAAAAAGAAAAAAAAACACATATTTTTAAATTCTACTCACTCGTCATATGGAAAACTTAAGTAGCTTATTCCTTCATAGTCGTTTGGATCCCAAGAAATATCCAAATCTCTCCAGACAACTTCCAAGTAGCTGACAGTGGAGAATGACTGCTCTAGATCGTCGGATGACAGAACCTGTATAGCATACATATGACAACGGTCAACACACTAGATGACATAACCTGTATAACATACATTTGAGAACAGTCAACACATTCTACCTCTATGTTTTCTGCTGATTTCAAATATGTAACTGGTTTTGTTCAATCAAGTCAAGTTTTTATTATACTTATATTTCTAAACTGCTGCAATAACTGTATTCTACAGTACCTGGCAATAAGTGAGAAAACAACCGATAGCATTCCCGTTTTTATAATTGTATTAATTTATAAAATAGCTAACAATAAATACTTTTGTTTATATGGTCTTATTTGTTTTCGAGAAGTTTCAATTTATTTGGAGCATTCATTAAACGTGAAGATTTAGTTTATTATCGAATATAAAAATATGTTTTTTAATCTTGTTTGTTTCAAATATATATTAATTTGAATGTAAAATTTTGTCGTCTACTTTTTTGTAGAAGTATCTTGTAAATTTTATTCACAAGCAAGGGAAGCAACAAGTGGTTCATTAAAAACTGTTTGCTCAAATAGTTTGGTGATCATCATTATGAGAAGAAAGTGTAAAAAAAATCCAAACAGATTCTACTACATATGTGGTTCAGTCACTTTGCCATACAGGCAGTCTCCGATCACAAATTTGTTAAGAAAAGCTATCATGCTTATTTTGGTGGGAAACTTGGCCGATTAGGACAAACCCTTTGCACCCCACATATGCTGTAAATCATGTGTCGAGGGTCTATGACGTTAGAGCAAGAGGAACCAACCGTGTCTTCTTTTAGGTGTGCCAATGTTTTGGATGGAAGGAAAGGATCACACTACTGATTGCTATTTTTACATGACAAATTTAGATGGTTTAAACAGTAAAAATAAACATCATGTCAAGTAACTCATAGTGCCATCTCCATAAGGCCAGTATCTCATGGACCGAAAATTCTAATTCCAACACCACATGACAATCTCGATTCATCAACTGAGTCAAGTGAAGATATGGATATCTTTGATAAATCTGCAATATATGAACCTGTTGCTGAACTCAATCCAAGCCCCTCAATCAAGCTGAACTAAATGATTTGACAAGAGATTTGTGCTTGTCGAAAGAATCTGCTCAGCTATTGGGATCACGCCTGAAAGAAAATAATTTCTTAGCTCCAGCAACAACATTCTTCTGGTATCGTAACCGGAAAAAAGAGTTGCGTCACTATTTCACAGAGGATAAAGAGGCTTCTTTAATTTACTGCAACAACATCAACAATCTTGTTGAAACTACGGGTTTATCATATGACCCTGCACAATGGAGGTTATTCATCGATTCCAGACAACTATGTCGATATGATTGAAGAACAAGGCATTCATGCCTGTGATGAAAGAGCGGTAACTTGGACGCTGGGATGTAAATATGATTGCTGACTACCAGTGCTCGATTTACCGCCGGGGATGCCGGGGATATCCCCGGCACTGAGGACTGTCATCCCCGGCTCTGCTTTAGCTAATGTCATCCCTGCCGGGATTTTTTCCCGGCTCTGCAGAATTTTTTTTTCATCCCCAGCACTGTTTTTTTTTTTAAAGTCGAGCGATTGCTGGTAAATTTTGAAGTTTAACTTCTTAATTTTGTACTGCGTTTCTATCTACCGAATCCATGGAAATAAACCTACAGTAAGAGTTCGAAGTATTTTTTTGTAATCTTTGGTTCTAATTTTATGTTCATCGCTCGTAAGTCGTAAGGCGCAAGTTATCAATCGAAAAAAAAATATTTTTATATAAAAATCCAGACAAAGATTTAAATTAATATTTTTATTTTAAATTTAAATTAAGATTTCTAAAGAGCCGTTTTGCAAAAACGCTAACTCAAACAAAGTTGTCTTTTACAAACAAACAACTGTATTTCAAGGAGTCAAATCTCAAGAACATGATATTCATGCAACTTCTACTGTGTGTAAGTCATTTGTTACATCATATCCGTAGCAATAATTTCTTATTACAAGTTTAGATTATCCGACTTTAATAAGTTTAATTTGAAGTTGAAATCAAAATACCTAAGTAGCTGGATGTATTGATAAAATAATGTTTTATTCTGCACGCACAAGATTTATGTTTAATGGTAACACTGGAGTAAAACCATTTGCTCGTAAACAGTGTATTATAAGTTTTCAAGACAGATTCACAGCTATAAGATACGTCACATGTTATAAAATTAAACCAAACAGTGTAATCTAAATATGATTTTTCTCTTGATGATGCTGATACTAACACGATGACACAAGGCGGATCTAGGAATTGGTCTTCGGGAAGGCCAGTATATTGGCCAGGGGAAAGTAGGCTGTGAGGGTGAGGGCGTATATCGCCTACCCCAGGAACCACGCCTGCTCGGACAGTCATTCATTACAATTCATACTGCATCTTTTTTCATTTTTAGGCCCGAGGACTCCTATATTGTTTCAACAATTTTATACACAAATCTAACAAAAATAGTTGAAGAGCGAGGCTGCAGTATTGTCAATGTATAAAGTGATGGTAACTGTTTGTTTACGTCATAATTCATTAGATGTCGAAACCATCAAACAATTGCTGTTTATTCAAATTAATGGTCAATCACTTAAATATGTTGATGCAAAGTTGTATGCCACAATGTGGTTAAAAGACGGAAGGCATTCTGCCAGCGATGTTGCCTACCTTAAGGCAAACTAACAATAGAATTGGTTATCCAACAATGTTATAATTTGTTAAATAATTGAGATAAGTATGAGTAATGGAATATTTGATTTCAACAAAAAGAGAAGAAATGAAAATTTTGCATTTTTTGTTAAAAATAAATTCATTGCTTGTTCCATTAATGTGCAGCTTCAAATTTGTTTGAACCAACGTGAACTATGTTAATTAAGACAAATGTTTTCCCTATTTTTTAAAAATATTTTTGTTGGTTTTGTCTATGAAAATACATTAGTTACTTGTTGGCCCATAGATTGTAAATTGGATCTCCTCAAAATAATTGGTGGTATCTCGCCGCCGCTAGGGTTGCCGGGGATATCCCCGACACTGTGAATTGACATCCCCGGCTCTGGTTTAGCTTTTTTCCTCCCCGCCGGGGATGCCATTTATACTCGGCTCTGCAGAAAATTTTGTTCATCCCCGGAACTGGTTTTTTTTTTAATCGAGCGCTGAGTGACTACTGCTGGTGCCTCACCGACAAAATTCTTTGAAAAATCCATTCTTCCACAATAACATTTTTTTTTTCCTCCATGTATTCTTCAATTTACATTACAATAGTAATTTTTAATTTGATTTAGAATAAAAACTTAACCTGATTGAAAAATTTGAAATCAGCAAATAAAATTGATCAAAAGAACAATTTTTTTTTTTCAAACGCTGACCACTGTTATCAGTCATACAAAAAAAAAACTGTATCAAAATATCATACATTTTTCTATCGCATTGCAGTATGCTGAGTTTCGGGAAGTTAACACTGTAACAAATATTTGAATTTCGCCTCGCAATCTATATACATTTATTAAATTTCACTAATCACGAATAAAGTAAATAGCGGAAAGACAAACATTAGATCGCTAAACGTATCTGCATGTAAGGCAGTCATTAGATCGCTAAACTTGCCAGCATCAAAGGCAGTAAAACGATCATATGGATGCAGAAAACTGACAGTTTGATCGGTTGTTAATTAAAAAACACATTTTCGAGCCAATATTTAAAATAGCTGTTTGCTTTGTTTTAAGAGAAACGCTAAGAGCGTCACATTTTAGAAACTCTACATTATTTACATTCAAACATTTTACAAAGAATAGTAAAAAAAAATTACAACGATAGAACAACATTTAAAAATACTACAGTACCCGATAGCGCTCATTAAAAATTAAATCAAAACATTACGTGTATATGTACATATTTTTTAATATTTATATAATAAAGACTGTTCGTATATAACGAAAGAAAGATTGTTAAACGAATTTCATTTTAACATCGTAATAGAAAATTCAAGACCATCCCCTCGTGCTGTGTATAGGTCTTTAATCTGAGTTTAAAAGAGTGTTAGTATACCGCGAGGTAAAATAAGATTGTGGAACAACGCCAGATTATGGAGATGATACATTGAAACTTACCTGGAACACTTGGTATTTAAATCTTAATGGTACCAAATTGCCCATTTCACTTGGACACAATTTATCAACGACGGCATCGTGGGAGAGAATCTTTGACTTTAAGTTTGCCTTGGCCTCTCGCCTTTTAGACATGGAATTGTTCAGTCCCGTCCACACATACTTCACATCCAACAGAAGAACAAATATAATAACGTGTATATGCATGGCTTACACTGTTTGAATGAAATATCTTGCAGTCTTTGTGTTATGTAGTTTAAAGAGGGAGATAAAAAAAAGATAATTAGATCGTTTTGTATTTTGAAATGGAACTCAGCCCATATTACATAAGCGATCATGTGTTAGATTGCGCTGCAGGCTAAAGTGTAATTTATATCCTAATCCCCCCCGTCAACTTTATCGGCACAGAGGCAGTGTCAACAGCGTAGATTAGGGTCACTCGATGACTCTGTCCACAATAACGTGTGAGTTAAAACAGGAAAAATAAAAACAAATCGAAGAATGAGTAACCGATTGTTACCATGGCTATTAATGTATGATACAGGGCTAAACTCCATGATGTTTAATGTGAGGGGGGGGAGGAGACGGAGTAGGAAATGGAAATACATGTTTTTAATAAGCTTGAATCGGTAAGCTAAAAAAAGATAAATAAAAATTTAACATGTTCAATGAAAAGAAATTCCAAAAAAATATCATAATATGTGGTTTAACATTTATTGTTATTCATCGATACATTAACATATCAGTTATATTATGTATTATATTTAGCCGTATATCTTTTATTGTATGTCTAACAAATTTCTTTGTGTGTGTGTTAGCCTGCAGGTTTGTTTGCCATTATATATTTCACTCTAAACACTTGTGTCAGACTACACTGAAAGCTAAATTCTTCTTTAACCAACTTTACTAACACAAATGAATTAATTTAAACAATCTTGACAAACAGAACCCATTGCTCATTTATATAAATAGTCACATTTTTTAAAAAAGTTATGTACATAGTCGCTGCCTAACTTTTGTTGGTTCTGTTAAGTGTATTTAACAATACCAAAACAACCATCTGTTTAAAAGCCGATACTTGCATTATCTCTATACAAAAAAAAATATTTGAGGCGCATCATTCTGTGAGCAAAATATTTTACGGCCACAATCAAATCAACTTCCATTAGTTTCATTAAGTGAAATGACACAAATATGTCAATTTAAAATCCAGCTCAACATAAATGGGAGGGGTGGGCGGGAGGAAGGGAGGGTGGGGGAGGGGGGAGGGTGGGCTGAATAGACTGTGGACATGTGACTGGACACAGTGATGTTGTGAACCCGACATGTGTGGAAGTGGATCAGGGATTGAGGCTAAGTATCCCTAAATAAGGAGACGGGTGGTCGTGCGATGTAGAGCGCTCGACTGTCGAGTCCCGGGTTCGAATCTTAGTGAGAACCTTGGTATTTTTTCAGGCGTAGGTGAAAATCCCCAATTCCACCCAGCTTTAAATAGATACACGACTTAAAGTATGGGGAGTAAAGGCGGCTGGACATTGTACTAACCACAAAATCTTTTCCTATGCCGAGGTACGGTAACTGAAACAGATGAAATCTACACTTCATCTTCCTTAGTGGCCGTTATAATAATGCACAATGTGATGCCTTTCTGGTTACCACAAACCCGGATATGAATGGAATACAAAGGTCGGCACTGGAAAATAGTGTTGATCAATGAAAATAAGATAAAATCTCCTCATGTAATAGATGCACACGCTGAAGCACTTTGTGTGTGCCTTCTGACGATTGCAATAAAAAACAACAATTTTAAACCAGTGATTAGATTTCTCATTGCAGTCTTGTATTTTAAAGACGTGATTTTAAAAGGAATGACTAATGACATTATCTGAGTCCTGCTGATTTTCATGGCGTGTATTAGAAGATTCACATGATGATAGGAAATAAGATATGTGAATTATCTACATAATTAAAAACATAATGTCCACCAACCTAGCTGCGGAAATAATATCATTTGAGTGTGCACTGTAGAATTTCAAATGTTAATTTAAATTATATAATTTTTTTTAAATGTATATTTAATTCTACATTTTTGTATCTTTTTTTTTTTAGTGATGTTTTTTCTTTACACTTTGTATGATTGTTTACATATTTATTGATGTTAACACGTAACTTTAATTGGGATGTGAAGAAAAAAAAAATAATGTCCGTTAAGCTCACATGTTAAGCTCACGGGTTAAAATAATTTTGTCTTTAATAATGGTCTTCAGCGGTTCTTTTTTTTAAAGTGATCTAAATGTGATCTATAAATGTAACACACCGCGACTGAGATCCATCAAACAGCGGTATAAACAGTAAAACGCAGAGAGGAAACAGACAGTATACCGACTCTTGCAATGTCTGCATTGTTTACCAATCTCATTTGTCTCCCTGATTCAACGACACATGATACAAAACTACATGCTTTTAGTTGTTCAAATAAACAGGTCGTTGGTAGTCGTATTTCAGCGGCTCTGCATTTAACCCATGACTGCTTGTTCAAAATATTTTTTTTAACAGCATAGCCGCCATGGGAGATAATCGATGTTTTTAATTGTCACTCAGTGTTAGGTAATGTTAAATTATTGCCCCTTGCCAGAGGTTAAAATGTGTTTGATAATGATCCATATCAGGTTTATTATTATATAGATTAGCAGCCTACCTCCAAGCTTGTATTTGTCTATATCAGTTTGATAATATATTATAACGTATTACAGGGCTTAGCATTGTATTTTACATTTTCAAAGAAAATAGTTTAGCTCAGTAGTTGACACATTTATCTATCTTTCCATCCATCTATCTGTCTATCTATCTATTTATCTATCTATCTTTGTATCCATCTAAAAATCTGTCTAGCCATCAATCCATCTATTGATCTATCCATCCATCTATATATCCATCTTACTATCTTTGTATCTATATATCTATTTTCGACCTATCTATCCATGTAACTGTGTATCTATCTATCTAAGTTTGCAGCATAAATTATGTTCTGTAAAATAAAAGTGCCATTCTGATGAATTCATCATTCTTTACGTAATTCTAGAGGTCCTGGACTTTCGTGTCAGGTTTTACATAAAATAAAAATTAAAAAAACTATCTACAAAATCATTATTTTTTATTACTTTTAATAATAAATATTTGACGAGACAAAATGGAAAGTAAAAAAATGGAAGTAATAAAAAGAATTTTGTTACGAGTAAAGTAATTTTTAGGTATTTATTAAGAAAAATAATTCAATTGAAAAATGTTAACGCAATGACCTAAAGCCTTCTTTCCCATTTAGTATGCAACTATCTCTCAGATTTAGTATGCAGCTATCTCTCAGATTTAGTATGCAACTATCTCTCACATTTGGTATGCAACTATCTCTCACATTTGGTATGCAACTATCTCTCACATTTAGTATGCAACTATCTCTTACATTTGGTATGCAACTATCTCTCACATTTGGTATGCAACTATCTCTCAAATTTAGTATGCAACTATCTCTCACATTTGGTATGCAACTATCTCTCACATTTAGTATGCAACTATCTCTCACATTTAGTATGCAACTATCTCTCACAAACTAATAAACGACCTTTTGAAAAATCTATAACAAGATAAATTTATTTATACTTTTTTTTAGTGTCAAAAGTATACATCATGTTTGTTTTTTTAAGTTAATATAATCTGATAATTAATGTACTTAGCGTGATTATACTATAATTTTCATATATATTTATATGTTCTAATATAATCTGATTAATGATTTACTTAGTGTGATTATAATATAATTTTCCTACATATTTATATGTTCTAATATGATCTGATAATTGACGTACTTAGTGTGATTATAATCCGATTTTCATACATATTTATATGTTGTTAACCTAATAAATTATGTATCTTTTTTTTTTACAGTTTTTATATTCATTGTGTTGTAGTTTGCTAAACTTCATTTTTTTTCACATGACATAGTAAGCCTAATATTATTCAGTTAAAGATATCCGGCAAGGGTTTGTCTGACGAACTCGGAATAAATATTAGTATTAAGTAGTACGGAATACTTCCCAATGTAAACAAGAAGAAGAACATAATGTCCCAGTGTCTTGCCTTAATACAACAACTTCTTTTTATTGCAATCTGTTTCTTGAATAACTTTTTCAGAGTTTTACCACTCAGCTGTGTCTTTGCCAGCAGTAAGTAAAATGCTGTCTGAAAGCTGTTCGCCTCACTGGCTGCTCTGCTATTAGGGGCGTGGAATTTATCTTCCGTTTCATGGGCGCCTTTCTTGTGATCTTTGTGTGACGATTGAAGAAGATCCGGTTCTTTAGTTGTATTCATTAGCTCATTCAGTTGATGTAGCATTAGTTTTTCGTGTCGTTTCGCTTTGTTTCTCTGCTCCACGTTGTAAGTTCGAATAACGAACAGTGAAGCCAGCAAGGCGGCGAAAGACTCCAGTAGAACGCTGACTAAAAAGATGGTCAGTTTAGGAATGTTTAGTACAGTCATACTTCGTGATATTGTGGATCTGCGGAAAAAAATTATTGGGATTTAAACCTACTCTAATGTCCACAAAGAAGATAACATTTAGCTATCGGCAAGGCTGTCTATGTGTTTTTGTGTTTTATTTTATTATTATTAATGAAATAGTACACAAGACAATAAAGTCAAATGACAATCATAAACGATACTGTTTAAAGTATTAGATACTGTTTAATGTAAAATATACCTTATACAGTAAAATATACTCACGCTATAAAACTTAGGAACACGGCGTTGGATACAAACACAGAGACCAGGAAAGACACTTTCTCTCCTGATTCCGGAGGTATTAGGAAAACAAATGACGTCAGCAGTGACGTCAGCACCATGGGCGCTATCACAGTGATGATGTAGAAGAGGGACGCACGGGCTATCTTCAAGGTGACTCTGCAGGTACATAAGAGAAATTGACTCGTTTAGGCCTACATACAACCATACATTTTGTTTTATTGAAGACATTTTGCAAAAGTCTTAACTGCTTATTTTTCTACGCGAAAAGTTATACATTGAATGGTTATAGGTAGAATGACATTAGATGCATCTGGCATAGTGGTAACCCAATGTGACTCTTCGGAGAGGTGAGTGCGTTTCCAATTAAGTCAGTATTTTTCATAATTTATTCACTTCCATTGACTTTTTTTTTGAAACATATATTTCGTAAATGGAACATTAAAGGTTGTGTTTACTCCACTTAAACCGAAGTGGCCACATTCTTACTTTAGAAGAATTTTTTTTTGTTTTTTAAAAAAATGAGTCAGCGCGAACTAAATCAGTAGTAGCCAAACACCGGGAAGCGGACCGGTACCGATCCGTGGATCAAATGGTTCCGCACCGCCCAAGAAACATTAAATTATTTCCTTTTTAATTTACTGTGTTGCGATAGATTATCTCGGGATTGTGCGACTTTTCCATGGACACGAGGTTAACCGGAAGCTGAACGGCTGTGAGCGGCAGTGGTATTGTAAATCAAAACAAATTTAAATAAAAATAATCATCGTCCCCGTCCCTCGTTTGACCGCGGTGAAATTCTCGAACATCTGTCAGTCCACGGCGAGAAAAAAGGTTGGGAACCTCTGAATTAAGTAATAATATTTTATAACCACAATGTAAAAATGCAACTTTATAAGACAAAAAATCAATTTTGTGTTCAGCTACGTAGAATTTAACTCTCACATCTTCAGTAGAGCATAATTTTTAAGGTGATCTATATACCGATGCAAGGTTTCTGTAATTTTTTTTTCTATTTGTTTTATTTTTTAAGCTACTTGAGCCATTTTTTGGCATAGCCATACAACATACTAATTAATGAACAAAGAAATAAAAAAAAGTATTAAAAAATTTATTTAGAATGTATTATGTGACTTTTTGGGGTGAAAAACTGTAATTTTAAGATATATTTACAAAATACCAATTTTTAAAATATATTGTAGATATCATAAAATAACTTTGCACAAATGTTATTGAGTGTGTTTCAAACAAACGTCCAATTTTTTTTTTTAGAAAAAATGTAAAATAAATAAACTGATTTTTTTTGTTTCGGTACACTCAAAAAAAGTTACAGTAGGTTAGTAAAAAAATATAAAAAAAATTCTATTTAATATTTTAAAAAAATGGAGAACTGTCAACAATAGATATAAAAATAAGCATGCAAAATTGTAAGCTTATATCTTTTGTAGTTTTTGTAATTGTGTCGAAAAGGTACAAGATTTCTTTTTTAAATGTGATTTTGAGAAGAGAAAACACAAAAAAAAAAAAACTGTCAAAAAAAAAAAACCTCTATTAAACAAAATACATGGCCTAAAAAAGATATTTAATGATTGGACCGTGATATTAAGCCATATTGTAATATGAATAAACAATTTTAACACTATAAAAATTCAGCAGAAAACAAAGTCGACATTTTTTTTTATCGGGACATCCCTGTTCTATTTATAGACACCTGGATCACCTTAATATCTAATACATAATCGGCTAGCCTGGCGAGCGTGCGAGCAATCGTGTGTATATGTAAAACTTCCGCGGCTTAAAATAGACTGGGGAATTCCAAAATTTTAGTCCCTCTCTCTCAAGGGGAATGAACTCTTGCATGGCTAAAAATGCTCTTGGGAATT
The DNA here is from genome assembly GCA_021962125.1 of Bulinus truncatus. Taxonomy (NCBI): domain Eukaryota; kingdom Metazoa; phylum Mollusca; class Gastropoda; family Planorbidae; genus Bulinus; species Bulinus truncatus. The sequence continues at coordinate 3,742,165 of JAGDYQ010000093.1, read as the reverse complement.
CAAAGTAGTGCGCAAATTATGTAAAGTTGTAAAGATGGTCAAAGGGATACAACTCAATTATAAGGAGTCACTCGCCGGTCCAGGTACCGGGCCTTTGATCTAGTTACATCATAAGTGTCTGTCTTTCTATTTAAGATTATCATGCGTATGCCTGTAAGGATGAGCTGTTAATTTCTATTTCTATAAAATACTCATTGGACGTTGATTGCACTGCCCATATTTCATTTCTACAATAACTTCAATGTGTAAATACACGGAAGACACAGGAGACGTAGACCCGTACACTAGAACACGCGGATCATAGCGGCCATCACATTGTGGTGTACAGTAACACTTGCTGTAACTTTTTTTTGAAAAGAGCGGTTCAATACATTGTAATATATAATCCAATTTTTTTCAGTGTGTGAAATCCCTGAAAGAATGAGATGAAATCTCCTACATCCAATTTCAATCACTAATGGGACAGTTCATTGTTGGTGCCCTTCTTTCATCTCCACCATAGCCGATAGTGAATTGGTCATTGAGGCATCACAAGACATATAGCAGTAATAAAACATATTTTCAAAATGCTCTTCCAACAAAATAAACTTTCATCAACTATTAACAAACAGCCAATGGAATACAAACCTAGCAGATGGTAGTCCATGTACGTCAGCGCTGAAGTTAGCCGAGGCTATAGTTTGGTCAATAATCTCCCATTCACCTTTTAATTGAAATGGGTTTGTGCTATTTTCAAACTTAACAGTCTGAATAGCAATAGGACAATCATCAAAGAATGGTAGGAAACTAATCTCACAATTCTGAAAGATGGCAAAGAAAGATGATTATTTAAAGCTTATCGTTTCGAAAAGGTTAGATGAATAAAATATATCGCAGTGAGTAAGAGATATAAAAAGATAGAGAAGTTTTATTTCAGATAAAAGTAATACAATAATTTAGTAACACCAATTCACGAGCTATGGAAACTAGAAAGTAATTCGGTTAAATTAATCATTTCATTTAACTACTTACAAAAAATTAATAACAAATTTACAACAATAAAACAATTAAATAGCAATAAGACATCTATGCATCAATCACTACCATTTCTCGTGTTCTGCTCACATTACTTTCCCTTCAGCATGCTGTGTACAGTAAAACTTAAGTTAAAATTATTGCTTTATTTTGTCTTTATTGTTATTAAAAAAATTAAAACCATAGGCATTGTTCATCATATTATTCTCGGGTAGTATTAATTATGCATTAAAATTGCATAATAAATTTGTTATACACGTATTTAAATAAACGCGTAGCTATCTGTTAAAGTAAATAACACTGTTAAAATCTGTTTTGGAAACGGTTAACACACTTTTTCAAACATTAATTAGTTGACATTAATATTTAAAAATGTATTTCTCAGCTAAATTTTTTTTTCTTTACCTCTAATGCTGACTACTTGTATTCATTTTTTTGTCATTTCTTTGAATCTATTTATAAAAAATATAATATAATATGCTATATTGTAAAACATTTAGCTCTTTTATGAAACAAGGAAATTAAAAGCTTTCTTTTTCGTTCTTTCATTCTTGAAGAAACAACTATTAAAAACACATCTTGATCTAAACCTCCTGCTCATGGTTTACACCATTCGGACATTAGACGAGGGAACGGTTCGAATTCTTGAATGTCCACAAACCTGTTGGTCAAAGGGGTAAATTGTTAAGTCCAAAGAACAAGTAGTCTCTATAAAAAGTGGTGTCTTCATGTAGATTTCCCCAGTATGGTTAAGATATAACTGGTCAATTACAGGCTTCACCAGCACACGTTCATAATCAGCAGAATTTGTCACTAGTATATTGGGATCCCAGAGTCTGTGGGATATTAATGTAACAAACACTAAAGTAAAATGTAGTAAAATAACATTTACAGTTAAATGTAGAACATAACATTCACAGTTAAATGTAGTACAGAACATTAACAGTTAAATGTAGTACAGAACATTCACAGTTAAATGTAGTACAGAACATTCACAGTTAAATTTAGTACAGAACATTCACAGTTAAATGTAATACAGAATGTCAAGGAGTTAAAGTTGATTTAAGTATTCATTAATTAATTTTTGGTTTGTGCATGTGTGTTGATCACACTTTTCTAGTAGCTCAAGAGAGTGTTAATTTTTATATTACTATGTGACGTGGTTTTTTCTAGTTGACGTCATATATTAAGTTGCTTAGAGACAAGCTTGGTAGATTGAGTTAGTTGCTGTTTAGATTATGAAGATATTAGACACTTTATTAATTCTAGTTACATTTTAGTTCCTATACGTGTAGGACAGATATTTTATTCAACTTTGAAGAAGTTATTAATTTGATTTAGACTAGCAAGTGATAGTTTATTAAATACTTCTAAGATGTGCCTATGTCATATACCTTCGTATAAAGTTTTATGATATTGTTAATGTCTACGTACGATAATAAAATAATGAATCAGCAACATTGAATTGTGCATTGATTGAACTAGTGTTTGTGTGTGAAAATTAAGTGACACGCTACCACAGTAATGTCTCCAGGTTCAGTCTGACTGCAACTGCAGTCAGACCCCCATAACATCAAGACACCTAACAACCTTTACACAGAACATTTACAGTTAAATGTAGTACAGAAAATTCACAGTTAAATGTAGTACAGAACATTCACAGTTAAATGTAGTGCTGAATAATCACAGTTTAATGTAGTGCAGAACATTTACAGTTAAATGTAGTACAGAACATTCACAGTTAAATGTAGCACAGAACATTCTCAGTTAAATGTAGCACAGAACATTCTCAGTTAAATGTAGCACAGAACATTCACAGTTAAATGTAGTACAGAACATTCTCAGTTTAATGTAGTACAGAACATTAACAGTTAAATGTAGTACAGAACATTAACAGTTAAATGTAGCACAGAACATTCTCAGTTAAATGTATAACAGAACATTCTCAGTTAAATGTAGCACAGAACATTCACAGTTAAATGTAGTACATAACATTCTCAGTTAAATGTAGTACAGAACATTCTCAGTTTAATGTAGTACAGAACATTAACAGTTAAATGTAGTACAGAACATTAACAGTTAAATGTAGCACAGAACATTCTCAGTTAAATGTATAACAGAACATTCTCAGTTAAATGTAGCACAGAACATTCACAGTTAAATGTAGTACATAACATTCTCAGTTAAATGTAGTACAGAACATTCTCAGTTAAATGTAGTACAGATCATTAACAGTTAAATGTAGTACAGAACATTTACAGTTAAATGTAGCACAGAACATTAACAGTCAAATGTAATACAGAACATTCTCAGTTAAATGTAGCACAGAACATTCACAGATAAATGTAGTACAGAACATTCTCAGTTAAATGTTGTACAGCACATTTAAGTTAAATGTAGTACAGAACATTAACAGTTAAAAGTAGTACAGAACATTAACAGTCAAATGTAGTACAGAACATTCACAGTTAAATGTAGTGCTGAATAATCACAGTTAAATGTAGTACAGAACATTCACAGTTAAATGTAGTACAGCACATTTAAGTTAAATGTAGTACAGAACATTAACAGTTAAAAGTAGTACAGAACATTCACAGTTTAATGTAGTGCAGAACATTTACAGTTAAATGTAGTACAGAACATTCACAGTTAAATGTAGCACAGAACATTCACAGTTAAATGTAGCACAGAACATTCACAGTTAAATGTAGTACAGAACATTCACAGTTAAATGTAGTACAGCACATTTAAGTTAAATGTAGTACAGAACATTAACAGTTAAATGTAGTACAGAACATTAACAGTTAAATGTAGCACAGAACATTCTCAGTTAAATGTATAACAGAACATTATCAGTTAAATGTAGCACATAACATTCACAGTTAAATGTAGTACAGAACATTCACAGTTAAATAAGCAATACACAAAATATAAAATTGACGCTACACAAACAAAAATACATAAAACTCGCAATTAACAAAATACACCTTACACCAAAAAACAAAATAGGCAAAATACGTCAAATGCACAATACTCAACATACAAAAAAAAACACATAACCACTATAACAGCTGCTAATTCCTATTACCACATAACCACTATAACAGCTGCTAATTCCTATTACCACATAACCACTATAACAGCTCCTAATTCCTATTACCACATAACCACTATAGCAGCTGCTAATTCCTATTACCACATAACCACTATAGCAGCTGCTAATTCCTATTACCACATAACCACTATAAGAGCTGCTAATTCCAATTACCACATAACCACTATAAGAGCTGCTAATTCCTATTACCACATAACTACTATAACAGCTGCCAACGCCCATTACTTACACTTACTCATCGTATAAAAAATATAAAGATTCTATTCCATCATAGTCCAATGGATCCCATGAAATGTCCGGGTCATTCCAAACAACTTCCAAATAACTGACGGTCGTGAAGGACTGTTGCAGGTCATCAGATGAGAGAACCTAGATAAAACACTTCAGTACATTACATATTGAAATCGTTCTTACTGAACCGGTAAAGTAGTTGGCTGACGTGAGCACTAACTTCAACGTAGAGCAATCTATTATGACTTTAATAGACCCCCAGTCCAATAAAAGAATTTATTGAGGGGTACAAATTTGTCAAAATTCATGCAGGTTTACACTGTTCAAAACGTATATAAGACACGCATGTCGTAGCGAGATTAAGTCGCGTCCGGGGCACAGTACCTTTTTAATACCTTTTTAATACCTTTTTTAGCGCCCCTAATTCGAAAACAATATATTATATGTAAAGTAAACCATTTGGCGCCTCTTTGTGAGTAGCGCTCGGGATATGATGCCCCCTTGCCCACCCCTCGCTACGCCTCTGAAGACACGATAATGGGTAGTCTGATCATTTGTCAGTGGCCTTGGTTTAAAAAAAAAACACATTTTTTTAGAAGTCAGCAAAGGCCTAAGTTGTGCAAAAAATGTAAGGTGCTCAAAATTTACAATCTGTGGCCCAGACATCGTTTTCAACCAGATCCCCCAATTTGTATCTTGTCTGGGGCTTCGAAATGTACATATAATTAGTGGTCCAAAATTTAGCCTTTCCGTGGCCACATATAGGAACATAAGAAAGGCATCGTTTACGACAATGCTAATATTTTTGTTTTTTAAATTATTGCACATATCATTAACATAACGAGATATATTTAGTACTGTAAGGTACATTTCCTAGACATTAAAAATCGAATATAATAATAGAATTTTGGGTTTTGCGTTAAGTCGAAAGTAAAAAATTAATACAACAGTATTCCAGTTTAATATACAGTCATGAAAATATCGGATCTGTCAAAACCAAAAATAACCTAGCCTACAAATCAAGCCTAAGGGGATATAACTCTATGCAAAGGTTTTGTAGGGTACAGCTAGTACATATATAACTTGTATAAATATTTTAACCTTTTTCTAATGTTACACCATTACATTTACTGACTAGTTTGCTTAATTGAAAAAAGGGAACTTACCACATACGCATTATATTTAAATCTCAATGTAACAGGAACTCCTACATCACCTGGACACAATTTCTCAACGACGGCATCATGGGAACGAATCTTTGACTTTAACTTCACTTTTGCCTCTCGCTTTTTAGACATTGAATTGTTGAGGTTTGCTGAAACAAATTTTAAAACCAACAAAAGAAAAACTACCATGGCATGAGAATTCATCATACACTCCGTTAGAATAAAATAGATATGTGTTTTCTGGTGTTATTGAATGGAATCTACAGTGGATTTATTTAAATGATCGATATAACCGTGCTGTTGTTTGAAATGGAACTCAGCCGCGCATTACATACTTGATCCTGTGTTAATTGTACTGCAAGCTAAATTTATATTCAATTCCCCCGTGACTTTATCAGTACAGCGGCAGTGTCAACAGCGTAGATTAGGGTCACTGGATGACTCTGTCCACACTAACATGTGAGTTATAACAAGAAATCAAACTGGAAACACTGTGAGTAATTGCTTGTGTACAAATGTCTATTTGCTTCTTTTTTTAAATTCAATATTTTCCAGTCCAATAATAATGTTACATTACGTTCTAGTGTATTTGCTATTCAGTTTTGAAATCAATCATACATATTTAGATTTTGACTCATATTTGTAATCAACGAGTGTTTTTTAAACTAAACAATATTTTACGCCGCCATTGCCAGCGTGATAGGGTGTAGTGTGCCCACCACACCAGCACTGTTGGCGGCACTGGTGCATGTCTGCCATGTCTACAGAGCGGCGAGGTGAGTGTTCCCGCTAAGAGCTGCCGGGATGGCAGAAAAAAAATGTTTTAAGACCTGCCCAGACTGGTCACACCAGCAGGGTGTGTGCCCTGTGGATCGGCCAGAATGGCAAGGCAAAGGTTTTTTTCCTGCCAATCGGACAGGGTGGATGGTGTTATTTTCCTCCGAAATAGGAGGCTGTGCAGGTGTGCTTGAGTGGGACAGAATGGGAGGGTGTTGTGTGCCGACCACATCCGTCACAACCGTAGTTTTGAATACTATAGTCTCGGATCGTCCTCACTGACCACTGTGACACCACCGTCGCACAGGTTTTATTTTCCTGACTAGATAACCCCGATGATCTATTCCCCATAGACCATGGTATGTCTCCCAGACCAGGAAAGCCTGGTGGCACTCTTTTTTATCATGGTACCTCCTGTGCCAGGTGACTAGGCTACGGAGATTGATTTAATTTTAAATCAGGGACGTAACTAAGTGTAGCTTGGGGCACTGACATGTTCACTGATATTGCAATTTTTTAACAAGGGAGTGGCATTTTGAGAATTTGTCTCTGCTTCCGATAACACTTGCTAAGCCACATGAGTAAGCCAAATATGATATTACCTTGTTTTTGTTGATAGCTTGATATTTAACTGCACGTCTTGTTTACATTATACTGGAAGTCATGTAAACATTAAATTTCAAGTCATATTTAATTTTGGTTTTCCTTTTATAAAAATATATTATGATTACAAAAAAAAATATAGCCGTAGATAAAAGTGTATAAGTTTAGTATTGGGTACAAAGCTACTCATGTCTTGAGTTTATTCACGTTTGAGTTCTCACCGTTTATTCGTTAATGACATTTTAAACAAAAACACAACTCAATGTTTCAAGTTCAATGTGGTGGGCTATGGAAGTATTAATGCGGACACTGGCTGCGTCACTTCTGAATTTCAAAACAAACTCTGGCTGAATCACAGAGTAGCATCGATTTGAAGATGTACAATTGAATCAATGTTTGTGGATCTCTAGTGTTTCCCTCATTCAACTCATCACTGAATGCTTTTGTTTATTTTATTTTTATATCAATACTTAAACGACATCTGATTCAATGCTAAATGCTTTTAGCTGTTCAAACCAATTTACTTTTGGGATTTATTTTGCCCTGATGATAAAAACCCTCCTCAAATTTAAACTACTTTTTGCTGAAATGTGTAAAACCTATTTTTAGAATACTTGTCAGTGTTATCGAATGTTACGTTATCGCCCATGGAAGGTCCATTTACATTGATTAGACATGGGGGTGGGGGTGAGGGTCGGGAAATTTAGGAGATCAATAAAGGTCACAATTCTATTTTTGAAGATTTATAGTTGCGACATCACGATAAATTAAATTAAATTAATACGCTTGAAAATTAAAGTCATAGGTAAGTAAATTAATTTTTTTTTAAATGTTTCCTTGTCATTAATTGTTAAAAAAACAAAACATTTATCAGTAAAACAAATTAGATATGAATGAAGTAAAGTTTAAGTAACAATCGATGTACATTTGACATTCTCTCTTCATAGTTCATATGCTAAGAACAGCAGCGTATGAACAATTACAATGTTATTAGTTTTTAAAATGTTTATACAATTGAACAAAAATCTGCAGAGTGAAGACACTAGGGGGAAGAATGAAAACCAACAAACAGATACATAAATTTATTAGGAGCCTTAGCAGGCCCGTAGCCAGGTTAAAGTAAACAGGGGGGCACCAATACCCAGCAAGGGGGCACCTTCTCATTTTAGTTACTTTTTCTTTATTTTTCCCTCTTTTTCTTCTTTTTTTAAGCGGGGGGGGGCACTCCACACTTAGCGGGGGGGAGGGGCACGGCCCCCCAGTGCTCCCCCCTTGGCTACGGAGCTGAGCCTTAGTAACTAAGCTTGGGACGGGTGGCCGAGTGGTTTAGATACTCCTCTGTCGACCTGAGGTTGGATCTTCGGTGAGAACCCTTGGAATTTTTCCAGGTGTTATTTGGTGCAAAGTGGTCCCACAAGTTCACCCAGCTTTAAATGGGTACCTGACTTAATTTGGGGAAGTAAAGGCGGCTGGGCGTTGTGCTAACCACACTATCACATTATATACCGAGGTTATAGAAACATATGAATTATATACTTCATCTGCCCCGCAGGTCTAAGGGAACTGAACTCTAATTTTTTTAGTAACAAAGAGTAAGTCGAGTTTGATCCCCTTTAAACTAGACCAGTGGTCGGCAAACTTTTCAGCCAAAGAGCCAAATATGAACATTACAACAATTAAAAAAAAATGGGAGCCAAATCTGCTAGTTTGGTAAACTTTTATTACACTAAACAAGTAGAACGCTAAATAAGTTGTATGCTAAATAAAACTAAATGCCAGAGCCGCACTTAACGAGCCAAAGAGCCACATGCGACTCCGGAGCCGCACTTTGCCGACCACTGAACTAAATCAAGATGGGGTGGGGACCTACAAGTGAGCACTTGAGAGTCTCACGTCAGATTTTAGAAAAAACTAAATAGAAAAATATCAACTTTAAAGGGCCACACCCAGTGTTTAAAAGAAGTTTCGATTTTTGAAGTCATATTTCAAATGTCAAGATCAAATAGTTGTGATTTTTATTAAATTCAGTTTTACATATCTATTGGACTATTTTTTTAATGTTAGTTGCAGGGCATCATGGGAAAGAATTGTATTGATCTTTCTGCATGCTTCTTTTGTTGGTATTAAGACCAATTTACTAGATCGATTATCAGCAATCTAAATCAAATAGCTCAAAATGAAACAAACATCGATTGTAAGATAAACTGAAGAGAATTTTCCCTTTTTTTTCCACGTGCAATCATTACAACTGTTAAAATATAGGATTGACATGAAATGTTTGTACTGAGGAGACACTGTTCTAGAACGAGGCCATGTTGCTGACAAACATGGTAGTATTTTGAAAGTTTTTACTTCTTCATTAAACATTCACTTCATTTTATACAGGCTAGAAATCAAAGTCATCATTTGAAAACAGTACTTCAGTAATTTTTAAATGGGTAAACCAACGGACATATTATATATACATATATATATATATATATATATATATATATATATATATATATATATAATTATATATATATATATAAACATATTATTTAAAAACAGAATAATTATAACTTGTATTTTATAAAAGTTGATTTACATAAGGTTTGTGTCATAACATTGATTAAACTATGAATGTGCTCCATTATTCACCTGGCAGAGATGTGCTCATCTATTGTCTTGCTCACCTGCTTCATAATGCAGTGTGCATGCGCTCCGCTCAACGACGCAATGTCTAGCTGGAGACAGGCCAAAGCCAAACTGAAGCTGGACATATTATCCCACCAAGCAGTTAGATTAAAACTGTGTCCGGCTGAACGAAATACTACTGTCCAGCTAAAATTTCTCTTCTACTGTTATCAGGTAAGTCCGATGTTTTATACGGTTTGATCTGCACCTAGTGACACCATATATAGTTATGAATTGTGAACGAATAATACATACTAATGAAATTAAACCTACAAACTCACTTTTCTGAATATTGTTGTAAAAAAACTCACACAATTGAATTTATACATAATTTATATTGATAGATTTTAAATGGAAAAAAGTTTACTTGAGCTCATAATTAATTAATTTACTGCATCTAATATAATAGTAGCGATTTGGGTTCTGCGTTAAATCGAAAGTAACGAATTTATATAACACTAAATAACAGTATTCCAGTTTAAAATACAATCATGAAAAAATCGGATCTGCCCGAAACCAAAAAATAACCAAGCCTACCCATCAAGCCTAAGGGGTTTTGCAGGGTACATGTAGTATTAAAATTATTCATTGAAGTATCATTGATGATGTTGAACAATGACGTGACATAACATTCATGCAGAACGGTTCTTAGACATAGAAGAAGTTCCTAGTGTCCCCACCGGTAGAGGCCTCCCCCCCCCCCCGGCTTATCTGTGTTTCTTTCAAATTTCAAGATATAGTTTCAAGATAGACTTTATAGCTTTGATTTGTTCACATCTGTGTCATTCAATAAACCCCCTTCCCCCACCCCCCCCCCCAAACCTTCCTCGTGGTTGTATTGATGCTGGTGCAGAGGGCAACGAAAAACTTTAGAACTGATTTGGTTAGTTGTTCTGTCCATGACACTGATAGTTAAAAAGAAGCTAATTTATACATTTTTAAGAAGGCACATTAGTACAAATGAAATGTTGTTTAATAAATATCTAAAATATTTAAAATATCTAAAATATCTGAAATATCTAAAATACCTAAAATATCTATAAACTAATAATTAAATTTAAGATCAATGTGTAAGAGTAAATTGTCAAATAATTAATAGTACTCCAAGAAAGTCGCATAAAATTACTCTTCGACCCCAAACAATCACCATCCATTGAGGTTAGATATACTCTTATAGCGAGGTGGATGGTATACTCGACTCACGTGCAAAGAGTACTGGGTTCAATCCCTGGTAAAGCCAGAAATATTCCCCGCTGACTTGGAGAAGAGATGGGCGCCACCAAATCTAAAAGCCCTGAAAAATGATGTATGAAAACACAACAGATATATGTCTGCCAACGACCTATTTGGTTGAGGGTAAAAATAATACCCTCCAAATTACATAGTCATTATTTTGAGTATGACTGTAATGGATGGGGCCTCTGATGGCATTCCACTTACCACGGCCATCAGAGTAGGATATAATCTAAATCAAGTGTTTTACTTATATCCGCTTCAAGCATTTTATGGTTTAAGACGAGTTCTACTTACATATAATCGTAATGTAGCTTCTTATTCATTATGAAAATTTTCTTTTAATCTAAAATAAAAATAAATTATGTCTCAACAATTTCAAATAATAATTATTTTATTTTTAGACAAATGATCCAATGACTCGAATAGAGGTTTGCTTTTTTTTTCCAAGTAAAATTGATAATTTGATGAATTATATGTAATAGATGGAATAGATGAAATAGGTGGAATAGATGAAATAGTTGGAATATATGTAATAGATGGAATAGATGAAATAGGTGGAATAGATGAAATAGTTGGAATATATGTAATAGATGGAATAGATGAAATAGGTGGAATAGATGAAATAGTTGGAATATATGTAATAGATGGAATAGATGAAATAGGTGGAATAGATGAAATAGTTGGAATATATGTAATAGATGGAATAGATTAAGTAGATGAACTAGATGGAATAGATTAAATAGACGAAATAGATGGAATACATCAAATAGTTGGACTAGATGAAATAGATTAAGAAGTAGAAATAGACGGAATAGATGGAATAGATTAAATAGACGAAATAGATGGAATACATCAAATAGATGGAATAGATGAAATAGATTAAGTAGATGAAATAGACGGAATAGATGGAATAGATTAAATAGACGAAATAGATGGAATATATCAAATAGATGGAATAGATGAAATAGATTAAGTAGACGAAATAGATGGAATACATCAAATAGATGGAATAGATGAAATAGATTAAGTAGATGAAATAGGTGGAATAGATGGAATAGATGAAATAGACGAAATAGATGGAATACATCAAACAGATGGAAAAGATGGAATATTTTGAATAGATGAAATATATGAAATAGATGGAATAGATGAAATAGATGGAATACATAAAATATATGGAATAGAGGAAATATAGTAAGTAGATGAAATAGATGAAATAGATTAAACAGATCAAATAGAGAGGAAAGGATGAAAGAGACGGAATACATGAAATAGATAGGTCAAATAGATGGAATACATGAAATAGATGGAATAGATTAGATAGATGAAATAGATGGAAAACATGAAATAGATGGAACAGATGGAATACATGAAATAAAATTACGCAGTGGCTTCGAATACGACCGGGTGTGTTTCGTATTTTTTTTTTTCCGAGACACGACCAGCAAACTTTGATGACATCAGTAAACAGATAGAACTCTTATGATTTAAAGCTATTTTCTTTTCAAGAGAACGACTAATTTTGTCTACTTATACATTAAAATTGCAACTTTTTATGTGTGACTTCCTGGCACAGTGGTGAAACCGTTTGGTCTGTAACTCATTTTTATGCTGACTATATCCAGGTTCGATTCCTACCTGAAACATATTTTTTTTATTGTGTTTTTTTTTTCAGAATGTATCCTTTTAGTTGTTTTAATGAAAATTAACTAACTAGATATCTTTGACATTTTTTCTTAAAATTGAAATAATTTATATTTTAGGATGCTGTAAAAAAAAGAAACAACAACTAATTAGGTTTTTTTTAACTATTTCATAACTTAAAAAAAAAATATTTTGAAAATATGTATCAAAGCTGAACACAGAGGCGTAACGATTTTAAGGGATGGGGGGTCCAAAATCGAAAGTCCCGCCGGGCTCCAGTTTGAGGGAGACCCCAAAATTATTTTTTACATTAAATATTAAGAACATAATCTCATGTCATGGTATCGAGTGTCAAAATGCAAGGCCCCCAAATCCTAGGTTCGGCAATGGCTTTACAATAGTTTATCTTCCTGCAAAGGCTTTGCAAGGTATAGCTAGTCCTAAGGCTAAATATTACATAACTTTTCCTTACCATCATTTTTGCGTCAAACTTTAAAAAATTCAGAGAAGCCTACATATTTCAAATTTACTAAATAATAATAAGATTAAGAAACGAAAATAGAGGGGATGGGGAAGCATTTATATCCGAGAATCGAACCAAATACTGACGGTGACGAATTAACGAGTGTTAGCTTTCTGGGGGGGGGGGGGGGGGGGTACGGTAGATACTAATTTAGCGCATAATTTTTTTGTTCTATTCGTCCGACTTTATTGGGCTTGGGCAGACCCGAAAACTCTTAGTCTTAGACATATATCCTGACAACTAAAATATATAATTCAAAGCCGTATTTATTTAAAAAAAAATATCATAAAAATGTCTCCGATTATTAACAGCAAATGACTTTATTTATTAGGCTTGGACAGACCCGAAAAAAATTAAAGCCAAATATAAAAATATCTCCGATTATTAACAGCAAAGTCTGCCGAAAATACGAGTTCTCATTCATTCTGTTTACTGACGTCATCAAAGTTTGCTGGTCGTGTCTCGGAAAAAAAAATACGAAACACACCCGGTCGTATTCGAAGCCACTGCCATAAAATTATAGATGGAATACATGAAATAGATGGAATAGATAGAATAGATAGAATAGATAGAATAGATAGAATAGATGCCCTTAACATTTCAATTCTTCAGGTACTCACTGGAGATGAAGTAGAGCAGTCGTTTACGTCAGTCAACTATATTGAAATGTATTGGAAAGACCCAAACCTGGCATGGAACCCTGAAGATTATGCCGGGGTCAATATGTCCAGTTTGACCTATGATGAGTAAGAATTGTGACCATCTGGTGTTTCTATAAAAAATAATTTTAAAAACATTTGTCTGTAAATAAAAAGCCCCCTTTTTTTTATTAAAGACACACCTTGATTTTAGGTCGAGAAATAAAGAAAAAATATTATGCAAATATGTACATCATTATCTTTACAGTCATCAGTTTCAATCAGTGATAAATAGTCCAAACAGCTATCTATGGTTGTGTATACATTAGTAACTAAAGTAGTGAGTTAAAATGTTGGTAAAAATGTAATTAAGTAGCGTAATTACATTCTAACAAATTCTATCACTGCATTTATTTCAATTTATTTTATTTTCTATACCAAGTTTTGTTTTTACTATGCGTCTTATACATTGGAATGTCTGCTACTTCAGACAAATGTAAGATACTAGGTGGAATGTCTGCTACTTCAGACAAATGTAAGATACTAGATGGAATGTCTGCTACTTCAGACAAATGTAAGATACTAGGTGGAATGTCTGCTACTTCAGACAAATGTAAGATACTAGATGGAATGTCTGCTACTTCAGACAAATGTAAGATACTAGATGGAATGTCTGCTACTTCAGACAAATGTAAGATACTAGATGGAATGTCTGCTACTTCAGACAAATGTAAGATACTAGATGGAATGTCTGCTACTTCAGACAAATAGCATCACAGTTACCAGAGACATCCTGCAGATAAATGAACAACAGGTAAAATTAGCTCATTCATTACACATGACATGTGAAGTAATCAAAACCTGCTAAATATTTCTGTACATCAAAATATGTCTTTGTCATCCAGTACAGTTAAAAAGTATCAATATAGTATTTATTTGATTTGTATAATTAAATTATATAGGATTGTGTGAAAATTCATAATATGCCTCTGTGTTGAGAATTTTTTCAAATGGGGAGATCATAGAAACATTTGTGATTCCTTTCCAGGTATTTGAACTTCAAGATCCATCACTGGGATTACACTCAGCTGACACCATTGAAGACATTAGAACAGCTGGTATTTTAAACTTGCCACCTCCGCAGCAAAGTCACAGATCATCCACAAGCATTGTTCACAAAGAGACACCTATCATACTGACTGTCAAGAAAGTGACGTCAAATCAGTTGGGAAGAAGATATCACTCCTTGGGAGTCAGCAGGATGATAGTTCTCTTCAGTTGCAAATCATTAATTGATCTCGGCATGAAATACAGTGAGCCCCAGATCTGTGTCCAGCAGGTGAACGAGAGAGAATATTCCCTCTGATTTAGAGTCTTTTTGTGCAACAAGCATTTTTAGTAGATAAAGTTAAACAGGAGTTCAACATCACAGTTGAAGTCTGCATCCAGGGAATAAAATGAAATTCATCTATTTTGATTTTTGAAGGAAAGTAGTGAGATAAGTTATTTTAACCCAGGAAGATAAGTTTTCACTGTGGAAGGTCCACAAATATATATAATGACTTGTCCTGTATGTTTCAATGTATTTGCCAGCATCAGTGCTCTGGAGAGACATCATCTTTCCCACACAGGGGTGAAGTCATTCCCATGTTTGAAGTGTTTCCAAACAGTTCAACGATGTCAGCCCCTTGAGAAAACATATGCTCATTCACAAAAGACAGCACCGGTGCCCCATCTGCCACAGGATGTTCTTGCAGAGGTCTCAGCTGTCCATTCACATGAAGCAACACAATAAGAGAAGATTCATCTAGTTTGGAAATAGCTTCCATGAAGTTATTGTTGAAGTGACGAGAAATGAATTGGGTCAGCAGGTTCAAGAGTACAGTCTGTTGATTCTTTTGTCTGAGGAGGAGCTAAAGAAGGTCAGCATGAAAGCTTCCTTGAAAATAGTGATGAAGCTGAGGCTGCTGTTGATGGTAGTGATAAAAGCCCCACAGTCAACTTTTAGAGCCCTCCTTTATGGGGATGCATTGCCTAAAGTGGAAGCACCATTAGAACCTAATTCAGCTGATGATGCGCTTACAAACCTGAGTCACCAGCCTGTACTGAGAATAAGAAGAAAGTTGTCTACAAGTGGGCATTGTAAAAAGCTTATATTCACCCGCCCCCACTCTCTCCAGACATTTAATAAAGCACACAAATACCAGGCCATTTCAATGTGACTTTGCTTGAAGACTTTCAGGGACAAAAAGCTGATCTGTTCCATCACAACAAAACTCCATACCAAACCTGTCCAGTGCAATACCTGTAACATGTCTTTTCTCAAGATTTTGTACCTGCAGAATCATCTTCAGAAAGGCTGTCCAGTGTCCAACAATGATGATCGTTTCACAGTGCTAGAAAATCTCAAGTGCCAGTGCAATGTCTGTAAAAATTCTGAAAAATAAGGCAAATGTGCTCAGGCACTTAAGGGTTCATGCATTCCAGGAGGCACAGAAAAAGACACAGCTGAATAATGACAGTATTCCAGTGGCTGAAAGCTCAGCCAGTTTCTCAGAAAATATTTCAGAAAATGTAGAGGATCACTACAGAGGGCTTGAAAACTCCGTTGGATTTGAATGCTTGGATCTGCGTCAGGAATTCAGGTTTAGTTTTATGATCACTCATGTTAGGATGCACCTGAACCAAAGGCCTTATAAGTGCGAGGTGCTCCAAATGTTCTTCACCCAGCATATCCTCAAGAAGCACATGCAGAATCACACAAGGCCGTACAAATGTCCCGCTCTGTGACAAAGGGGTTCATCAGACGTTACCTTATGAAGGACCACTTCAAGAAGAGACATGAACAGGATCTCATGAAAGACATAACTGAACCTCACGACGAGAAGAAGTTACAGTGTGACATCTGCGGCAAGACCAAGAAGTCCTTCCAGAAGAGTCTGATGCAGCACCACGTCCGGCCAGCACAAGGACGTCAGGCCAATGTTTGCTTGGTGAGGTCTGTCAGAAGGCTCACCAGTGACACAGCTCTGAAAAAGCATTCGCTAAATCACACAAACCCTACAAGTGCCAGGTGTGTGGCCAGGGATTCTCTAGAAGATATCTGTTGACCGATCACTTTAAAAAGAAATGCGTCAGAAAGAAAGAAGATAAAATCGTCACAAGTTCAGAATCGGCCCTGAGTCCAATACAAAAATAGCGGACAGCAATAATTTTAGCAGTGAAGTGTTATTTCTCAAGGAGTCCCATCAGAACAACTAAATGCCGATAGCAGTATTCAGGGTTCTTTTGATCATGAAGATGAACATAGTCAGGGGAGTGTCTACGTACATGTGCCGCCTTGCAATAAAAAGTTCACTGTCTATGATGCCCTGTTGCGTCATGTCAACACATTTTCTAAGCCCACTGCTTGCAAATACTGCGGCACTGTCTTTGATGACAAGCATCTGGCTGTAGCCCATCAGAGGTCATGCTTGGGAATTCCCATTGGATCCGTCCAAGATGGCAAAAAGGAAATCCAACACTCAGAAAAATATGGGGGAACAGCAAGAGAAAATTCAGAAAATTATGAAGGACATCTCAGAAAAATTGAACAGCTAAGTGCTACTCCAAACAATGAACAAGATAAATCGTGAGGCTGTACTTTCTAATTCTCACAATTTAGAAGATGAAAGCCCAGTAACTCCTTTAGATGAGAACACTCAGAAAGAATTGAACTTATCTCCCTTGGCCAAAACTTAAAGAGGAGAATGGGAAATACCAGTGCCCAGAGTGTGAAAAAAGTTTCACCAGTTTACGAGGAATGAAAATTCATGCCAGTAGCCATAAAATTTTCAAGTGCGAGGATGCGGTAAAGATTTCACTAACATAGTTCACTTGAGAGCTCATGCAAAAACCCATAGAGAACTGCCACATGTGCTGAGGGAAGAGCACAAACAGCTCTCTGCCCCAGAGAAGGCAACAGAATGTGACAAAAGTATTTCTAACGAGGGTGCTGATGGTCAAAACATTATGAACAACAAAAGTAAACATAGTTCCCCATTAGTGTCTAAAAGCCATACCCCATTAAAGAAAAAGAAAACAAATGTTGAAGGACAGCATGCTGATGAGTCGCCTGAACTAAACTTACGAGCAAGAATATTTTAGAAGTGAATCAGCGCTCATGTGTTCAGGCACCAGAGGTCGCCCTTTAGCTGTAAATGCAGGGAGATTTTTCACAGAAGACGTTGGCTTGGAGAGCCACATGCTACAGATACACGGTGTTAAGTCTGATGCCAACGTGCAGCACTGTTGATAAAATGTTAGTCATTTGTATAAATGTTCATTTTATTGATTGGCTTAGCGTCTCATTTTTTTTTCTTTTGAAAACAAAAGATTACTCCTGTTGTTTTAAGTCAATTGTTTCAGTGTTGTAACATTTTGAAATGTTCACTCTGGTGAATGGATTAGGGTTTTTTTCTTTAGGCTATATTCTAGTCACTCTGTTGGTAGAGAGACAGATGTTTTGGGAAATTTGATATCAATTATCACCAACTTCTCTTAAAATTCCAAATACTTGTGTATTCTAGATAGCTACACGTCCATGTCCATTATTATTTCATCTTTAAATTAAACTTATTTTTAATGATACTTAGAAAGGAAATAATTTTACTAATGGGATTCCAGGATGAGAACCATTTTTGTTCCAATATCCAGATTAGCAAAACACCGAAATGTGAATCCCTAATGTATACTTGTACATGTACTACATATGTAATGATAGAATGAATGCATTAATATAAAACTATGTTTTCTTACAACTACGTGATCTCGTACACATTTATTATTACCATATTAATGTACAGACATAGTCCTTATATTAATATTAATGTACAGATTATATCCTTATATTCCCTATAATACTGTACAGACATAGTCCTTATATTCATATTAATGATATGTGTAGATATCAGTAGATTCCGAATGTTGTTTTGAAATATTTTATTGGGAAAAAAATGTATCAGATGAAAATGAACATGTAAAAATGGATGTATCAGATGGATGTATCAGATGAAGACTTACGTAAAAATGGATATATCAGATGAAATGACTGAAGTAAATGGATTTATCAGATGATTTTTTTTTAAATACATTATTTGTATATAGATTAAAAGGATTTGGTATTGAACTTGTGGCAAATTGTTTTGAAAAATAGATTTCAACACTGTTTTTACATACTATTGGATGATCTATGCAAACTCATCATCAGTCTGATAATTTGTTAGGTAAGATGATTTTACTTAGACATTAAAGAAAAAAAGAATAATATTTGTGTATCAGATGAGTTGTTAAATAAACAATATACTCAATATGTTCCAAGGTGTTAACTTTTGTTATGAATTCTGCTTTTTCTGTCTCTTGTTTTATCATCTTAAACTAAAGAACTCATTTTGGTTGTAAGATTAGATTTTGTCATCAAGATTAAGATCTTTATTGGACGTCATAGTCTCTTGTATTATATCTATGGTTTAAACTAGCAATATTTCTGCTTATCACAATTGAGCAAGCAAGCTGCCTTTATTGCCAACATGTTACAATTAAACTCCCTTATTATCAATATGATTATTGGAGAACAAATAGAGGCGGATTTAACGACGGGTGCACTTTTATGTTTTACTTGTTTTTTTAAAGGGGGGGAGGGGCGATATTTTTCTTCAGCGCCTGGGCCCCAACTGGCCTTAATTCAAATGTATCGTTTACGCCATTTTGGGCTTTTGAAATAAAATTAATTCCGGTATATATTTTTTTTTCGTGAAAAAACTCTTGGAGAAACTCAACGCCGTTGAGTAGTGTGACCCAGTAGGCAGAGTGCAAACTGCAACAATGCGTCTTGCGTTAGCCGGGTTTATACTAAGCGATGTTGTAAAGAGCCAACTTTAAAGCTTAACTTTGTTTAGCAGTGCGTACGTTGTGGAAAAATCAACAACAGACAACCACAACACCATGTAATTCAGTTGAACGGAGAAAAAAATAGCTTGCTTTTAAAATGGCCATAACATAAATATAGCAACTCCAGAGTGCAATAGATATCATCATTCATTCTAGATTGTTCCATTCATGCGACAGACTTCTTTTAGGCCAACGGCTCCAGGTACCTCATCTCATAGCATCCCTCGCACACTTTTTAGACCAGAAAAAATATACTTACTCATCAATACATTTAGGTTTCGTTAAAAATTAAGGCGGCAAAAACGAAAACAAACTATATTTGAATTACTTATTTGATCACTATTATAGCCAAGGCCCTGTTATGGTTAGACAAACAAAGTGACCCTCTAGAGCCCCTAGTGTCAAAGAGGGTCCTCTCAGTACAAACTCATATCAAATATGATGATATAGCCCCCCTTTTCCAGCTACTTATGCATACGCCCCCTAAATATTTATGAAAGTCTTGTCTATGCACTCTCTCCTTCACACAACACAATAACGACCCTAACTATTCGGTTTTAAATAATAAATAGATTCATTGGCTTAAAAAATAGAATAGTAGGGTACATTTTATTTGACTGTGAGTTCGCCGGATTTTTCCAGGTCCTGGCATGGGCGTCGCTAGGAATTTTTCCAGGGGGGTCAAAAATTTTCCAGGGGGGACAAATAACAACGTTACGCCTATTTTTTTAAATGCGGGGAACAAACGCCCCTCTTATATGACATTTTTTCAAATGTAGGGGGGCTTCCCTGCCCTCCCCCTGTTTATCACGCCCATGGGTCCTGGTGAAAGTTGGTAAAATATCTCTCATGTTCACCCAGCTTTAAATGGATACCTAACTTCAATTGTGTGTAATGGTGTCACATCGGCCCTTGGCAAAAAAGTCACCGCTTGAAAATATTAGGCCCTTTAATAAACTTTGAAAAGACCTCCCCCCATCTGAAACCCCCCAACTGTTAAGTGATTTTAGCCCGGGCCCTGACAATGGCCTTGGCTTGTGCCTGACAAAATAAAATGACCCGCTAGAGGGTCTTCTTATAAGTGGGTAGGGGTGGGGGAGGGGGGTGTTCAAGACAGCCGCCTAATTTGCTTATCCATAGGAAAGGATCTTCAGACGAATGGCTTCTACAACTATTACAGAACAAATATGCTGTTGCATCTAAATAAAAATGACATATAAACAAATTGTTTCTCAGGCAAACATATTGTTTCTATATTTTGTTCAGGGACACATACACCCTTTTAATGTTGAATACATTGATATCTTTTTTTAAAATTCGTTTTACATTCATGACTATCAGAGTTTTTAACAGGAAGAATCCACAAGAGTACATAGGATCAAAGTATGGGAAGAAAACGTCCGTAAAGCCAACAGAATCAGAAATGAACTGAAGCAGGAGTTCCGCTCCCTTCACCGATGTTTATTCCACCACTATGACGTCATCGATTTCATGGTATTCGAGGTCTGCACAGTTTGATTAAATTGTTTCATATCTTTTACATCGCCTGCAGAGGCGTACCTAGGGGTGGGGGCAGGCCCACCACAGAAATTTCAGTCTCTAAGCAGGACTGTTACCGCCCCGTGCTGATAATAATATTGAGCCCCTAAAACTTCCCCTAAAACTCGCCGGGCCCCTTCCGGGCTCCCTTCCGGGCTCCCCTTCCGGTGGTACCGGGTGAGGGAGGGGGTGTTCAAATTCAAAGTCCCCCAGGGTCCCAAGCTTGAAGGGGGCACCAAATTTTTGTTTACATTAAATATTAAGTACATTATCTCATATCATGGTGTCTAATGTCAAAATGCAGGGACGCCAAAGAGGCCAAGCCCCCCGGGCCCCCAAATCCCTAGGTTTGGCACTGATCGCCTGCCACCCACCTTTTTTTATTCTGATGGCCTTGTGTAGAATCTATATCTTAATTCTCATTTCTGTCATCGTAATAACAGTTTTTGAGTCAATCAGCGAAAGAAAGACAAAAAGGTGCACCATCACCGTGAACTATAAACTGGACACACTGTTCTAGTTAGTATTTACTTCCCATTGGTGATGCATTTTCTAAAGTGAGATCATATTTTTGAATGGCGTATATCTGGCTCACAGTCTCAACACATCTGAATCACCATGCCAAGATATGATACTCTGGATCACTTTATTGAATGACCCTTAATACTTGATTGGATGAAAACAATTGTCTTTTAATGGAGTGCTATCTCATTGCTATCTATGGACCTGACTCCCACTGTTTCGCTGTTTATTTGTGACCTTTTCCTTCCACACCCTCCAATATAATATGATTCAGTCGTCATGGAGACACGGTGGAAGACAGGGTCACTAAATTTTCTGGAACCAACCAGAGAACGAAGCCATTTGTTATGCAATGTATTATAGTAGCAGAACAATTATCTCGCGCCCGGGGCACAATACCTTTTTAGCAGCCCCCCCCATTCGAAACCATATAATATTATATGTAACATATACCATTTGTATATATGCATTTATTTTTTTTATGATATATTTATTTATTTTTGGCTGTCAGTTTGGCATGCGAGTCACTTCTACCTGGTCAGTCGCGTGCTGTGCATGCTGGTCATCCCACTTCTGCTGGCCAGCATTTACGATCAGTTTCTCTTCACGATGAAATAGCCACCCCTTACTCTGGCCTTATCATATGCACATCTGGCTGTCCTCTTGCTCGTCTTCTCCATCATTTTTGGTCGGCGCCCCTCTGTACGTCGCGGTCACGCTGCCGACTTGGCATCTCGGTAGGTTTTGAAAGCCATTCAGTAGGTAGACGTGGTTGCCAGGTGAAACACTAGACCAGGGGTGGGGGAACTTTTTGAAGTCGCGGGTACACTGCGGTCCAGATGAGGAGTAGATGGAGTGGGAGTGTTGTGCCTCGCTTCCATAAACGAGCGGCAGGCCGCGGGTCGGATTAAACTGTCCGGTGGGGCCGGATTTGACCCACGGGCCTTAGTTTGCTCCATGGCTGCACTACACACATACAGGACACACGCGATGGCGAGTGTGAGGGAAGGGGAGGGTGTATAGCAACACCCGACTGACAGCTAAATCAAATCTGCTTTTGGATACATAATTAATTATTATTTGTTTTTTAAATTTCTGAAGTTGACAAGATTTTTCACTAGATCGATTTATCTTTATTTACACAAATTACTTTGAAAAAAAAAAACAACTACAGGAATTTAACTATGATTAGTTGGCTGTTCTTGAGTAAACGTTCTCAAATTATGCCCGACGAAAAAAGGGAAAACAATTAGTTTATCATAACTATCTTAAAACGCTTGTTATGTCCCTTTATTTATTCATCTGCTTCCAGTCTATGAAAGTGTTGTGCCATGGTATTTCAAGGTCATGTGGTTCATGTACAACGCCATCTACGTGGAATATCTTGTCTTGCGGCGCAATGTATTCCATATTTCAGCTAAGTTCGTTTTGCTATCCTTACGTAATCCACTAAATTCGATTCACTTAGTGAGAGAATCGATGTCAAAGATATTCCTTATCAGATATTTCATACGTTGATCAAATAACTACCGCTAATCTATGTAAAGTAGCATTCAAAAGAGCCGTTATTTGATCTTTTAAGGTCATTGTGAAGTGGAGGCGGGGGCGGAGAAATCGGAGACTTTCAGAGACACTTGGAGGACTCGGGGGACACATTTGTCGGGGCCGAAAATATTTCACTGGACAGGAATTACTGGATAGGTCTCCATGTCAGTGGAGGCTGACCTGTCCACAAGAATTGGTCTGGTCCCTATATCACGGACCGCTCGATCCTTTATCACGTAATTGCTCCTGATCCCTATATCACGTGAATCGCTCTGATCCCTATATCAAGTGAATTGCTCTTCCTCCTCTATATCACGTGAATTGCTCTTTTCCCAAAATCATAAATTCGGAGGCCCCAATGCAAAGACGTATAAGGGAGTCGGCAAATAATGAGCCTTTAATAATCTTTGAAAATGTGTTTTTTCGGACGCCCAAAACTAAAAACCCTAGCCCCCCTCAGGGCCCGATGAAGGATTTTGTAGGCCCTAGGCACTAATTAACTAATTATATCTAATTTAATATTTATATAATTTGTATTATTTAAAAAAAATATTAATTTTTCACTTTTGTAGACCTTATTTTAAGCTTCTAGGCCCTATGCACGGTGCCTATAGTGCCTAGGTTTTAATCGGGGCCTTTAGGCCCGTGATAAGGTACCGATCGACTTTAATTGTGACTGGCTAAATTCTAACTCGACTTGTAGTAGCACCCTTAACTAGGAACCTCTCTGTCCATGCGTTATGTCCATACATCGATATGTCTGACTGTCTATCTTTCTGTCTATACTCCTCAAACCAACGTTTTGAAATGTTCTTGGTTTGAACCAACTCACAGAGTCTAAGATCGGTCTACAGTACTACTACTTCCTTATGATTTGTGCCTACGCCGGCATCCACTGTTAGTACTAACGTAGGCTATCTCCTCACGCATGGGGCACCCTGATGCACCCCTTCTCGCTGACGTTATTCCACATCTTCTTCACCGCGATATATCAGTACGGCGGAGGCACTGACCCTACGCCTGCTACGTATACGACCGCATGGACTGGAATTGTAAGTATTACGATACATTTTAGTCAATGTTTATGTCTACAAGTACATGTAGAACAAGACCAAGCCACAGTTTTGTTGAGTCCATCCAGGCCATATTCTGGATGCCCGATATGTTCACAGGATAGAGTTAATTCTAGTGGCCATATTCTGTATGATGTCCGATATGTTCACAGGATAGAGTTAATTCTAGTGGCCATATTCTGTATGATGTCCGATATGTTCACAGGATAGAGTCCATCCTAGTGGCTATATTCTGGTGCTTTCTGACCCTCTTCTTCCACGTAAGCCTGGTCTTCTCTCTTCATGGACTCGGCGCAAGTTGTTTAGACGTTTGAGAAAGGTAAAAAACGTATGTGTTGTTTGAAAGGTAAAACTCATGTGTTGATTGAGAAAAAGGTAAAAACTCATGTGTTGTTTGAGAAAGAAACTCCTGTTTATTAAGAAAGGTAACACTCCTGTGTTGTTTTGAGCAAGTTGCTTACAGTGATCAATTTTATCTTTCAAAATGGTGTCTCTTATATGAGCACTCTCTTCTTGGGCTGTCTGGGCGGACGGGGAGAGACTGTAGTCACAGTGTAGTGTGAAACCAGAGGCGGTCTACTCTGTACGCGGGGCCTAGACGTCATTTTCTGGGCCTAGTTTAACTTTGTGACAGGTAAGAAACTAAAAAAATCCATTTGCAGGCACGGTCGCTCCAAATGCCACTGGCTAAAACTACCAGCTGGGCATTGAGTAAATAGCATTGAGTGCCCACATGCAGAACCAATGGTTCAGAGGTTAAACGCCAGATTGTGTTCTTCAAAACAAATACAAAGACCCTTTCTTTCTTTCTTTCTTTCTTTCTTTCTTTCTTTCTTTCTTTCTTTCTTCTTTCTTTCTTTCCTTCTTCTTTCTTTCTTCTTCTTCCTTTCTTACTTCCTTTCTTTCTTTCCTTCTTCTTTCTTTCCTTTTTTCTTTCTTCTTTCTTTCTTTCTTTCTTTCTTCCTTCCTTTCTTTCTTTCTTTCCTTCTTTCTTTCTTCCTTCCTTCCTTTCTTTCTTTCTTTCCTTCTTTCTTTCTTTCTTTCCTTCTTTCTTCTTTCTTTCTCTTTCTTTCCTTCTTCTTCTTTCTTTCCTTCTTTCTTCTTTCTTTTTTTCCTTTCTTTCTTTCTTTCTTTCTACTGTTCTTTCTGTGTTCGTATTCTCTGTGTGTAACATTCATGGAATCTCCTTTTATTAAATACCGTTCTACCGCTATGTCCTTACATCCTTCTGCTCAAGTTTTTAATTAACTCGAAAGACATATAGAGAGACCAATAGTGTATATTTGGACATAAGTGTGTGTTGAGGTGACGCAGAGAACATAGTGAAACTTTGTTCTTTCCAGGTGTCAGGGCAACACAACGAAGATAATGAAGCTTGCGGTTTCTGTGTGTTGTGGTGGAGACACAGAGGGCATATAGAAGTTTTATGCTTTCTGTGTGTTGAGGGGGAGACACCGAGGATATTTCTGTGTGGTGAGGGGAGACACCGAGGATATTTCTGTGTGTTGAGGGGGAGACACTGGAGATATTTCTGTGTGTTTAGGGATACAGAGGATATTCTGTGTGTTGAGGGGGAGACACAGAGGATATTCCTGTGTGTTGAGGGGGAGACACCGATGATATTTCTGTGTGTTTAGGGCGACAGGGCGACACAGAGGGCATAATGAAGCTTTGTGTTCTCTCTCTTTTTTTTTTCAAACAGGGCAAGGAGGCCATCATCAACTATGACCCCGATGACGCATCCTCGGTCTGCTCTGTTGATCAGGATGGTGACTCTCACCCAGAAGGTACTTCCTCGTATCTGGATAGAGTGATATTCCTGGCATCCTTCCAGGTCAGTCCGCAGTGAATAGCAAACAACAATATTAATAAACGGTCAATATCATTCCATAAATAAAATTAGACCAAATACACGACCATATCTCTGTCTATTGTACGCAAGACGTTAATACAAAATTTATTATGATCTTTGTATGAAATGAATAAAACAACATATAACATACAGTAGACTGTCTACTAACTGGCATAAAGAGGCAGAAAATAATTCTATATTGGGGAATGCCGAAGAATCTTTTCCTGCCCAACCTATACTAAAGAAAACAATCTTAAACATTCTTATGATTATCAGAGACAGATATGCAAATTAAGTGACTGCCTAGGACCTCCTCTGGATAAGGGGCCCCTAGTGGGTGCGAGCCTTGTGAGCACTTGGTCTGGGGCCCCGAGGGTAAAATAACTTAACAGCGGAGTGGATTGAGGGGCCACTTCTGGCACTAGAATAGCTATCGGTTACCTTGCAAGCGTTTTGTCTAGGGCCCCCGAAAAGTAACATTGTGTAGGCCCTCTAACAAACCTTAACCTAGGGCTCCCCAAAAGTAACACGTGAGGCCCCTAACACACCTTAACTCCAGGCCCCCAAAAATAACATTGTGTAAGGCCCTCTAACACACCTTTAACATAGGGCCCCCAAAACTTAAGAACTGCTAATCACATAATCATCACTGGGTCATGTAATACGCGGTCGGAAAAATCAAAAGTTTACGGTAAACACCATAGTTCGTGTTTTTAGATATTGTCCCCGTTTTTGTCTGTCTGTCTGTCATCACCCTAGATCTCAACAACCATAAGTCCTAGACCCATGATGTATATATCATTTTGTAGGTCTTGGCCTGCCAAGAAATGACTTTTTTCCATTTCGCGATCTGACCTTCAGGGCCGTAAAAGGGGCCCTTATAAAGTACCGTTTTTACTATATAAGTTATATTAATAAAGGAGCGCCCTATGTCTCAGCAACCATAAGTCCTAGACCCATGATGTATATATCATTTTGTAGGTCTTGGCCTGCCATGTGTACATCAAAAGCACCATTTTGCGATAGGACCTCTGAGGGCCGGGCTTCAGGGCTCCTAAGGGGCTTATATATTATATACGTGGCCCCATTCTACACCTTGTACGTTCAATAACCCATTCATTTGGTGCAAAATACTGCAGCACGTAGTTTCACCAAGATTTATTAAGAAACCGCAAAATGAAATAGTAAGCTTGTGTTTTGAGTTTAATTGAAGTATCAGAGCTATGCAGCAATTGACGGAGTTTTCGGACGATTAAATGACTACAATTTCGAATGTTTTCAATTATGAGTCCTATTTCAGTAACCACAAACCACTTGTAGTTAGATTTAAGAGAAATAATTTTTTCAAATATAAAGAAACGTCTTTATAATATTTTTTTAAAGATATATGCGTTACACAATTGAATTTATAAACATTTCCAAAATTTACAAATATTTACTGAAAGTTAACAAACGTACTGATACATAACATGAAAATGCAGTGCTAACACGTCCTGTGTCCAGAATGGAACAGGCTTAATTGCTTGTTTATTATTTTCAGGTCACAAGCGTGTCATCGTTGACTCTTCACCCCCACAGAGACACGGGCCCGGCCAGTATGTGTTTCAATGAGGTGTACCGGGACCCCAGCTACCCCGGGGAGAAGGAAGAGGCTCATTTTGGAGAAGAGCCCAGCCGCCCCAGCGGCCGCCGCTACTGCTTCGCCCCTGCCGATGGATTGGGAGGGCCGCCCCGCACTTCGCCGAAGGGGCTCACAGCGAATCTCGTGGAAATCAGGTGTGGAGTGGAATGTATACTTAGAAGTTAGGCAGTAGTTGTTCCAGCACGCGACTTCATATTGGTTTAGCATACGCACGTCCGGAGCGATGTTTGCTTGCGCCCTGGAGCACTGAGCTGTTGTGCATGTTTTACGTATACGTGTTATTAAAGAAATAAAAATAATGATGGCGCCCCTAAGTTTATCTCGCAACCCCGGGGCTAATGTTCGATTTTGTCAGCACCTTGAGTTTATCATACGTGCTAAGTAAATGACAGGGCCAACAGTTTTTTTTGGCAACTCCCTCTCTAGTTTGAGGCTCTGTGTGGTCTCACAGCATGCACTACCATACCTGCGTTACTGGTAAATTGTATAACATTAGCAGTGCCTGACCGACGGTTGCTGGCTTCTTTGGCAAACTTGAGCTTCGACGCACTTTTCAAGTAAACATATGATTGGAAAAAAAATTGGGCTTATCAATTAAAAAAAATTATGGGACAAAATTTTCAAGCGGTGACCTTGCATCGAGTTTGACACAGGGCCCCAAAATTACCATTTCCCTTGCTTTGGGCCCTTAAATGTATCATTGCTTAGAGCGTCCCCACCCCACCCCGAAAAAAATGGCTCTACTTCTGAAATGATGACACATTAAGGGTGAGTCTTTAATACCTCTGCTTGAAAGCAATACCGACCCGGATTACTTAATGAAACTCACTTGAGGTAAATAATCATTATATTGATATCAAACAACGATTTCGTTTTGTTCCCCCCCCCTCCCCAGGAAAGCCTACATCTGCCATCCAGAAATTTCTCCTGATTGCAAGTCCATGATTTTCACCTGCATGCCTGAGAACGGCCGCAGCCCGAATGCCACCACTGCGAGGACGAGCGTCGCGGGGACAGGGCAGAGGTCCACAAGCAGTGCGGCTACCCCAATTACCCTCAGAGCAAAATCAAAATATAAATAGCTGATTAGGCCTATTGTTAAAGTAATATTGCATTCTGCACGCACTAGATTTATGTTTAATGGTAACGGTAGAGTAAAACTATTTTCTCGTAAACAGTGTAATGTAAGTTTTCAAGACTGATTCACAGCTATAAGATATGTCGTCACATAGTTATACAATTAAACCAAACAGTGTAATCTAAATATATTTTTTCTCTTGATGATGCTGATATTAATACGCTGACACAAGGCGGATCTAGGAATTGGTCATCGGGAAGGCCAGTATATAGGCTAGGGGATTGTGGAGGTGGGGGGCGTATATCGCCTACCCCAGGAACCTCGCCTGCTCGGACAGTCATTCATTACAATTCATACTGCATCGTTTTCATGCTTAGGCCTAGGGGACTCCTATGTTTCAACAAGTATAATACACAAAGCTAACAAAAAAAAGTTGAAGAGCGAGTACTGCATTATTGTCAATGTATAAAGTGATGATAACTGTTTGTTTACGTCATATTTCATTAGAGGTCGAAACCATCAAACACCTCTGCTGTTTATTCAAATTAATGGTCGAAATACTTCAATATTTTGATACAAAGTTGTATGCCACAATGTGATCAAAAGACGGAAGGCATTCTGTCAGCGATGTTGCCTACCTTAAGATAAACTAACAAAAGAATTGGTTACCCAACAACGTCATAAGTTTTTAAATAATTTGAAATAATTGGGAGTAAAGGAATATTTGATTTCAACAAACAGCGAATACATGAAAAATTTGCATTTTTTGTTAAAAATAAATTCATTGCTTGTTCTATTAATGGGCAGTTTCAAATTTGTTTGAACCAACGAACGAAAGTAATTAAGACAAATGTTTTCCTTTTTTTTAAAATATTTTTGTTGGTTTTTGTCTAGGAAAATTTTTTAGTTACTTGTTGGCCCATGAATTGTAAATTGAAGATCCTCAAAAAAAATTGTTGGCGTCTCGTCGTCGCTAGGGTTGCCGGGGATTCCCCGACACGGAGAATTGTTAATCCCCGGCTCTGGTTTAGCTTTTTTTCTATCATCCCCTGCCGAGTGATGCCATTTATACCCGGCTCTGCAGAAAATTTGGTTCATCCCGGAACTGGTTTTTATTTTCGAACACGAGTGACTACTGCTGGTGCCTCACATATTTGAAATCAGCAAATAAGAATTGATCTAGAGAACATTTTTTTTCTCAAACAATGACCACTATTTCCGTCATACAAAAAAAAATGTATCAAAATATAAATTTTTCTATCGCATTGCAGTATGCTGAGTTTCTGGAAGTTAACACTGTAACAAATATTTGAATTTCGCCTCGCAAATCTATATATTTATTAAATTTGACTAATCACGAAGAAAGTAAATAGCGGAAAGCAAACATTAGATCGCTAAAACGATATCTGCATGTAAGGCAGTCATTAGATCGCTAAACTTGCCAGCATTAAAGGCAGTAAAACGATCATATGGATGAAGAAAACTCACAGTTTGATCCGTTGTTATTTAAAACACACATTTTCGAGCTAATATTTAAAATAGTTGTTTGCTTTGTTTCAAGAGAAATGCTAAGAGCGTCACATTTGGAAAGCTCTAAATTATTTACAGTCAAACATTTTACAAAGAAGAGTAAAAAAAAAACAACATTTAAAAATACTACAATACTTGATAGCGCCCATTAAAAATTAAATAAAAACATTACGAGTGTATATGTACATATTTTTTTAATATTTATATAATAAAGACTGTTCATATATAAGGAAAGAAAGATTGTTAAACAAATTTCATTTTAACATCGTATTAGAAAAATTCAAGACCATCCTCTCGTGCTGTGTATAGGTCTTTAATCTGAGTTTAAAAGAGTTTAGTGTACCGCGAGATAAAAAAGATTTTGGAACAATGCCAGATTCATGGAGATGATACTTTGAAACTTACCTCGATCACTTGGTATTTACAATGTCAATGGTACCGAATTGCCCATTTGACTTGGACACAATTTATCAACGACCGCATCGTGGGAGAGAATTTTTTTGACTTTTAAGTTCGCCTTGGCCTCTCCTCGCCTTTTAGACATGGAATTGTTCAGTCCCGTCAATACATACTTCATATCCAACAAGAAGAACAAAGATAATAACGTGTATATGCATGACTTACACTGTTTGAATGAAATAGTCTTGTAGTCTTTTTGTTATGTAGTTTAAAGAGGGAGAGAAAAGATAATTTTTTCGTTTTGTATTTGAAATGGAACTCAGCCCATATTACATAAGCGATCATGTTGTTAGATTGCGCCCGTGCAGGCCAAAGTGTAATTTATAATAAAATCCCGCCGTCAACTTTATCGGCACAGAGGCAGTGTCAACAGCGTAGATCTTTCACTCTTGTCCACAATAACGTGTGAGTTAAAACAGAAAAAAAAAAACAAATCGAAGAATGTGAGTAACTGATTGTTACCATGACTATTAATGTATGATACAGGGCTAAACCCCAATGTGATGTTTAAAGAACATTTTGGTTTTATATATCAAAGATAGGGCTGTGAGGGGGAGGAGACGGGGTCTGAAATGGAAATACATAGGGGACGGATGTCGTGCGGTAACGCGCTCGACTGTCGACCTGAAGGTGCCCGGTTCGATCTCCGGTGAGACCAAGGAAATTTTTTCAGGTCTTGGCCTCAAGTTCCCGATATACTCTCCCGTGGTTCTTCCATGGCCATTGCACTATCGGCTATGGTGGGGATGAAAGAAGGGCACCATAAAACCGTCCCATTAGTGTTTATAGGATCTAAGTCATTTAATCTCATCCTTACAGGGACTTTACACATGGAAATACATGTTTACAATAAGCTTGCATCGGTAAGCTAAAAATAGATCAATAAAAAATGTAACGTTCTATGAAAAGAAATTCCAAAAAAATATCACAATATGTGGTTTAACATTTATTTAACATTCATCGATACATTAACATATCAGTAAATTTAATGTATTATATTTAGATGTATAGCTTTTATTGTATGTCTAACAAATTTCTTTGTGTGTGTGTTAGCCTCGCAGGATTGTTTGTCATTATATATTTCACTCAAAACTCTTGTGGGTCAGACTACAATGAAAAACTAAATTCTTCTTTATCAACTTAACTAACACAAAATCAATTAATTTAAACAATCTTGGACAAACAGAACCCAGCGCTCATTTATATAAATAGTCACATTTTTAAAAAGGCGAGGACATAGTCGCTACCTAACTTTTGTTGGTCGCAGTCGGTATATTTAACAATACCAAAAAACCATCTGTTTAAAAGCCCATATTTGCATTATTCTATACAAAAAATATTTGATGCGCACCATTCTGTGCGCAAAATATTTTTACGGCCACAATCAAATCAACTTCCATTAGTTTAATTAAGTGAAATGACACAAATATGTCAATTTAAAATCCAGCTCAACATAAATGGGAGGGGTGGGCGGGAGGAAGGGAGGGTGGGGCTGAATAGACTGTGGACATGTGACTGACCATAGTGATGTTGTAAACCTGACATGAATATCCCTAAATAAGTAGACGGGTGTCGTGCGATGTATAGCGCTCGACTGCACTGGGTCCTTGCTCCTCGAAGCGAGAACCTTTGGGATTTTTTCAGGCGTAGGTGAAATTCCCCAAGTCCACCCAGCTTTAAAATGGTACCAGGCGATGGGAGTAAAGGCGGCTGGACCTTGTACTAACCACCACACAATCTCTTCCTCTATACCGAGGTACATGGTAACTGAAACAGATGAACAATCAATGGCCGTTATAATAATGCACAATGTGATGCCTTTCTGGTTACCACAAACGCGTAGGATATGAATGGAATACAAATGTCGGCACTGGAAAATAGTGTTGATCAATGAAAATAAGATAAAATCTCATCATGTAATAGAAGCACACACTGAAGCACTCTTGTTTGTGACTTCTGAAGGTTGTAATAAAAAAATGATAAAAAACAACAATTTTAAACCAGTGACAGATTTCTCTTTTCAGTCTTGTATTTTACAGACGTGGTTTTAAAAGGAATGACTTATAACATAATCTGAGTCCTGCTGATTTTCATGGCGTGAATACATTGTATTAGAAGATTCAGATGATGATAGGAAATAAGATATGTGGAATTATCTACAGTTTACCTACTTAAAAACATAATGACCACCAACCTAACTGCGAAAATAATATCATTTGGGTGCGCACTGTAGAATTTCAAATATTAATTTAAATTATATATATTTTTTTAAATGTATATTTAATTCGTACATTTTTGTTTGCTTTTTAGATGTTTTTTTGTTTACACTTTGTTTTTTTGTTTAAATATTTATTGATGTTAACAAGTAACTTTAATTGGGATGTGAAGAAAAAATCTGCCTTCTAAGCTCACATGTTAAGCTCGCGGGTTAAAATAATTTTGTTTTTAATAATGGTGTTCAACGGGTCTTTTAGAAAGTGATCTAAATGTGGACATCTATAAATGTAACACACCGCGACTGAGATCCAACAAACAGCCGTATAAACAGTAAAACGCAGATAGGAAACAGACTGTATACCGACTCTTGCACTGTCGTAGGCATTGTTTGCTCAATCTCATTTGTCTTCCATGATTCAACGACACATGATATAAAACTACATGCTTTTAGTTGTTCAAACAAACAGGTAATGTGGTAGTCGTATTTCGGCGTTTCTGCATTTAACCCATGACTGCTTGTTCAAAATATTTTTTTTTAACAGCATAGCCGCCATAGGAGATAATTGATGTTTTTAATAGTCTCTCTCAGTGTTACGTAATTTAAATTATCGCCCCGTGCCAGAGGTTGAAAGCGTTTGGATAATAACTCCATATCAGTTTTATTATTATATAGGATTAGTAGCCTACCTCCAATCTTTGTATTTGTCTATATCAGTTTGATAATAGATTATAACGTATTATTACAGGGCTTAGCATTGTTTTTTTACATTTTCAAAGAAAAATAGTTTATCTCAATAGTTGACACATTTTATCTATCTTTCCGTCTATCTAATTCCTGTCTATCTATCTATTTATCTATCTATCTTTGTATCCATCTAAAAATCTGCCTTAGCCATCCATCCATCTATTGATCTATCCATCCATCTATACATTCATCTTACTATCTATGTATCTATATATCTATTTTCAACCTATCTATCCATGTAACTGTTGTATCTATCTATCTAAGTTTGCAGCATAAATTATGTTCTGTAAAATAAAAGTGCCATTCTGATGAATTGGTTGATTTCATTATTCCTTCACATAATTGTAGAGATCCTGGACTTTCTTGTCAGGTTTTACATAAAATAAAAATAAAAAACTATCTACAAAATCATTATTTTTTTTTGACTTTTAATAATAAATATTTGACGAGACAAAATTGAAAGTGAAAAAATGCAAGTGATAAAAGAATTTTGTTAAGAGTAAAATAATTTTTAGGGTATTATCAAGAAAAATAATTCAATTGAAAAATGTTAACACAATGACCTAAAGCCTTCTTCCCCATTTAGTATGCAACTACCTCTCACATTTAGTATGCAACTATCTCTCACAAACTAATAAATGAACTTTTGAAAAATCTTTAACAAGATAAATTATTTTATACTTTTTAGAGCATTTTCGAAAAAAAAAATGCTCTATTGTCCCCGTTTTGTCTGTCTGTCCGTCATCACCCTAGATCTCAGCAACTATAAGTCCTAGACCCATGATGTATATATCATTGTGTAGGTCTTGGCCTGCCATGTGTACATCAAAAGTCTATTTCGCGATCTGACCTCTCAGAGCCAAAATATAAGAGTTTCTTATATACCGTTTTGCTTATATTTTAAATATAAATAATAAAAGCTAATCAAAGGGGCGTAATCATTATTTATTTTTGTAATAGTTATTCAACATGATTACTCTCCCTCTCTAAATTTATCAAAATTCATGCGCGTGGAACAATATTTATGGGTGTAACCCGGAAAAAAAAAAAAAGTACGGATTTCGTCCGGCGTAACCACCGAAAATGCTCTAAAATGTCCTTTGTCCGAAACGGAAAAAGACTTAAATTGCTTGTTTTTTTAGTGTCGGAAGTTTACATCATGTTTTTATTTTAAGTTAATATAATCTGATAATTGATGTACTTAGTGTGATTATAATATTATTTTCATACATATTTATATGTTCTAATATAATCTGATAATTGATGTACTTAGTGCGATTATAATATAATTTTCCTACATATTTATATGTTCTAATATAATCTGATAATCAATGTACTTAGTGTGATTATAATATAATTTTTCAACATATTTATATGTTCTAATATAATCTGATAATTGATGTACTTAGCGTGATTATAATATAATTTTCCTACATATTTATATGTTCTAATATAATCTGATAATTGACGTACTTAGTGTGATTATAATCCAATTTTCATACATATTTATATGTTGTTAACCTAATAAATTATGCATCTTTTTTTTTTTCACATTTTTTATATTCATTGTGTTGTAGTTTGCTAAACTTCATTTTTTTCACATGACATAACAAGCCTAATATTATTCACTTAAAGATATCCGGCAAGGGTTTATCTGACGAACTCGGAATAAATATTAGTATTAAGTAGTACGGAATACTGCCCAATGTAAACAAGAAGAAGAACATAATGTCCCAGTGTCTTGCCTTAATACAACAAATTCTTTTTATTGCAACCTGTTTCTTGAATAACTTTTTTCAGAGTTTTTACCACTCAGCTGTGTCTTGGCCAGCAGTAAGTAAAATGCTGTCTGAAAGCTGTTCGCGTCACTGGCTGCTCTGCTATTAGGGGCGTGGAATTTATCTTCCGTTTCATGGGCGCCTTTTTTGTGATCTTTGCGTGACGATTGAAGAATATCCGGTCCTTTATTTGTATTCATTAGTTCCTTCAGCTGATGTAGCATTAGTTTCTCGTGTCGTTTCGCTTTGTTTCTCTGCTCCCACGTTGTAAGTTCGAATTACGAACAGTGAAGCCAGCAAGGCGGCGAAAGACTCCAGTAGAACGCCGACTAAAAAAGATGGTCAGTTTAGGAATGTTCCAGTACAGTCATACTTCGTGGTATTGTGGATCTGCGGAAAAAATTATTGGGATTTAAACCTACTCTAAATGTCCACAAAGAAGATAACATTTAGCTATCAGCAAGGCTGTCTATGTGTTTTTGCGTTTTATTTTATTATTATTAATGAAATAGTACACAAGGTAATTAAGTCAAATGACAATCATAAACGATACTGTTAAAAATATTAGATACTGTTTAAAGTATTAGATACTGTTTAAAGTATTAGATACTGTTAAATGTAAAATATACCCTATACAGTTAAATATACTCACGCTATGAAACTTAGGAACACGGCGTTGGAAACAAACACAGAGACCAGGAAAGACACTTTCTCTCCTGATTCCGAGAGGTATTAGGAAAACAAACGACGTCAGCAGTGACGTCAGCACCATTGGCGCTATCACAGTGATGATGTAGAAGAGTGAAGCACGGGCTATCTTCAAGGTAACTCTGCAGGTACATAAGAGAAATTGACTCCCTTAGGCCTACATACAACCATACATTTTGTTTTATTGAAGACATTTTAATGATTGTCTACTATTTGCTTAAATCGTAACATTAGTACGTCATAAGTAATATACTTAAAACATACTGTATTTTATTTGCAAAAGTCTAAACTGCTTATTTTTCTACGCAAAAAGTTATACATTGAATGGTTATAGGTTAGAATGACATTAAATGCAACTGGCATAGTGGTAACCCAATGTGTCTCTTCAGTGAGGTGAAGGCGTTTCCAATTAAGTCAGTAATTGTCATAATTTATTCACTTCCATTGACTTTTTTTTTTAAACATATATTTCGTAAATGGAACATTAAAGGTTGTGTTTACTCCACTTAAACCGAAGTGGCCACATTCTTACTTAATAAGAATTTTTTTTTTTTTTGTTTTTAAAAAATGAGTCAGCACGAACTAAATCAGTAGTAGCCAAACACCGGAAAGCGGACCTTACCGATCCGTGGATCAAATGGTTCCGCGCCGCCCAAGAAACATTAAATTATTTCCTTTTTAATTTACTGTGTTGCAATAGATTATCTCGGGATTGTGCGACTTTTCCATGGACGCGAGGTTAACCGGAAGCTGAACGGCTGTGAGCGGCAGTGGTATTGTAAATCAAAACAAAGTTAAATAAAAATAATCAAAGTCCCTGTCCCTCGTTTTGCCGCGGTGAAATTCTCGAACATCGATCAGTCCACGGCGAGAAAAAAGGTTGGGAACCTCTGAATTAAGTAATAATATTTTATAACCACAATGTAAAAATGCAACTTTATAATATAAAAAATCAATTTTGTCTTGAGCTACGTAGAATTTAAACTCTCACATCTTCAGTAGAGCATATTTTAAGGTTATCCATACACCGATGCACGGTTTCTGCAAGTTTTTTTTTTCTATTTGTTTTATTTTTTAAGCTACTTGAGCCATTTTTTGGCATATGCATACAACAAACCAATTAATGAACAAAGAAATTTTTTAAAAAGTATTAAAAAACTTATTTAAAATGTATTATGTGACTTTTTGGGGGGTGAAATAGTGTAATTTTAAGACATATTTTCAAAGAACCAATTTTTAAAATATATTGTAGATATCATAAAATAACTTTGCACAAATGTTAATGAGTGTGTTTCAAACAAACGTCTAATTTTTTTAGAAAAAATGGAAAATAAATAAACTGAATTTTTTATTTCGGTACACTCAAAAAAAGTAATTTTTTTTTGGGGGGGGAGGGTAGGTTAGAAAAAAAATTATAAAAAAAATTCTATTTAACATTTAAAAAAAATTGGAGAACTGTCAACAAAAGATATAAGAATAAGCATGCAAAATTGTAAGCTTATATCTCAAGTAGTTTTTGTGAAAGTGTCGAAAAGGTACAATATTTTTTTTTAAATGCGATTTGAGAAAACACAAAAATAAAAACTGTCAAAAACCTCAATTAAACACATGGCCTAAAAAAAAGATTTTTAATGATTGGACCGTGAAAGTAAGCCATATTGTAATATGAATAAACAATTTTAACACTATACAAATTCAGCAGAAAACAAAGTCGACATTTTTTTATCGGGACATCCCTGTTCTATTTATAGGCACCTGGATCACCTTAATATCTAATACATAATCGGCTTGCCTGGCGAGCGTGCGAGCGAGCGTGTGTATATGTATAACTTCCGCGGCTAAAAATAGACTGGGGAATTCCAAAATTTTAGTCTCTCTCTCTCTCTCTCTCTCTCTCTCTCTCAAAGGGAGTGAACTCTTGCATGGCTAAAAATGCTCTTGGGAATTCCAAGTAGTGCGCAAATTATGTAAAGTTTTAAAGATGGTCAAATGGATACAACTCAATTATAAGGAGTCACTCGCCGGTCCGGGTACCGGGCCTTTGATATAGTTATATCATATGTGTCTGTCTTTCTTTTAAGATTATCATGTGTATGCCTGTAAGGATGAGCTGTTAATTTCTACTTCTATAAAATACTCATTGGACGTTGATTGCACTGCCCACGTTTCATTTCTACTATAACTTCAATGTGTAAATACACAGAAGACACAGGAGACGTAGACCCGTACACTAGAACACGCAAATTATAGCGTCCATCACACTGTGGTGTAGCGTAACACTTGCAGTAACTTTTTTTTTTTTGAAAAGAGCGGTTCAATAAATTGTAATACATTAGCTATATAATCCAATTTTTTTCACTGTGTGAAATCCCTGAAAGAATGAAATGAAATCTCCTACATCCAATTTCAATCACTAATGGGACAGTTCATTTTTAGTGCCCTTCTTTCATCTCCACCATAGCTGATAGTGCATTGGTCATGGAGGCATCACAAGACATATAGCAGTAATAAAACATATTTTCAAAATGCTCTTCCAACAAAAATAAACTTTCATCAACTATTAACAAACAGCCAATGGAATACAAACCTAGCAGATGGTAGTCCATGTACGTCAGCGCTGAAGTTAGCCGAGGCTATAATTTGGTCAACAATCTCCCATTCACCTGTTAATTGAAATGGGTTTGTGCTATTTTCAAACTTAACAGTCTGAATAGCAATAGGACAATCATCAAAGAATGGTAGGAAACTAATCTCACAATTCTGAAAGATGGCAAAGAAAGATGATTATTTAAAGCTTATCGTTTCGATAAGGTTAAATGATTAAAATATATCGCAGTGAGTAAGAGATGTAAAAAGATAGAGAAGTTTTATTTCAGATAAAAGTAATACAATAATTTAGTAACACCAATTCACGAGCTATGGAATCTAGAAAGTAATTTGATTAAATTAATCATTTCATTAAACTACTAACAAAAAATAATAACAAATTTACAACAATAAAACAATTAAATAGTAATAAGACATCAAGGCACCAATCACTTCCATTTCTCGTGTTCTGCCGCACATTACTTTCCCTTCAGCATGTGGTGTACAATAAAATTTAAAAGTTAAAATTATTGCTTTATTTTGTCTTTATTGCAATCAAAAAATTAAAACCATAGGCATTGTACATCATATTATTCTCGGGTAGTATTAATTTTGCATTAAAATTGCATAATAAATTTGTTATACACGTATTTAAATAAACGCGTAGCTATCTGTTAAAGTAAATAAGACTGTTCAAAATCTGTTTTGGAAACGGTTAACACACTTTTTCAAACACCAATTAGTTTGACATTGATATTTAAAAATGTATTTCTCAGCTACAATTTTTTTTTCTTTACCTCTAATGCTGACTACATGTATTCATTTTTTGTCATTTCTTTGAATCTATTTATAAAAAATATAATATAATATGCTATAATGTAAAACTTCTTTTATGAAACAAGGAAATTAAAAGCTTTTCTTTTTCGTTCTTTCATTCTTGAGGAAACAACTATTAAAAACACATCTTCATTTAAACATCCTGCTCATGGTTTACACCATTCGGACATTCGACGAGGGAACGGGTCGAATTCTTGAATGTCCACAAACCTGTTGGTCAAAGGGGTAAATTGTTAAGTCCAAAGAACAAGTAGTCTCTAGAAAAAGTGGTGTCTTCATGTAGATTTCCCCAGTATGATAAAGATATAACTGGTCAATTATGGGCTTCACCAGCACACGCTCATAATCAGCAGAATTTGTCACTAGTATATTGGGATGCCAGAGTCTGTGGGATATTAATGTAACAAGCACTAAAATAAAATGTAGTAAAAACATTTAAAGTTAAATGTAGAACAGAACATTCACAGTTAAATGTAGTACAGAACATTCACAGTTAAATGTAGTACAGAAATTTACAGTTAAATGTAGTACAGAACATTCTCAGTTTAATGTAGTACAGAACATTCACAGTTTAATGTAGTACAGAACATTCACAGTTAAATGTAGTACAGAACATTCAAAGTTTAATGTAGTACAGAACATTCACAGTAAAATAGAGTGCAGAATATTCACAGTTTAATGTAGTACAGAACATTCACAGTTAAATGTAGTACAGAACATTCACAGTTAAATGTAGTACAGCACATTTAAGTTAAATGTAGTACAGAACACTCTCAGCAATAAGCAATACACAAAATATAAAATTGACGCTACAGAAACAAAAATACATAAAACTCACAATTAACAAAATACACCTTACACCAAAAAACGAAATACAAAATACGTCAAATGTACAATACTCAACATACAAAAAAAAAACACATAACCACTATAACAGCTGCCTATAGTCATTACCACATAACCACTATAACAGCTGCCAACGCCCATTACTTACACTTACTCATCGTATAAAAAATATAAAGATTCTATTCCATCATAGTCCAACGGATCCCATGAAATGTCCGGGTCATTCCAAACAACTTCCAAATAACTGACGGTCGTGAAGGACTGTCGCAGGTCATCAGATGAGAGAACCTAGATAAAACACTCTATTACAGATTGAAATCGTTCTTACTGAACCGGTAAAGTAGTTGGCTGACGTGAGCACTAACTTCAACGTAGAGCAATCTATTATGACTTTAATAGACCCCAGTCAAATAAAAGAATTTATTAAGCGGTACAAATTTGTCAAAATTCATGCAGGTTTACACTGTTCAAAACGTATATTAGACACGCAGTGTGGTAGCGAGATTAACTCGCGCCCGGGCATAATACCTTTTTAATACCTTTTTTAGCGCCCCTAATTCGAAAACAATATAATATTATATGTAAAGTAAACCATTTGGCGCCTCTTTGTGAGTAGCGCTCAGGATATGATGCCCCCTTGCCCACCCCTCGCTACGCCTCTGAAGACACGATAATGGGTAGTCTGATCATTTGTCAGTGGCCTTGGGTTAAGAAAAAACACATTTTTTTAGAAGTCAGCAAAGACCTAAGTTGTGCAAAAAATATAAGGTGCTCAAAATTTACAATCTGTGGCCCAGACATCGTCTTCAAACAGATCCCCCAATTCGTATCTTGTCTGGGGCTTCGAAATGTACATATAATTAGTGGTCCGAAATTTAGCCTTTTCCGTGGCCACATATAGGAACATAAGAATGGCATCGTTTACGATAATGCTAATATATTTGTTTTTAATTATTGCACATATCATTAACATAACGAGATATATGTAGTACTGTAAGGTTAAACATTTCTTAGACATTAAAAATCGAATATAATAATAGAATTTTGGGTTTTGCGTTAAGTCGAAAGTAAAAAATTAATACAACAGTATTCCAGTTTTATATACAATCATGAAAATATCGGATCTGTCAAAACCAAAAATAACCTAGCCTACAAATCAAGCCTAAGGGGATATAACTCTATGCAAAGGTTTTGTAGTGTACAGCTAGTACATATATAACTTGTTTGAATATTTTAACCTTTTTCTTATATTACCTCATTACATTTACTGACTAGTTTACTTAATCGAAAAAAGGGAACTTACCACATACGCATTATATTTAAATCTCAATGTAACAGGAACTCCTACATCACCTGGACACAGTTTCTCAACGACGGCATCATGGGAACGAATCTTTGACTTTAACTTCACTTTTGCCTCTCGCTTTTTAGACATTGAATTGTTGAGGTTTGCTGAAACAAACTTTAAAACCAACAGAAGAAAAACTACCATGGCATGAGAATTCATTATACACTTCGTTAGAATAGAATAGATATGTGTTTTCTGGTGTTATTGAATGGAATCTACGGTGGATGTATTGAAATGATCGATATAACCGTGCTGCTGTTTGAAATGGAACTCATCCGAGCTTTGCATACTTGATCCCGTGTTACATTGTACTAAAGACTAATTTTTATATTCCAATCCCCCGTGACTTTATCAGTACAGCGACAGTGTCAACAGCGTAGATTAGGGTCACTGGATGACTCTGTCCACTCTAACATGTGGATTAAAACAAAAAAATCAAACTGGAAACACTGTGAGTAATTGTTTGTGTGCAAATGTCTATTTGCTCCTTTTTTTTTAATTCAATATTTTCCAGTCCAATAATAATGTTACATTACGTTCTAGTGTATTTGCTATTCAGTTTTGAAATCAATCTTACATATTTAGATTTGGATTCATATTTGTAATCAACGAGTGTTACATTGTTCAATAAACTAAACAAGTTTTTTTTACTTTTTTTTTTACTCCGCCAGTGCCAGCATGATAAGGTGTAGTGTGCCTACCACACCAGCACTGTTAGTGGTGCTGATGCATGTCTGCCGTGTCTACAGAGTGGCGGGGTGAGTGTGCCCGTAAACAGCTGCTGCGATCGCAGAAAAAAAAAAGGTTTTAAGACCTGCTCAGACTGGTCACACCAGCAGGGAGTGTGCACTGTTGATAGGCCAGAATGGCTAGGCAAAGGTTTTTTTCTGCCAATCGGACAGAGGGGAGGGTGTTATTTACCTGAACCCCCCCCCCCCCCGCCCGAAATAGCAGGCCGCGGAGGTGTGTTTGAGTGTGACAGAGTGGGAGGGTGTTGTGTGCCGACCACATCCGTCACCACCGAAGCTTTGAATACTATAGTCTCGGATAGTCCTCACTGACCACAGTACCACCACCGTCGCATAGTTTATTTTTCCTGACTAGAGAACCGCGATGATCTTTTCCCCATAGACCATGGTATGTCTTCCAGTCTAGGATAGCCTGAGACATGAGGCACTGTTTTTAACTTTATTATCATGGTACCGCCTGTGCCAGGTTACTAGGCTACGAAGATTGATTTAAGTTGAAATCAGTGACGTGACTAAGTGCTGCTTAGGGCCGCTGACATGTTCACTGATATTGCAATTTTTTAACAAAGGAATGGCATTTTGAGAATTCGTCTCTGCTTCCGCTAACACTTGCTAAGCCACATGATATTACATTGTTTTTGTTGATGGCTTGATATTTAACTGCACG
The DNA here is from genome assembly GCA_021962125.1 of Bulinus truncatus. NCBI lineage: Eukaryota > Metazoa > Mollusca > Gastropoda > Planorbidae > Bulinus > Bulinus truncatus. The sequence continues at coordinate 3,698,893 of JAGDYQ010000093.1, read as the reverse complement.
TCTTGTTTACATTATACTGCAAGTCATGTATACATTTAAACATCAAGTCATATTCAATTTTGGTTTTCCTTTTATAAAAAGTATAGGCTACTATGATTACAACAAAAATTATAGCCGTAGATAAAAGTGTATAAGTTTAGTATTGGGTACAAAGCTACTCATGTCTTGAGTTTATTCATGTTTGAGTTCTCACCGTTTATTCGTTAATGACATTTAAAACAAAAACACAACTCAATGTTTCTAGTTCAATGTGGTGGGCTATGGAAGTATTAAAGCGGACACTGGCTGCGTCACTTCTGAATTTCAAAACAAACTCTGGCTGAATCACAGAGTAGCATCGATTTGAAGTGGTACAATTGAATCAATGTTTGTGGATCTCTAGTGTTTCCCTCATTCAACTCATCACTGAATGCTTTTGTTTAAATTTGTTGATATCAATACTTAAACGACATCTGATTCAATGCTAAATGCTTTTAGCTGTTCAAACCAATTTACTTTTGGGATTTTTTTTGCCATGATGATAAAAACCATCCTCAAATTTAAACTACATTTTGCTGAAATGTGTAAAACCTATTTTTAGAATACTAGTCAGTGTTATCGAATGTTACGTTATCGCCCATGGAAGGTCCATTTACATTAATTAAACCTGAGGGTAGGGGTGAGGGTCGGGAAATTTAGGAGATCAATAAAGGTCACATTTCTTATTTTGAATATTTATAGATGGCGACTTCACGATAAATTAAATTAAATTAATACGCTTGAAAATTACAGTCTAAAGTCATATGTAAGGGAAATAATTTTTTTCAAATGTTTCCTCGTCATTAATTGTTAAAAAAACAAAACATTTATCAGTAACCTAAAACAAATTAGATATGAATGAAATAAAGTTTAAATAACAATCGATGTACATTTGACATTTGTCATAGTTAGTTTATGTGTATATCAGTTGTATGTGTATAATTTATATTTGCTTCTGGTAGGTGTAAAATACAATTCAGTCTCTTCGGAGTTATTCTTATTGACTTGGTGTATATTAAATTATATTATTAAATGTCCACATGTATGAGACGAATCTCATGTATAAAGCACTGAGTAGACTTGGTGTATAAATATATGTTTATTTATTTATTCTTATTCACGAAAATACATACATGTTATAAAATGATGTGAGATGAGGAATCAAGTCCGTCTGCTCGTCTCTACCAAAAATCTATCGTCTAATGATTATCGTCTGTTTATCCCACTTCCGCTAAACTAAGTGGCCAGATAATTAAAACCATCTCTGAACCAAATAAAATTACTCTAGCCTAATCTGATTATTACAACATTCTCTCTTCATAGTTCATATGCTAAGAACAGCATCGTACGAACAATTACAATGTTGTTAGTTTTTAAAATGTTTATACAATTGAACAAAAATATGCAGAATGAAGATACTAGGGGGAAGAATGAAAACCAACAAACAGATATATAATTTTATTAGGAGCCTTAGCAGGCCCGTAGCCAGGTCAAAGTAAGTAGGGAGGCACCAATAACTAGCAAGGGGGCACCTTCTCATTTTAGTTACTTTGGCTGAGCCTTAGTAATTAAGCTTGGGACGAGTGGCAGAGTGGTGTAGATACTCCACTGTCGACCTGAGGTTGGATCTCCAGGTGTTATTTGGTCAAGGTGGTCCCACAAGTCCATCCAGCTTTAAATGGGTACCTGACTTAAGTTGGGAAAAAAAAAGGCGGCTGGGCGTTGTGCTAACCACAATATCATACTATATACCGAAAATATAGAAACATATGAATTATATACTTCATCTGCCCCGTAGATCTAAGGGAACTGAACTCTAATTTTTTTAGTAACAAAGAGTAAGTCGAGTTTGACCATCTTTAAACTAGACCAGTGGTCGGCAAACTTTTCAGCCAATGAGCCAAATATGAACATTATAACAATTTTAAAAAAATGGGAGCCAAATCTGCTAGTTTAGTAAACTTTTATTACACTAAACAAGTAGTACACTAAATAAGTTGTATACTAAATAAAACTAAATGCCAGAGCCGCACTTAACGAGCCAAAGAGCCACATGCGGCTCCGGAGCCGCACTTTGCCGACCACTGAACTAGACCAAGATGGGGTGGGGACCTACAAGTGAGCACTTGAGAGTCTTACGTCAGATTTTAGAAAAAACTAAATAGAAAAATATAAACTTTGAAGGGCCACACCCAGTGTTTAAAAGAAGTTTCGATTTTTTGAAGTCATATTTAAAATGTCAAGATCAAATAGTTGTGATTTTTATTAAATTCAGTTTTACTTAAATATTGGACTATTTTTTTTTAATGTTAGTTGCAGAGTATCATGGGAAAGAATTGTATTGATCTTTCTGCCTGCTTCTTTTGTTTGTATTAAGACCAATTTACTAGATCGATTATCAGCAATCTAAATCAAATAGATCAAAATGAAACAAACATCGATTGTAAGATAAACTGAAGAGAATTTTCACTTTTTTCCCCACGTGCAATCATTACAACTGTTAAAATATAGGATTGACTTGAAATGTTTGTACTGAGGAGACACTGTTCTAGAATGAGGCCATGTTGCTGACAAACATGTTAGTATTTTGAAAGTTTTTACTTCTCCATTAAACGTTCACTTCATTTTTTACAGGCTAGAAATGAAAGTCATCATTTGAAAACCGTACTTCAGTAATTTTTAAATGGGTAAACCAGCGGTCATATTATATATATAAACATATTATTTAAAAATAGAATGATTATAACTTGTATTTTATAATAGTTAATTTACATAAGGTTTGTGTCATAACATTGATTAGACTAAGAATTTCTCCATTATTCACCTGGTAGAGATGTGTCTACCTATTGTCTTGCTCACCTGCTACATAATGCAGTGTGCATGCGCTCCGCTCATCGACGCCATGTCTAGTTGGAAACAGGCCAAAGCCAAACTGAAGATGGACATATTATCCCACCAAGCAGTTAGATTAAAACTTTGTCCGGCTGAACGAAATACTACTGTCCAGCTAAAATTTCTCTTCTACTGTTATCAGGTAAGTCCGATGTTTTATACGGTTTGATCTGCACCTAGTGACACCATACATAGTAATGAATTGTGAACGAAGAATACATACTAATGGAATTCAATCTACAAACTCACTTTTCTGAATATTGTTGTAAAAAAACTCACACAATTGAATTTATACATAATTTATATTGTTAAATTTTAAATGGAAAAAAGTTGACTTGAGCTCATAATTATTTAGTTTACTGCATCTAATATAATAATATCGATTTGGGTTCTGCGTTAAATCGAAAGTAAAGAATTTATACAACATTATTTCTGTTTAAAATACAATCATGAAGAAGTCGGATCTGCCCGAAACGAAAAATAACCTAGCCTACCGATCAAGTCTAAGGGGATATATTTCTATGCACAGGTTTTGCAGGGTACAGCTAGTATTAAAATTATTCATTGAAGTATCATTGATGATGTTGAACAATGACGATACATAACATTCACGCAGAACGGTTCTTAGACATAGTCGAACTACCTAGTGTCCCCACCGTTAGAGCCCCCCCCCCCCCCGCTTATCTGTGTTTCTTTCAAATTTCAAGATATAGTTTCATAATAGACTTTATAGCCTTGATTTGTTCATATATGTGTCATTCAATAACCCCACCCCCCCACCCCACCCCCCAAACCTTCCTCGTGGATGTATTGATGCTGGTGCCGAGGGTAACGAAAAACTTTAGAACTGATTTGGTTATTTGTCCATGACACTGATAGTTTAAATGCTAATGTATACATTTTTTTAAAAAGGCACATTAGTAAAAATGAAATGTAGTTAAATAGAATATCTAAAATATCTCAAATATCTCAAATATCTAAAATACCTAAAATATCTTCAAACTAATAATTGAATGTAAGGTCAATGTGTAAGAGTAAATCGTCTAATAATTAACAGTACTCCAAGTAAGTCACTTATTACTCTCCGATCCCAAACATTCACCATCAATGGAGGTCAGATATACTCTGAAAGCGAGCTGGATGGCATACTCGACTCACGTGCAAAGAGTACTGGGTTCAAACTCTGGTAAAGCCAGAAATATTCCCCGCTGACTTGGAGAAGAGATGGGCGCCACCAAATCTAAAAGCCCTGAGAGAGGACGTATAAAAGCACGACAAATATATGTCTGTTCTCCCAACGAAACAATTGGTTAAGGGTAAAAATAATATCCTCCAAATTACATAGTTATTATTTTGAGTATGACTGTAATGGATGGGGCCTCTGATTGCATTGCCCTGGCAATGGCCATCACAGCAGGATATGAACTAAATTAAGTGTGTTACTTCAAATTAAGTAAGGCGTGATATGGGTTAAGACGAGTTCTACTTACATATATTATAATAATCGTATTGTATCTTTTTATTCATTATGAATACTTTCTCTTTATCTAAAATAAAAATAAATAATATCTCAACAATTTCAAATAATAATAATTGTATTATTAGACACATAATCCAGTGACTCTAATACACGTTTGCCTTTTTTCGAAGTAAATTTGATAATTTGATGAAATATATGGAATAGTTGGAAAAGATGAAATAGTTGGAATAGATGAAATATGGAATAGATGAAATAGATTAAGTAGATGAAATAGATTAAGTAGATGAACTAGATGAAATAGATTAAATAGACTAACTAGATGGAATACATCAAATAGATGGAATAGATGGAATAGATTAACTAGATGAAATAGACGGATAGATGAAATAGATTAAATAGACGAAATAGATGGAATACATCAAATAGATGGAATAGATGGAATAGATTTAATAGACGAAATAGATGGAATACATCAAATAGATGGAATATATAAAATATATGGAATAGAGAAAATATGGTAAGTAGATGAAATAGATTAAATATATGGAATAGGTTAAATAGATCAAATAGATGGAATAGATGAAATAGACGAAGTAGATGGAATACATTAGATATATAGATCAAATAGATGGAATACATAAAAAAAAGATGGAATAGATTAGATAGATGAAATAGATGGAATACATGAAATAGATGGAACAGATGGAATACATGAAATAAAATTATAGATGGAATACATGGAATACATGCAATAGATGGAATACATGAAATAGATGAAATAGGTGGAATAGATGGAATAGATAGAATAGATGCCCTTAACGTTTCATTTCTTCAGGTACTCACGGGAGATGAATTAGAGCAGTCGTTTACGTCAGTCAACTATATTGAAATGTATTGGAAAGACCCAAACCTGGCATGGAACCCTGAAGATTACGCCGGGGTCAATATGTCCAGTTTGCCTTATGATGAGTAAGGATTGTGACCATCTGGTGTTTCTATAAAAAAAAATTATTTTAAAAACATTTGTCTGTAAATAAAAAGCCACTTTTTTTTTATTAAAGACACACCTTGATTTTAGGTCGAGAAATAAAGAAAACAATTTTATGCAAATGTGTACATCATTATCTTTACAGTCACCAGTTTAAATCAGTGATAAATAGTCCAAACTGCTATAGATGGTTGTGTATACATTAGTAACTAAAGTAGTGAGTTAAAATGTTGGTAAAAATATGATTAAGTAGCGTAATTACATTCTAACAAATTCTATCACAGCATTTAATTCAATTTATTTTCTTTTCTATACCAAGTTTTGTTTACGATGCGTCTTATACATTTGAAATGTATGTCTTTTTATGAGATACTAGTCGGAATCTCTGCTACTTCAGACCAATGTAAGATACTAGATGGAATGTCTGCTACATAAGACAAATGTAACGAAGAAGTAAATTATACATGGCAAATTTCCCTTTACACAACATGTCTAGGTCAAACGGGATGTCTAGAAGCTTCTCCGTTGTTTAGCTCCATCCCCTACTGTATTAATTTCATTTCAATAGTAGGCTTTAAACAATAGACCCCCCCCCAATACATTAAATGCTAACTTTATTACATATCACGCTTAATATGTTTAATACTTACACTAATAATTTCTACTGATAAATTCAAAGCATGCCCAATAGTCAGACATAGTCACGAAATAGAACAGAACAAACGGTATTGAAGAATGTAAAATGTTCAATTCAAATTAGTATTAATGTCATCCTCAAACATTAATAAATGAATAAAGTGTAAAACAATACAATTTTAAACCAATTTTTATTAGATATTCTCCGTAACTACCACAACTGATCGAATTTGACTAAAATTGATATTGAACGTAAATATACATGCATCATACACGCCATACAATGGATAGGCCGATTATTTCTCTGAAGTACAAATAACTGCGTCATCTAAACATTCTCACACGGGCAACACTATCTGCATGCTTCATTTCGACCTTTACTAAAACTTGGACATAAACATGGCAGCCTTGACCACCGTCAATTAGTAGACTACAACCTTTTAGGCCAAGTAAGTTTCGAAATAATGTTAGCTATAAGAAAGTGAATCTTTTCCTGAAAACCTAACTATGTATTTTTTTAAATTATTTGACAGAAATATAAGCCTACTAATTGGACATACACACAAATCTTGGGATTAGGTCAGGCCCGTAGCGTGCGGGCGGGGGGGGGGCAGGAGGCCGCCCCCCCCTGCGTTTTGTCTGGCCCCCCTGCTTATAGGTTCTACTTAGTAAAATGTATTACCTGCCCCCACCCCTGCTATTGCCTGGCCCCTGCTGTAGAATGCCTGGCCCCTCCTGTAGAATTTTCACGCTACGGGGCTGGATTAGGTGTTTAATGTATATGATAATAAATGTACATGTTATATGTTATGTAATCCGGTAAATTCATTACACGTGAAAATCAAGTAATAAACTAGGTAAAAGAGTTGCATACAGCTTAATAACATTGGCGTAATTTGTTATCTTATATTTAATCACGTAGTTTAAAATATCACATTTTATCAGTAACTAAGCGTAGCTTATATTAAGTTTTAAATATAAGAATTTAGATGGCAATATTCAATGGCTTATTTCGTACGGTATGCTACTTATTGACTTTCAAATATATCGATACGAATTGTTACTTAGGGCAACGAATTCAGTCATTATTTTATTTATAACAGTTAATATTACAAATTGTTCAGAATGTGGCACCCCAATGTTCTAGTGACCAATTCGGCCAATGAAGAACTGATGCTGGTCCGACCAATGAATGACCAGTTAACCGTCTATTCTGACGGCTCTGTTATGCTAAGCACACCGGCGTTTCTGAAGACGACCTGTTCCTTAGACCTGACACGATATCCGTTTGATGCCCAGGTAAATTGTAGGGTACTTAATGAAATGACAAGGTGAAAGCCGTTTCGAATTAAGTCATCTGGTTTGATAGCCGATAGGGCAAGACAGGTCTAGTGTGACTTTCTCGGATTTTACCTTTTCAGTTAATTTGATTATCAGGAAAGAAAGGTTTAGGATCGTTTGGCGTATTTTTAAATGGATGGCATGGGTTTAAAATGTTGGAATTACAGGCGGGCTTATGTCCGGGCGCAGGAGAAAATGTTTTGGCCCATTAAAAATTTGAGGCACATCAAAGGGTTTAAAATTGATATATGTGGGCCCCTAAATACTGGCGGGGCTCTGGTCGCTCACCCATTTCGCCCGTTTTTAAATCCGCCTCTGGTTGGAAGGTAAAGTCATGAATACTGAGTGAATGGTGGTGGGTGGGGGGGGGGAAGCGGTATGGTCAGTGGGGGATGCCTGTAATAGATTGAGAAGATCGGAAGTGTAGGGGTGTAAGGTGATTGTAGGTGGAACTGGACAGATTTTGGCTAAGTAAACAGGGCATGTTTAGTTTATGTGATAAGTTAAGGTGAGAGTTAGTGTTGTGGTGTTGGTGAATGTACTATAAGGCAAGACTTTATTATTATTATTCCATCCATATTTTTATGTATCATATAAATTAAACATATATTATTGTGTTTCATAAAAAAACCTGCTGAAGTGTTTGTATTGTTGGTTCCCTGACTTTCGTCTCGTTAATGATACACATTGGGCATCACTATGTTTAAAATAGAAGTTTATGTTTAGAAATTATTAAACAATGTCCAGCTAGAAGTTTTGGCTTTCCGGAAATTTAGAAATATTTTGTGATGAAGATATTGTTTTTTTTTCAGAAATGTGACATCATCTTCATCCCGTTCTTTGAAGATTGTGAGTTTGAGATAGTTAGTGCTGCCATTAAGCCAATGCCCGACCCGTTTCATTTGCGAGGTGAATGGGAGATTCAGAGTAGAAATATTTCCGCGTCTTACTACGGTGAAGGCAATCTGCATCTACCACTCATTAAGTAAGATTTTATTATGTAAGATTTATCTAGTTCTATCATTTTAGGTTATCAAAAAAAAGATCATTGTAATTTCATGGGTCTGTTTATTTTTAGTCGTGAATGATATTGAGAAGATGATTTTTTTTCTTCAAAAACATAAAGAATGAATTATTTAAAAAACAAAGTTGAGAAAAAAAAAGGAATCGTAAATGGGATCTATCTAATCGAGACGCAGGCAAAACGCCATTAGCTCTTAAACAGGAAACAGTATTCTTACTTTCAATTTAAAGGAGTCGGTGAGACGGCAACAATTTATATTGTTACACATTTCTAACTCTCTCTCTAGTTAGGAACTAAAGGACACGTGGGTTGGTTAGTTGAATAATAAGATTTATTCACAGTCTATAATGTACAGGTTATAATAGCCCAGACGAAAACAAAACAAAGTCTAGTATGCGTACAACTAATCCAGTTGAAACGAGTCTACGTGTTATCGATGGCGACGTGCCGATAACGAACTCGCTGCATCAACAGACTTGGGGGTAGGGGGGGTATCCAGCGACCAACTCTAAACTGTTCTTGAACTCATCTGCGCTCTATTTCCTCTCTGCTTGTCACTACCGGTCTGTTACTGACCGTTACTCGACCCTGTATCGAGCTGTGAAGCAGAGTTATAACAATATAGATATTTGTATCACATAGTGATAGAACATAGTGATCGAACATATTTATTGGCCATATTGACATATTCGTATTTCAATTTCGTTTAACAGAGTTTCACGAATTTTTATTCTATTTACCCTCCCCTCCCCCTTTAATCTTTTACACACGTCAATAAAGTAGGCTTTGTTACTGTAACCTCGGCCTTTAATCAAATTGTGTGTTTTGCACAACTCATCCTTAACTTCCCAATCATGCGTCCATTTGGATTTGTGGGACTTACGCCCAATTTCACCAGGACCCGGAAAAATTCTATTTGGTTCTCATCGAGAATCTACATCACTCGGCCACCCGTAACCCTTGTTCTATTAAAATGGTGCCAATTGTAAAGTATGAAGGAAACATCGCCTGTTTTATTCAGCATATGAAAATTTGGTTGATTTTAAGATGTAAAATTGCATATGTTTCATTTAGCGAAAACCAAATAATTTATTCAATGCGGTAACCTTCACCCTTTTTTCACTATGTTAGGGTTTCACTAAGGCTGAGCAGAAGTCCACTTTTCTATGTGGTCAGTGTTCTTGCGCCCATGCTCCTAACATCTGTTATGACGTCTTTTGTCTTCTGCATCCCGTCTGGCTCTGGTGAGAAGGTTTCATTTTTGGTCACAGTGTTTGTTTCAAATGCCGTGTTCCTGAACTTCATTGCGTAAGTCTTAATGATCATTGGATTAGTCATTCTGTAGTTATACCACTGGATCACATTGAACATTTCTGGCTAGATAGGATTAACACCTCAACATAAATAACCTCCCCTGATTTAATTAAAAAGACAATTATAAGCTAAATAAAATTCATTTTTTGTACATTGAAATAATACAACTTCATTTTAAAGAATAAATGTGTGGTAACATTTTTGCTTGAGATATTACTAAGTTAATTCATTAATTATTAAAATACTTAAGTACAAAGCAATTATCACAATTCTTAAGTACAAAGCAATCTATACTTATATCTTTAGCGCTTTTGGCAGACAGTCAATATGCATTTGAAAGTTATTGAAGGTAACAAAAACAATAATGATATTTTCCAATTCACTATTCAGTGGTACAATGCCAAGAAGTATGACAGTCTCCAACATGCCAAGACTGACCATGTTTCTCATCGGTGTCATGGTGGAAAGTTTCTTCGCACTTCTGGCTACACTGTTTGTCATACGAATATACAACATTGAACAAAAAGAAGCCAAAGTAGCCAGTGTTCATTCCTTTCAGAACAAAGATTCGACCATGGTGACCACAGTTGATGATTGTGATCCACTTGACCAGAACAACAAAGAGCGAACCAATCAAAATGCAGCTTTTTGTAAAGACCACCCATCATCAGATGCTAACTCTGGGAAAATCCGATCATTTATCAGACACGTTAAGAGAAACAGCTCAAAGATCATGCCGTCAGAACTAAATGCAAGGGATGACGTCATGAGGCTGTCTACGTATCACCGCAGGTCTAAATCGTGTATCACGTCCAGACACTGGGATGTGATATTCTTTATTTTGTTCCACTTGACCAGTGCACCATTTTATCTTCTATTGTTTGCTCTATCATAAATTGTATCAATTGTTTTATGATAGTAAATACAATTAAAACAGACGGTTGTGTTACTTCAGAAACCAAGTTATATTGGTGTAGATTTTTAGAGCATTTTCGAAAAAAAATGCTCTATTGTCCCCGTTTTGTCTGTCCGTCTGTCATCACCCTAGATCTCAACAACCATAAGTCCTAGACCCATGATGTATATATCATTTTGTATGTCTTGGCCTGCCAAGAAATGACTTTTTTCCATTTCGCGATCTGACCTCTCAGGGCCGTAAAAGGGGCCTTAGTACCGTTTTTTACTATATAAGCTATATTAATAATGGAGCGCTATATCTCAGCTACTATAAGTCCTAGACCCATGATGTATATATCATTTTGTAGGTCTTGGCCTGCCATGTGTACATCAAAAGTTCATTTCGCGATAGGACCTCTGAGGGCCGGGCTTCAGGGCTCCTAAGGGGCTTATATATTATATATACACCTTGTACGTTCAATAACCCGTTCATTTGGTGCGAAATACTGCAGCACGTAGTTTCACCAAGATTTATTAAGAAACTCATCAAATGAAATAGTAAGCTTGTGTTCTGAGTTTAATTGAAAGTATCAAGGCTATGCAACAATTGACGGAGTTTTCGGACGATTAAATGACTATAATTTCGAATGTTTTCAATTATAAGTCCTATTTCAGTAACCACAAACCACTTGTAGTTAGATTTAAGAGACAATAATTTTTTTCTCAAATATAAAGAAACGTCTTTATAATTTTTTTTTACAAATATATGCATTACACAATAGAATTTATAAACATTTCCAAAATTTACAAATATTTACTGAAAGCTAACAAACGTATTGATACATAACATGAAAATGCGCTAACACATCCTGTGTCCAGAATGGAACAGGCTTAATTGCTTGTTTTTTATGTTTAAAATCTGAAGTATTTCAAACATGGTTGTGTAGGGCCTCTAATTTGTCTCACTCGTTAATACTTCTCCATAGTATGTCCAAATTCTTCAAGATCAACATCCCAACTGCCTCTTGAACCCCATGCACCAAGTGACACTTGTGCAAAACTCGCACATAGAAACAGCGCTGCACAACTCACAAACTATTACACAACAGCATCATTTAGCTTATGCAGTTAATTTTATCTTTCATAGTTGATGATCATCTCTTTTTTTCCCCTCAATTTTGTGAATGTTTTTGTGAAGAATTCTGTGCTATAATCGCAACTTATGTAAATGACTATTCATTATGTAATTAACCATTTAAAGTTTATTTACATAATGTCTCAGTAATGGAAAAAAAAACTTAAAAAAAATGAATTAATCTATTAATGTCTAAGCATTTTTATTATCATTGAAAAACACGAATTAAAGAATAAATAAACTGAATTCTAGATTGTTTTAAATTCATTTATTGTTTGTCTAAAATTTCGTCTTTCCTACTGATAGTCTATTTTTTTTTCACTAATTAACGTTTTTCCCCTCACTTGTCATTTAATAAAATTCACCCACATTTTTTTTTTAAAGTTAGCAAGCTATAAGGTGTCCGTGATCAAGGCGGGCCACGGATAAGGAGGAAACCGGCTGTGGTCAAGCTTGGAGAGGGTTGGGCGCGGCCAAGCATTTCTTGCCCTAGATATACCATGACTGAAAACCTAACTAACTAGTTTTCGGTCAACAACGGTGCCCCAACGACCCATCCGCGGGTTAAGGGATAGTCAAGTTAAGTCAAAGGTGTATAAATAATGCCATTCTAAATTCAAACAAGTTTTTATAAGGAACATATATAGAAAATGTTTTTTTTTTGTATTTTTAAAAGACATCACTTTGCCTTAATACTGTAGGATTTCATTAAGCCAAATTGGTAGAAAATGAATGCAGACTGTTGAAAGGGAATGTCTATATGTCTGAAAATGAATTATATTCTTATAACTATAATTTACTCATCCTTCTACATACTTATTAAACAATTATAACTAGTAAAACTTACTTTAAAATTCTATTATAATACAATGACTTTCTACAACGATCGATTGCTGTCAAAAACTATATATAGATAAGGAATTTTTATTATAGTATTTTCTCTTTAATTTTGTATTCAATTAGTTTAATATAAATTAAAAATATATCCCATATTTTTTTTTAAAATCATCCTTTTATGTTTAGTTTTGAAAAGTTACCATTTTTTATTGTTTTTTTTTAATATTAATTGTACATGAAATGTTGGCTTAGATATTTAAAATTAAGAGCTTTTACTATTGTCTCTTTGTCAGTTTAAACTCAGTTCAGAATTAAACAAATATAATCAATTCAACAAATACGTTCATTTGCTGATGCATTAGAGTGGACTATCACAAAATATTTACGTTTTATCGATCATAATATGAGTCCATTACCCTGTCCTATAAATTACAACTCTTACCAATCACCAAAAAAAAAAACGTTACAGATGCAATAAATGTATAAATACCTTTCATACTGTCGGAAGTATATAGCGTTGTGAAAATGTACCATTTTCTATTTATTGGGCTGGTTGCCTTGGAGATATGCTTAACGTCGAGTGTTCTTAATGAGTCCACATCACAATGGCGCCAGGCTAAGGCTATGTTGAAATCACAAGTTCTCTCCCACAAAGTTGTCAGTGGGAAAATTTGCCCTGCAGAAAGAAACAGCACCGTGTCCTTGATTTTTAAGTTTCAGTCCTTCCAGGTAAGAGACTATTTGTGTTTGTTTATTGTATTTAGAGTTGTTCAATAGGACAAGACAACAATGCGGTGCCTAGAACCCCATACATCATGGACTCTGAATTTCACAGGCAGCTAGTTAGAGAAACCTGATCACTTGCCCGGGCCAAGAGACTAAAATAATTTAACAGTTTCCTCTAACGTCATTGATAATCTCGAACCGGAAATACGCAGGCTGTGGTTCTAACAGCATTTTCGATTAAGGCCCTCACTCTAACTACTTCGTAGAGCCCCCCTCCCCCCCATAGTAAGAAGAGTGTTAAGGTGGCGTATTAAAATTTCGTGCCGGGTGCCACGTAAACACAAGTTCCATAGTAAGCTGATTTTGCACGGCATATTATATAATATATCATTCTTAATATTATAATGATTGATAATAAACACATTACATTGCTTATTTACATGTTTCCTAATCTGCAGGTTTTGTCAAGTAATGAATTGGAACAATCTTTTACAACAGTCAATTTCCTGAAAGTTATCTGGCAAGATTCTGCATTATCTTGAAACCCCGATGATTTTGAAGGAATCACTTTACTGAACTTCGATTCCGATAAGTTAGAACGAATTAATACACTTGGTATATATGGTCTCTTAAAAACTAATCAACATTTTATTTCCATTAATTTAAAACTGTTGATTTAAGAAACAAAGATCTGAGAATAAGGTTCTCAAACTTCTGGGTTGCAAGACATTGTTTGGGGGAGGGGGGACGAGATGTCAAATTTCATGTTAAAAAAATATAAATAATTATAACTTAAATAGTTATAAATTGGACATTTGATAACAATTCAAATGTCTAAAATGTGTCAATAGTATTTAAAACTTTAAAGTATAGTATTTTTTTGTATTGCTTTGTATTAAAACTAACAAGACTAACTGGAGCGTGCATAAATGCATACTTACTCAGAATTTTTAAATAACATTGGTGTACATAGGAAAAAAATCAATTTCCTCAGCCTCTGGCATCCGAGAATTGTAGTGACCAATGCAGCTAGCTCAGAGTTGATTGTGGTTCGTCCACTAAATGACCAACTTCAAGTCGAATACACGGGAAGTGTTTTTTTAACTACCCCAGTATTTTTAAAAACCACCTGTCCTTTTGATTTGACGTGGTATCCATTTGATACGCAGGTTGGTCTGTATTTAATATTTTCAAACTTACAGGTGGGCCTGTATATAATATTTTCAAACTTACAGGTAAGTCTGTATTTAATATTTTCAAACTTCCAGGTGGGTCTGTATTTAATATTTTCAAACTTACAGGTGGGCCTATATGTAATATTTTCAAACTTACAGGTAAGTCTGTATTTAATATTTTCAAACTTACAGATGGGACTGTATGTAATATTTTAAAACATACTGATGGGTCTGTATTTAATATTTTCAAACTTACAGGTGGGTATGTATTTAATATTTTCAAAATATTTCAACCAATTTATTTAGGTTTTTGACACCTACAGTTGTTGAAATTATTATAATTTGAACTTATTTCATACTTTTCTCATTACTCTACAAGGAGTGTGAAATTATTTTTCTCCCTTTCCTGGACGATTGTGACTTTAAACTGACCACTGAAAGGTACATTGAACTGCAGGATCCATTTCAACTGAAAGGTGAATGGGACATTGTAAATCAAAATATTTCAACATCATTCTACATAAGCTCAAGATTTCCAACAGCAAGGTATGAATTCCACTATCATTAAGCGTGTTGAAAATGAACAAGATTTATCATTATGTTAAATGAATGTATACATCCAGTTAGAGATAAAAAGAAATGCATCAGTTACATAAATGTAACGTAGGTATAAAAGTGAACTATTCTGAATCTTCAAGGCAAGTATACATTATGTTAATCAGTTAGACCAAAATATCGAGGCGTGGATAAAAATATTTCAATGGTTCTTGAATTTGTTCGTTTCGCGACCCACCTTTCGCTTCGCGACTCACCCTAAAATAATGTTTGGTTCACAAGACGAACCTGTTCGGTTCACATGACTTACCGTTTCTGATTACAAGACCCACTGTTAGGTTTACACAAATTACCTGTTCTGTTTACAAGACCTTCCTATACTGTTTACAATACCCACCAGCTCTGTTTTAAAGACCCACCTGTCCTGTTTATAAGAGAAAAAATTATATTATTATTAATGTGCATTACGAGAGTTTTTTGGTCTCAAGGTGTAAAATAATATTTTTAAAAGCCAAACTAAAAACGGAAAAAAACAAGTGTTTAATAATTATCAGTTGTTAAACAAAAACTCAGATTACATATTTCCATGTTTTTAAACTTATCAACGGCTTATATTTTAAATGTATGCTTACACTGTACTGGGGTTGGATTTTATACCAAGGGCTCGTTCGCAAATGACGTAACGCAAAAAAACGACATTTTAGACCCCTCCCCCTTGTCACAAAGTGTCACAAAATCCCCCCCCCCCATGTCACGTCACAAGTTAAAATAAATTAAAATACCTCAGATTACTGATTTATTTTTCTTTCGTTATTTTTGGAGACAAATAATGAACTTTTAGCGTATTAAAAACAGTTTTTGAGTCAAACCTAGTCAAAAAAGTAATAACTATCGAAATTTTTAAGATACAAAATTTTCATAACGGTCAATTTTCAAAATTTCAAGTTGAGAAGAATTGTAATTTTGGCAGAAAATTCAACCAAATTTTGGATTCCCTCATAAATAATAATTATTTTTTGCGACGTCATAATTTCACAGATCCCCCGCTCTCCCCTATCACAAAATGTCACAAAATCCTAGACCCCCCTCCCCCGCTAAGCGTTACGTCATTTGCGAACGAGCCCCAAAGAGTTAATACTAATGATTACATGTCCTAGTGCTGCGTTATGAATGAATAATTATTGAAGGCATATCAAATAAATATATGTATATGTATAAATGTATTAAATACATGTCTTGATGTAAAGTATGTGTTTATTAAACAGTGTGTCACTCAAGATTAACAGAAGTTCTCTGTTCTACGTCATCACAGTCATAGCTCCTATGGTGTTGACGCCATTGATGACTAATCTCGTGTTCCTGATACATCCAGAATCCGGCGAAAAGGTTTCTTTCCTGGTTTCCATTTTTGTTTCGAACGCTGTCTTTCTAAACTTCATATCGTAAGTGATTATATACATATATATGTAAGTATATATATATATATATATATATATATATATATATATATAAATAAACTCCCAGCAAAGATTATATGTGTATATCTTAGATTCAGTAGACCATATACAGATTGATATAGACATATATTTTTTTTTGTTTGTAAAACGTATATACAGCTAGCCACATCAGGCTTCCTTGGTGTGTAATTATCCAATTTGAACATATTAACGTATTTTATTGTCAATGACATGATTTCATCACCACAGAACAGGTTTAAATTTGAGTTACACAATTTGAAAAAAGACAAACCTAAATGCACTAAAAAGACAAACCTAAATGCACTCAAAGAAACAAACCTACATGCACTGAAAATGAAATCTATATAGAATCGTATAAAAAGAAGCATATATCCATCAATAATACAATGTAATTATGATGAAAGCTGTTACAACAATATGTAACAATACGGATGCATTTCACTAAGTTTGTCTGTCTCAAATTCAATATGATTTTTTTTTTTTACAATTACAACGGGTTAGAACATATTTTTTTTTTTTGTTAATTGTTTGGTCGACACAATTATACACACCAAAATGTTTACATTGATAAATTGTGTATCTATTATAATAACCAAAGGAACTTATCTTGCATTCAATTTATCTTCAAATAATTCTCAGCAAATACAATTTTTTTCGTATTACTTTAAACGATGGAGGGCTCTCCATTGAGATGCCAAATTCAATTTTATCTTATCTAAAATTAAAATAAACATTACTGAAATTGAAGGTATGATTATCATGACAGAACACTTTGTGTGGATGCCATAACAACCAGCTTGTGATTCGGGAAGTGTTGGTTTGGGGGGTAGGTTTGGAATGAGCGGTACTTGTGCCCTTTAAGCGCGTAGGATATGCAGGATCTAAAGATATATTGTTTAACATTTAAGTTACAGCTGCGTAAGAAAAGAATTTCCTAAGGTCAATAGCAAAGACTCTAAATACCAGGATTGGAAGTTTAATTTATCATTGTTTTTATGTTTTAACATTGTAACGTTTATAATTTACCCCCATCTTCACCAACCAACCCGCCTCTCTCTACAACGGGAGGTGAAACTTTCCCCTCCCAAACGAGTGACCCATCTTAGTGACCATGTTACATAACCCAAGATCATGGTCAAGCCAAGCTCCCAACTTGGAGTTCATGCCTTCTTATTGCTCATGCATAGCAAGCGTGATCAACCCCCCTCCCCCTATCCCTGGACTTTAAAGTTAAGTTAGAAATTAGTAACTAGTAGATCAGAGAAAGATGCATTTATATAATGCTGAAAGGCTTAGTAGCTAGACGTAGATAGTTCGGTGTAGACAGTCATAATAGTTAGAAGTAGTCTGTTTTAGATGGAAGTAGTTAGAAGAGAAGTAAGGTATTATTAAAGTTGTATGAAAGTTCTATTAAAGTATGTTGCATATAGTGTACTGCAATGATTTTGTTCTTTAATATTAGTCTTGTAAAAATAAACGTAACTTATAAGTTGACTTTTTAAAATCTGCCGTAACATACTTTGTGAGTCTCAACAATGACGTAATAAGCATGTAATTAGTTTCCAACATCTGTATAAAGCCTATTTTTTTAATTACCTTCATATATTTACATTTTACAGAGGCACAATCCCACGAAGTATGACTTTATCCAAGATCCCAAGACTGACATTGTTTCTAATTGGTGTCATGATACAAAGTTTCTTAGCCCTGCTGGCGACCATATTTGTGATGGAGAAATATAAAAGGGAACAAGGAGACATTGGTATTAAGTCTGGACTTATTCTACAAAAGACAATGTCAACGGGTGAAGAATCTGTTTATCAACAACAAAACAAAGACGGAGAAATAAGTCATGAACCAGATAACAGTTCCAGCTCTACCAATGCTGGAAAATTGATTTGTCCTCTTATTTATAAATGTGGACTCCATACTGTGAAACAACTCATAACATGTCAAGACGGACAGAAGATTTCTCAGAAAGGTGTATGTTGTATGACTGCTCGTTGGTGGGACACAGTGTTTTTTATTCTTTTTAACTTAATCAGCATTCCTTTCTATGTATTACTTACTAGTATACCGAGCCGTTGAAAATGTTATCGGCCGAACAACACGGATGCGTGGCAGAGTTGTATACATGTTTCTGTATATTATATTATTGTCAAGTGCAGTATAGGTTTCAGGTGACGGGTGGTTGTGCGGTGTAGAGCGCTCGACTGTCGAACATAGGGGTCCTGGATTCAAGCCTCAACGAGAACCTCGGGATTTTTCCAGGTCCTGGTGAAAGTTTCCAAATCCACCCAGCTTTAAATGGGTTTGGGGAGTAAAGGCGGCTTGGCCGTTGTGCAAACCACATAATACTTTCATATGCCGAGGTTACTGAAACAGTTGAATTCTTCACTTCATCTGCTTTGATGAGCCATTTGGGGTTTAAGGGAACTTTTCTATTTTTTTTTTGAAATTTAAGTTTCAGGGGATGTTGCCAGTTTTGTAATTCACTTAACATGTTGAAATAAAAAAAAAAGAAATGTTCTTAGTGTCAATATCTTAATTTTCTGTTTGTGGATTTTTTGTTGCACATTCACCAGCCATTCAGCAGAAGTTCCCAGCCACCCTATGTATGATACACCACTGGTTTTTGTATACGTCGCTGTATGCGGTTACTTTATGTATTTCGTATATTGTTTTTTCAAGTAATAGTTTTTTTTTCGATTTATAAATGCTGTACATTTTGTCGAATGAATATCAACAATGGCTTACTATGGTACATGGGTTATTTATGTTTTTTTCATGTAAATTTTAGTAGTCAATTTTCGAGACGATGAATTACAGAAGGAACAACTTTTCATGATAAACTTATTCTACTGGCGGTAAACAAATGCATTACTCAGGATAACTTATTCCTTTACTCGGGATAATCTATTTCTTTACTCGGGATAATCTATTCCTTTACTCGGGATAATCTATTTCTTTACTCGGAATAATCTATTTCTTTACTCAGGATAATCTATTTCTTTACTCGGAATAATCTATTCCTTAACTCAGGATAATCTATTCCTTAGCTCAGGATAATTTATTCCTTTACTCGGGATAATATATTTCTTTACCCGGGATAATCTATTCCTTAACTCAGGATAATTTATTCTTTTACTCGCGATAATCTATTCCATAACTTAGGAAATTTATTTTTTGACCTTTTAATTCGGAACCATCAAAACTATTTCTACTGAATTACTTTGATGAAACTAGTCGAAAATGAATTATTCTTAAATCATAAATGTTTTACAATATTGAAGGGTTATTCTAAAAAGAAGAATACCCCCCACAACAACAATAACAACATAGAACACGAAGATACATTTACTACTACCTGGAACAAAGATTTGAATAAATTAAACTATAACAGTTGCGGATACACATTACATGACAAGATGATATATACTGGTCTTAGTCATGGACTGCTGTGAAGAATATTTTGGTAATTTGTTGATTTAGTACATTTAAAAGAGTCTTGTATTTAATTCCAATACATTTTATGTCATGTGAATTTAGCCAAATAACATTTTGTAAAATTTATTTACCATTTCAAAAATTTTAGGTGTATTAAATTAGTTTTATTTTAAGTTTGTACCCAGGTCTAAAAATTAAAATAAAATGCTTCTTCGTCCAAAAATTATATTGGTCTGCGTATCGATATAAAATATAGTAGCCTACTTAATAATCACTTTGTTTGACTGTTTGCCTTGGATATCAAACATTATTCATTTGTGAAAAGATTTTTTTTTTATTCCTGATCTCAACCGATCCATTAGTGCTTACAATGAGTCACTTTGATAATTAAATTTTACGCTAATTTGACCAGATGATAACGAATATGCCATGAACTACACTGATTCTTTTCAAAAAACCCTCTTCGTGTGTGGCCGATGTTTTGGAAACAGATAATAGTGACAGCAGGTAGAGAAAATTAAAATTATAATAATGGCCAAACAATATTTGGAGCAATAAGAAAATGTACTACTTTTTGTTAATTTGCCTTGTTGCCGTGGAGATATGTCCAGCGTCTACTGCTCTGAACGAGACCATGTCACAATGGCGCGAGGCCAAGTCGATGTTGAAATCTCAAGTTCTCTCCCATAGAGCTGTGCGTGGTAAACTTTGCCCTGCAGAAAAAAACAACACTGTGTCCTTGTTGTTCAAATTTCTGTCCTACGAGGTAAGGAACTTTTTTAATATGCTCGACATTTGGATAGCAGAGTCGACATTTTCTTTACTTGGTGTTAGTGGCTGTACTCGTCATGACGTAGCTAAAATTAAAATAACTTGAGGGCGTTCAACTTATATTATTTTTGGATGCACCCTTAGTGTGTTTCTATAGTGCATAGAGCACACTATTACTACGCTGCGTATCGTCGGTCCCACTAACATGTATTGTAGTTCGGAATGGTCCTTGTAGTTTAAAATCTTTGTATAAATTCTGATTTTCATTTTGTCAATCATGGTTTAAAAATCACATATATAAATATAACTTCAACGAAAAATATAAATAAATTGAGTTTTTTGTTTTAAATAGAATCGTACGACTTAAATGTCATTAATGATCAAACTACTTTAAATAAATTAACATAAATTTAGTTAGGAAAGGGAATTAATTTCTACCGAAATAATATTTTATTATCTCTCTTCCATAATTACTAAGTAGAAAAATGACGAGTTATTATACTATAATGTCAATGTCGCTTTGATATTAGTTTAAGGGATTAAATAATTTTATATCAAATTTTAGAGGAATTCAAAATAAGAAGAATTATATTTTAAAAAAAAGTATTTGAAATTGTGCAGATTGAAAAAAAAAATTCCAGAAATTTTTACAATTTGTACATAAAATATTGACTTCTTTATGAAAATTTATTACAGAGTCATTATTATGGAACATATCTCCTTTATAAAAAAAACACCTTAAAAATTTAGCTATAAATGTACATGACGTACATTGCAGGTCTTGGCGTGTAACGAATTGGAACAATCCTTTACAACTGTCAATTTATTAGGAGTTTTTTGGCAAGATCCCGATATTTCATGGAACCCTGAAGATTTTGAAGGAATCGATTTATTGAATCTAGATTATAATGAGTAAGTAAAACAAAATAAAATTAAAACAAAAAAATCTATTTTATTTCAAATATATTCATATAATTTAATTAAATTAGTGTTGTAAAATGAATTTTTTTTAAATGTACAAATAATTATAAGGGTCTGTTTTTGTTTCTTATAGTAGTCAAACTTACATAAGAAAACAGTTTCTCAATTCCAAGATATTGAAAAGTATTGATTGAAAAATGTTACAGTTAGTTGTTTCTTCCTAGCTTATTATCCACTTTATTAAATTATGGCGACAAACTTATTTCCATAGTCTCTGGCATCCTATTATTATGGTAACGAATTCAGCTGATCCGGAATTAACCGTGGTCAGTCCACTTAATGACCAACTTCAAATAAAAAATAACGGAGAAATAGAGGTACTGACACCTTTGTTTCTGACAACCACCTGCTCCTTTGATCTGTCACGATATCCTTTTGATGTACAGGTGAGTCTATGTACAGGTGAGTCTATGTACAGGTGAGTCTATGTACAGGTGGGTCTATGCACAGGTGGGTCTATTAGACATTCTTCAGTAGTTTATGAATGATGTTTGACAACTACAATTATTCAGTTATAAGCACAACGCAGATGACTTATTTAGCATATTTATATTTAGAAGATCTATAATGTAATGCAAAAAATGCTTAATGTAATCTCAAGCTTGTTGACAAATTGTTTGGCTTATAATACTTGACTTTTTACTTTGCCATTGGCAACCAGCAGAAATAGGAATCAATTGAAGGCTAGAATAATATAACTTATTGTTAAACAAAGTTGTTGTAAAGATGAGATTTCTATAAAATAAATCACAAGTGGGAAACTTTTTCTGATGCATTTATTGCATCTATATCATAGTATAATGTCCGTTAACTAATTCGTCATTTCTAAATATACGCAGGTCATAAGGGCCTACTTTTAATACATGTAGGCCACTGGACCTACTCTGAATATATTTAGGCCACTGGATCTAATCTGAATATATGTAGGTCACTGGACCTACTCTGAATATATGTAGGCCACTGGACCTACTCTGAAGATATGTAGGCCACTGGACCTACTCTGAATATATGTAGGCCACAGGACCTACTCTGAAGATATGTAGGCCACAGGACCTACTCTGAAGATATGTAGGCCACTGGACCTACTCTGAATATATGTAGGCCACTGGACCTAATCTGAATATATGTAGGCCACTGGACCTAATCTGAATATATGTAGGCCACTGGACCTAATCTGAATATATGTAGGCCACTGGACCTAATCTGAATATATGTAGGTCACTGGACCTAATCTGAATATATTTAGGCCACTGGACCTAATCTGAATATATGTAGGCCACTGGACCTACTCTGAATATATGTAGGCCATTGGACATACTCTGAAGATATGTAGGCCACTTGACCTACTCTATATATAGGCCACTGTCATATGTCAACAGTGAAATTCAAATTATTGACATCGAAAAGACTATACGTCTAATGTCAGTGCTTTCATTTTATCTACAACATTTAAATGATCAAAAGATCGTCCGACATAGGTCAGTTTAAGATTTTAATCAAATACTATAATTTATTATGTGTCATATCTCCATACTTCATTTTATAGTAAATTAGTAAATCAATGAACAGGCACTGATGGTCTTGGTCTTCTATGTGAATGACAATTATTTAGATATTTATGTCGGTTTCTACTAAATTTGATAACGTATTTACAGTCAAACAAACTCTCATTACTCGGGATAATTGAGATAGCACCAGACACAAATACCCACACATTAATTGATTGACCGATCAAAAGATTTAATTAACATTTCAATTACGTGTTAATTTATAGACTAACAAATAAAAATGTTTAGTTTTGTAAACGAGATCACTGATTGTACATATTAGGATACTATCAGTTCTTTCGCTTCACATAGTCTCGCAATCCGGAGAGCTGGTAGTCCACACAAATACAATTTTAGAGAACAGAATTTTGCTGTCTAAACTTTATAATTGTTTATTCCTCAAGGAGTGTGAAGTTATTTTTCTTCCTTTTATTGCTGACTGTAAATTTAACGTTAGCTCAGAGAGCTATGAGGGGCTGAATGACCCTTTTCAACTGAAGGGAGAATGGGACATAGTGGATCAAGCCCTTTCACCATCAGCCTACTTTACTAAATATACCTATACACTACCGACAGTTAGGTGAGATCATTTTTATATGCTACATAGTATTTTAAATATTTACTAGTTATACCTATATAATACCAATAGCAAGATGAGATATTTACTAGTTAATCCTATAGATTACCAATAGCTAAAGGAGATATTTACCAGTTAAACCTATACACTACCAATATCTAGGTAAGATAATTTTAATATGCTACATCGAGCACGGTTATTTTTACTTATCTGTATTTGAGGAACAGGCCAACTTTTAATAATCACGGGCAACAATGATTGATTTCACTAATTTTGACAGTCGCGTAGGATCAGGGACAGATGGAAGACGTGTTTATAAGAAAAAATATAATTTAAATGTAAACGTAATGTATGGTGAGGGGTAGAGCGTGACCGGATCAAATAGACTTACTGGCAGTACTTTACCCGAAGGCCCCATTCTATAAGTTGATATTGAACAATCACTTTAGCAAAGTCATATAGACTAGTTCTTTAACACGCAGCTAGCAAGACGGCTGGGCGTTGTGCAAACCAAATAATCCCTTTATATGCCGAGGTTACCGAAACAGATGAATTCTACACTTCATCTGCACCGGTGAGCGCTTAAGGGAACTTTACTTATACTCATGCTACACATTTTTTTTAATTGTTTCACTTTTTGCTTTTACTTTATATCATTATTTTTAATGATTTATAAAGAATTTAAAATCAATTGAATGTCTCGTATAGTTTATGTGTGTATATGTGTGTGTGTGTGTTTTGTGCTCCACAAATGCTGAAGATTCTAGCTTTTGTTCATGTGTTTATTTTTTAGAGTAACTCTAAAGATTTCCCGAAGTTCTCTCTTCTACATCATCACCGTCATATCTCCCATGGTGCTGACGTCATTGATGACCACTTTCGTGTTCCTGATCCCTCCCGAGTCTGGGGAGAAAGTGTCTTTCCTAGTTTCTATATTCGTCTCCGACGCTGTTTTTCTAAATTTTATATCGTAAGTATTTACTTGCAACCATATTTTTTTTTTAAAATATAAATAACATTCAGCTTGTGGAATTAAGTGCAATTAATCTTTTAATATTGCAACTAATTTTACATAAAAAAAATAATCTTTCTGATGGTTTTGTACTGTTTTCTCTGGTTAACATCCACGATTAATTAATTGTTCCTATCTCAATAACCTTAAAATAGATCATTTGTTGTTTTTTGCATATTGAATCCGTAGCTTTGAATTTACGCTTCTGTTTAAATTAGACATACATACAATGCCAGATTAAAGCTTTGACAATTTATGAAACGTGCCTAGGGCCTAAAAACTAAAATAGGGCTTACACAAGTGAAAAAAAAGACTAAATCGTGGGGCTTCCTCTGTTCAACTTAGGACCCACGAATCTATAGCGCCTAGGGCCAACAAAATACTTAATCGGGCCTGGCTAAATGTCAGTGCAAGACAATAGACTGTTCCGTCAGACTGAGACAATAGACAGGTCCCTTAATGTCAGACTGAGACAATAGACATGTTCCTTAATTTCAGACTGAGACAATAGACAGGTCCCTTAATGTCAGACTGAAACAATAGACAGGGACTCTATATGCCGGCTTTATATAATAGACAGGGCCTATATATGCCAGATCTATACAGTAGACAGGGCCTCTATATGCCGGATCTATACAATCGACATGACCTCTATATGCCGGATCTATACAATAGAAAGGGCCTCTAAATTTTAGACCGGTACCATACAGAAGGCCCATACATGTCAAATTGAGACATTTAACACTATATAATATGTATTATGTACAGTTCGTCATATGTATAGATCTATAAATATCTATTCAACAGAGGCACCATCCCACGAAGTATGACTTTATCCAAGATCCCAAGACTGACATTGTTTCTAATTGGTGTCATGATACAAAGTTTCTTAGCCCTGCTGGCAACCATATTTGTGATGGAGAAATACAAAAGGGAACAAGAAGACATTGGTATTAAGTCCGGCCTTGTTCTGCAAAACCCGCTGGAGGGAAAGATGCCGGCTAATGAAGAATCAGATCCCCAACATCAGAGTAAAGTCGGAGACAGAATTCACTGTCAAAGCAGTTATATCCCAAATAGTTTTAGCCTAAACAGTCCCAGAGTATGGCTGTTGTCTCTAATTCAAAAACATGGCCTAAATTATCATGATCTTATAAATATGTTGTCAGCTCATGAAGGACCTATACATTCTCAGATGTGTGTTTGTTGTATGACTGCAAGACGTTGGGATTTCTTCTTTTTTCTCGTTTTTAATATTGGGTGTGTTCCTTTCTACGTGTTGCTGATGTGTTTACCTAGTCAGTGAATTAACCTTGGACTGAGCATCTGGTTGCAGAATTGTTGAACTTATCCATACTATACTTTGGGATCCGTAGTTTTACATTGTCACTATGGGTGGTACTGTTGTTTTACATAACCGCTATAGTTGGTCCTGTTGTTCTACATGGCTACTATAGTTGGTCCTGTTGTTCTACATGGCCACTATAGTTGGTCCTGTTGTTCTACATCGCCACTATAGTTGGTCCTGTTGTTCTACATGGCCACTATAGTTGGTCCTGTTGTTCTACATGGCCACTATAGTTGGTCCTGTTGTTCTACATGGCCACTGTAGTTGGTCCTGTTATTCTACATGGTTACTATAGGTCCTGTTTTTTTTTTTTTGCTGGTAATCACCTTACGATAATATAATAAATATTTGGTGTCTCCATAGCTATTAATGTGCACTGTTCTATTCAAATTATCCCGTAGAGGTTTTTTTCGGTCAGTTTATCTCTTCCGTTAATTGGTATACACGTCATTGGACAATGCATGTTCTAAATACATAATTTTATTAGTATACGATTTTGTTTACATTTTTTTTATTAGTAAAATAAATTACTTTTCTAAAAAAAAAATAAAAAAGTATTTACAATAATTTTACGCACTGATACATTGACAACTACTTTATGATTCATTCAAATATGCAAATACAAAAAAACATCAATTGATTGATGTATAGTTTACAAACACATCACATTCTTACTATACGTACACATTACATTTCTAAGGAAAAATATCCCTCGAACTAAATGCAAAATAAAAAAAAAATATGTACGTTGTACTTCCATGTTTTTTTATTACTATTATAAAAATGTATTATGCATATATTGATAAGAAAATAACAAGACAGTTAGAAAGGTCATATAAACAAAAACAATCCTGAAAATTAAAAAAAAATGATTAAATGAAAGTGGCCAAAAAAGAAACAAGTGTGTTTTTTTTTTTTTTTAATGATTGAATTAATTTTGCAGGCTGTGTTCCTGGAAGTGATTGGAATTTTGATTTCGAAAATATTCTACACCTACGTATTTAGGCAAAAACATAAATATATTGCTATACTCTTATAGAAGCTGAAAGTCTATTTCCAACAGATCAATGGCCAACATAATCCTTGGTCACGATGTGACATTCCTTTCTATGGTCACGATGTGACATTCCTTTCTATGGTCACGATATGACATTCCTTTCTATGGTCACGATGTGACATTCCTTTCTATGGTCACGATGTGACATTCCTTTCTATGGTCACGATGTGACATTCCTTTCTATGGTCACGATGTGACATTCCTTTCTATGGTCACGATGTGACATTCCTTTCTATGGTCACGATGTGACATTCCTTTCTATGGTCACGATTTAGGCAAAAACATAAATATATTGCTATACTCTTATAGAAGCTGAAAGTCTATTTCCAACAGATCAATGGCCAACATAATCCTTGGTCACGATGTGACATTCCTTTTTATTGTCACGATATGACATTCCTTTCTATGGTCACGATATGACATTCCTTTCTATGGTCACGATGTGACATTCCTTTCTATGGTCACGATGTGACATTCCTTTCTATGGTCACGATGTGACATTCCTTTCTATGGTCACGATGTGACATTCCTTTCTATGGTCACGATATGACATTCCTTTCTATGGTCACGATGTGACATTCCTTTCTATGGTCACGATGTGACATTCCTTTCTATGGTCACGATGTGACATTCCTTTCTATGGTCACGATGTGACATTCCTTTCTATGGTCACGATGTGACATTCCTTTCTATGGTCACGATGTGACATTCCTTTCTATGGTCACGATGTGACATTCCTTTCTATGGTCACGATGTGACATTCCTTTCTATGGTCACGATGTGACATTCCTTTCTATGGTCACGATGTGACATTCCTTTCTATGGTCACGATTTAGGCAAAAACATAAATATATTGCTATACTCTTATAGAAGCTGAAAGTCTATTTCCAACAGATCAATGGCCAACATAATCCTTGGTCACGATGTGACATTCCTTTTTATTGTCACGATATGACATTCCTTTCTATGGTCACGATATGACATTCCTTTCTATGGTCACGATGTGACATTCCTTTCTATGGTCACGATGTGACATTCCTTTCTATGGTCACGATGTGACATTCCTTTCTATGGTCACGATGTGACATTCCTTTCTATGGTCACGATATGACATTCCTTTCTATGGTCACGATGTGACATTCCTTTCTATGGTCACGATGTGACATTCCTTTCTATGGTCACGATGTGACATTCCTTTCTATGGTCACGATGTGACATTCCTTTCTATGGTCACGATGTGACATTCCTTTCTATGGTCACGATGTGACATTCCTTTCTATGGTCACGATGTGACATTCCTTTCTATGGTCACGATGTGACATTCCTTTCTATGGTCACGATGTGACATTCCTTTCTATGGTCACGATGTGACATTCCTTTCTATGGTCACGATGTGACATTCCTTTCTATGGTCACGATGTGACATTCCTTTCTAGTCGGTATTCGTGCTCTATCCCAGAACTGCACAATTTCTTTTGGTGTTAATAATGCACTAATTGGAATTGTTTTTTTTTTTTTATTCCTGAGATGATAGTTTAAAAAGCGTCCCAACACTTGTCTGTTGGATGGTAGTTTGCAACCTTTTGTAGCCTCTATAGATCCAAACCTGTCATATTCTCTATAGATCCAAACCTGTCATAGCCTCTATAGATCCAAACCTGTCATAGCCTCTATAGATCCAAACCTGTCATATCCTCTATAGATCCAAACCTGTCATAGCCTCTATAAATCCAAACCTGTCATAGCCTCTATAGATCCAAACCTGTCATATCCTCTATAGATCCAAACCTGTCATAGCCTCTATAGATTCACCGACTTACCAATAATCACGCTTTGAGTTAGACATTGCCTGTTATGACCTGATAAAAAAAAGAATAAAGTAATTAGCTTAGCTTTAATAAAAAGTAACTGTGTGTGAACGAAAAATAAATTTTATTGTAAGATAATGTTTTAATCCATGATTGGCTGCCCTATTGTAAAGTTGAGATGCACAATAGTTGTCTGAATAATTAATAAGCACTAGACAGTAGACAAAAATATATCTAATAATAATAATATATATATTTATAATATGTATATTTTGTATTAATTATATCACGTACCAATATTGCAACATAATAATATATATATTTATAATATGTATATTTTGTATTAATTATATCACGTACCAATATTGCAACATAAATCCTAAATAATTAACTTCTATTTTTGTAAAAATGTATGACTTATTTGTAATTTTTTATATTATAGTAAAAATTAAAACAATAACATTTTCTTGAAAACAATGTCCAGATAAGCTTGCTAGTAAAAAGATTGTAGTTAATTTATATGTCACTTTAGTTAATTTATGTCACTTTAGTTAATTTATATGTCACTTTAGTTAATTTATATGTCACTTTAGTTAATTTATATGTCACTTTAGTTAATTTATATGTCACTTTAGTTAATTTATATGTCACTTTAGTTAATTTATATGCCACTTTAGTTAATTTATATGTCACTTTAGTTAATTTATATGTCACTTTAGTTACTTTATATGTCACTTTAGTTAATTTATATGTCACTTTAGTTAATTTATATGTCACTTTAGTTAATTTATATGTCACTTTAGTTAATTTATATGACATTTAATTATGGAGAGCCAAAAAAATAAACAGCCATTAAAACTCTTGTCGTTATTGAAAAGACAAAATTTTCAAAACTTGAAAATGCTTGAGCTACATGTAAATATCAATTAAATGGTAATGAAATTTTGTACAGTATATAGTAATACCAATAGGTACATAATTAAACAGCGGGCAAAAAAAAAACACAAAAACATTTTTTTTACATGTATTACATTGGCACCTTTATATATATATATATATATATATATATATATATATATATATATATATAGTGTAAGGCTTATATAAGGTGTAAGTTGTTTTAAAAATTATGATATCAAAATGAACAGGAAATTAGACGCATTATCTCACTCTTATGACACTAGTGTTACATTACAATGACATAGGTCAGCACAATGTACTGCCGTGAAACCCACATTATCCTGCATACGCTATTATTATATGATACACACATTTTCCGGCGGATAAATATCATTTGATCATAGATCAGAGATTATAAAAAAACAACGTTGCAGGCTAATATTGTGTGAGAGTTAAGTCTAGACCCCTCAGCCGGCGTAGTGCGCCGGCTACGCCGCCGAATTTTCGTCCGCGGTAAATCCGCCGAAAAATATGCGGCGCGCCTCATTAGCCGCCGTATTTCGTTCGCCGTTATATTAACTGTCGCAATACTTAATCTTATTGCACATGACCTCGCTGACCATATCAGCTCTGTCTTGAAAAGCTTTTTTGTTGATCACTAAATACTAGCTGCCATGATTATGCTGCAATTATAATCAAGACTTCAAAGCTTTTGAAGGTTGACTCTTATCAGCACTTTACAGCACACGTATTGCACCTTAATACTACCGAAAGCATCAATAAAAAGGAAGAATTTCAAGATCTCAATTATAGAAGACGATGCAGCATTCACAGAGGATAAAGAAATGATAAAGACCCTGAAAGAAGGCATGTCTTCAGTGTGTGAATTGCTTCTTGTAGATGATCAGCTCAGTGCATCAATAATGGATGCCTCTAAGAGCAGCACTAATGCCATCAATGACAGTCATAGACACAATGATAAGTCAGTGAAGACATCATGTCCAACGAGTTGGAATTCAGCATTGATGATGATTCAGTCTATACTTGACTTGAAAAGATGATGATGATGACAAAATACGAATGATCAAGCTGTCAGCTCTCAACTAGCTTGACCATCGATTTCCTGTAAATGATCACATTAAGCTGCATCAGCTGGTTGATCCAAATTTCAAATCATTGATTCCACGGTGAGAAGCAACCACAATTCTGGAGAACGCAATACAGTCAGCAATGGCCCGTGGATTCATCATGTCTAAAGCTGATGTATCGCATTCGCACTAGTCAGTGAACATGTTTCTGAAGAAACCCGATTTAAGCGATTGCGAATGGAGCTGATGAATGAGCTGAGAACTGAGCAGTCACCAGACAATTGTACTAATAAGGTATTCTGTGTTAATTTATGTCATTCAAACAGTTTTCATTTTATTTCGCTCTCAATAGACCAGTCAGTTTGAAGTAATATATTTTAAAATACATATACTGTGCACTATAATGAAAGAAATGTTCCTAACTAGCAGTTAGTACTATTGTGTTTGTATTTTTGAACATTTATTTCAGGTGGCAGTGGAAATTGCAAACTATATGACGGCGCCTGTTGTTCAGTTTCATGATGTCCTTGCTTTCTGGTGTAGCAGTGTTGCATCATCCTCGTATCCACAACTTACTCAACTGGCTCGTCTTCACCTATCATCATCAGCATTATCTGTACCAGTGGAGTGCATGTTTTCGGTTACTGGTTTGATAATGAACAGCAAACAATCAAGTCTAACAGCTGATAAACTACATTGAGTTTGTTTTATTCATGAGAATTATAAACTGATATTTTAAGTTTATTAAGGTATTGAGAGACAGAAATTGAATGTGTGGATTGTATTCATATACTGTATTAGTAGGACAGCATATACAACTGTTTATTTCTGTTGTTTTAAATAATAAAACTTTTCCCCAAGTATTGTAAAATTGTTTTATTGCTGAAGTTTTATTAATTCATTATTGTCTAGGCGTCAGCCGAATTTTAGCCAAATATTTCGTAATCTGCCAAAAATCAGCCGAAAATCAGCCGCAAATGTCAATTTACTCAATTTATGGTCAAATTCGGCTACGCCGGCTATCAGCCGAAAAATTATGTCATCCAGCCGAAACTTAAAAAAAAATTCGGCTGGCAGGTCTAGTTAAGTGTATAATATGTAACTTTATCAACGAGCAACATGTTTTTTTTTAACTTACTCCAGCGCGGTATAGAGACAGATGTAATTATACTGAAAAACTTGTATTGTTTTAAGCTTGGATGTTGCAGGATCGGGTTGAAAATACCAAGCAAAGATCGATTTACTTACAAGGGGCGGTCAGCGTGTTCAATATATTTAAACACAGCATCAGATTGGTGTGCTTTTTTATGAGAGAAAGTAGGCAAGGGGGCTTATAACCTGACCTTGAATAAATGATAATTGGACATTCCACTATGTAACATTAAAGAACGCGCGGGGCATGGACGAATGAAGATTGTATCGGTTCAGCAGTGTGTAAAGGTTATGGATCGAACATAGGAAAGCCAGTGGCCAGTGGACAACAAGAGGCCCACCCTCCGGACCACTACTGGACAGGAGATAACGCGTATGCGTGACGAGAATGACGAGAATGCCTCTACAGGAGCTTTGGTGGCTAGTGAAAACAAAATGCGATTGATTTTATTGTGTCAAATTAAAATCATCATTGATACATCATTGATACATTTATGTAACGGCAAACTGGTAAACAACCTGTAAAATTTCTATTCAATCTGATGCTAAGAGGGCCTTGAAAGTTGTTTTCTCTAGAGCCCCAGAACATCTCACCAACATATATAATATGTACAATCACAGCCAACACCCCTCTGAAAGCAGAGGCGCAACTGGCGTTAGTGGAAATCATAGCAACCGCCTAACGCTACCACTCCCTTGTTACCTCCACTGCAAGTAGGTTAAGCCTAGACACAGCTAAAAAACCCCACACCTTGATCAGACGGCCCAGGGGAAAAGGCATCAAGATAAAACTGTAGGTTAAAGCCGTCCCTTTTTGTATTAAGAATAAAAATATAGAATACTTACCATGGTTAGTCCCAGGTAAGAGACCACTCAGTGTTTCATCGGGTGGAGGGGGGGCTAACACAGTATATGTTGGAACTCTCATGTTTCCGAATAAATACTTTTTTTTTTTTCAAAATCGTTAGATTCCAATTAGAACTGTTAAATATAAGTGTACAAATGCTTCAAACGATCAGCATATCAAGTTTATCCTCAATTAATTTCAGCCCGCTTTATGTTATTTTGAAGGGTAGAGAGGGGAGGAACTTTTCCTGTGATTGCTTTAGACCAGAGATAGGCGAACTTTTGAATCGCGGGCCACAAGAAGTTAGTAAATTTAACCGGCGGGAAGAACATTCGGCTGTTGGATGGAGTGTTGAAATAAACGAGTGTAAATTAAAGGTAAACATCGTAACATATGAGACTTGTGTTGAAATAAACGAGTGTAAATTAAAGGTAAACATTGTAACATCTGAGACTTGTGTTGAAATAAACGAGTGTAAATTAAAGGTAAACATCGTAACATATGAGACTAGTGTTGAAATACACGAGTATAAATTAAAGGTAAACATTGTAACATATGAGACTTGTGTTGAAATAAACGAGTATTAATTAAAGGTAAACATCGTAACATATGAGACTTGTGTTGAAATGAACGAGTATTAATTAAAGGTAAACATCGCAACATATGAGGCTAGTGTTGAAATAAACGTGTATAAATTAAAGGTAAACATCGTAACATGAGACTTGTGTTGAAATAAACGAGTATTAATTAAAGGTAAACATCGCAACATATGAGACTTGTGTTGAAATAAACGAGAATAAATTAAAGGTAAACATCGTAACGCATAAGGCTAGTGTTGTGCTTAATCAAAGACGAAATGCAAACAGCAGGCTGATATAAAAAAAAAAACACTCACGTTGGTCTGATTTCGCCCTCGGGCCATATTTCGCCCACAGACGATTGACTAGGATCGTCTCTTATTTACAGAGATGTTTCTATCGAGCGTAGAGTGTCAAAAATCAAGGCCCTACTCAATGTTAAAGAAAACAGACCTATTAATTGAGTTAATCAATAGGTTTTGTTTTATCTTTTTTTCTTCAGAAATAAAAAAAAAACAACAACCAATTAAAACATATACGGAACAAAAACTAAACAATTTTAAATGTCAAATATTTTGTTTGTCAGAGGCCGATTTCAAGCCGTGCACGCGCGCCGCTACCAGACATAAAGGAGGCTCATATGGGACTCAGTTTGAAACACTTTAAATGCATTTCTTCACAGTAGGAGCCCAAAATTGTTTCCGGCTCCCGGTACCTCAACCGACCCAAGTGCGCGTCCGACGATTGCCAAACATTTTTTTTTTAAATATTTCATTACATGCATGGTTAATGGTATTCAAACGGAAAAGTCAATTAAATACTTTCTTGTAACTTTAAAAAAAAAGTTAAGACAATATACAATTCATTGATATTGTTTTGAATAAAAGCTAAAACAGTGTTTTTTTCTTTAAATCAGAAAAATAACCATAACATGTATGTCTGTGTGAGACGGATGGCCGAGTGGTGTAGATACTCCACTGTCGACCTGATAGTTTTGGGTTCGATCCTCGGTGAGGCCCACGGAATTTTTCCCTGGTGAAATTTGGTACAAAGTCGTCCCACAAGTCCACCCAGCTTTAAATGGGTACCTGGCTTAAGTTGGGGAAGTAAAGGCGGCTGGGCGTTGTGCTAACCACACAATATGCCGAGGTTATATAAACAGATGAATTCTACACTTCATCTGCCCCGATGGCCCGTTAGGGCTAAGGGGACTTTACTTACGTATGTCTGTGACACATCTTTTGAGCTGCCATGTTGGATTTATTATTTTAGTTTTATATTCTGCCTCTGCTCGGGCCCATAATTATGTCAATGCGGCCCTTGACCGCGTCAAGAAATGTCTAGACATGATTGGAGGGGGGGGGGGAAAGCATATCTGTCAGAGCTCTATAAAAACCTCTGCCTACACCTAAACACTGTTGTGATCCCAGCTAAACATAGCAGAAAGACGAGATGGCTATACCAATTGATTACAAAAATTGATTCCAAAAATTTAAACTCAGGGGTGATGGGATGGTGAGTCACTTCTAAAATAATTTATTGTATCACGCAAACAGCGGTTCTCAAAATATGTATTGGCAGAAAGCCATTTTTTTTTTTTAGAATACTTCAAGTGCTGGGAAATTTTTTGAGATATCTAATGGAAAAATAAATGTAGAGAAATGTCTTGATCAGTAGAAACAATATTAATGTATTGATCAGTAGAAGCAATATTAATGTATTGATCAGTAGAAGCAATATTAATGTATTGATCAGTAGAAGCAATATTAATGTATTGATCAGTTGAACAATATTAATGTATTGATCAGTAGAAGCAGTATTAATTTATTGATCAGTAGAAGCAATATTAATGTATTGATCAGTAGAAGCAATATTAATGTATTGATCAGTAGAAGCAATATTAATGTCTCGATCAGTAGAAACAATATTAATGTATTGATCAGTAGAAGCAATATTAATATATTGATCAGTAGAAGCAATATTAATATATTGATCAGTAGAAGCAATATTATTGTATTGATCAGTAGAAGCAGTATTAATTTATTGATCAGTAGAAGCAATATTAATGTCTTGATCAGTAGAAACAATATTAATGTATTGATCAGTAGAAACAATATTAATATATTGATCAGTAGAAGCAGTATTAATTTATTGATCAGTAGAAGCAATATTAATGTATTGATCAGTAGAAGCAATATTAATGTATTGATCAGTAGAAGCAATATTAATGTCTTGATCAGTAGAAGCAATATTAATGTATTGATCAGTAGAAGCAATATTAATGTATTGATCAGTAGAAGCAATATTAATGTATTGATCAGTAGAAGCAATATTAATGTATTGATCAGTAGAAACAATATTAATGTATTGATCAGTAGAAGCAATATTAATGTATTGATCAGTAGAAGCAATATTAATGTATTGATCATTAGAAGCAATATTAATGTATTGATCAGTAGAAACAATATTAATGTATTGATCAGTAGAAGCAGTATTAATTTATTGATCAGTAGAAGCAATATTAAAGTATTGATCAGTAGATGCAATATTAATGTATTGATCAGTAGAAGCAATATTAATGTATTGATCAGTAGAAGCAATATTAATGTATTGATCAGAAGAAGCAATATTATTGTATTGATCAGTAAAAGCAATATTAATGTATTGATCAGTAGAAGCAATATTAATGTATTGATCAGTAGAAGCAATATTAATGTATTGATCAGTAGAAGCAATATTAATGTATTGATCAGAAGAAGCAATATTAATGTATTGATCAGTAGAAACAATATTAATATATTGATCAGTAGAAGCAGTATTAATTTATTGATCAGTAAAAGCAATATTAATGTATTGATCAGTAGAAGCAATATTAATGTATTGATCAGTAGAAGCAATATTAATGTATTGATCAGTAGAAGCAATATTAATGTATTGATTAGTAGAAGCAATATTAATGTATTGATCAGTAGAAACAATATTAATGTATTGATCAGTAGAAGCAATATTAATGTATTGATCAGTAGAAGCAATATTAATGTATTGATCAGTAGAAACAATATTAATGTATTGATCAGTAGAAACAATATTAAATGAAAAGTGGATGGTTTTATAATAAAATAATCTGGTTTATGTTTTTTATGGCGTTTTATAGAAATACATTGTTACATAGTAATATACTGTTCTAAAAAATACATTGCTCTAGAAAAATATAAAATGCAATATAAATAATTTGTTATATGAACAAGTGGAAGTAAATTTCAGTCACAATGAAGACCACAATCTCGGCTTTATATTATACACATGTCTATTATCATCTTTTATACACATGTCTAATATCATCTATTATACACATGTCTAATATCATCTATTATACACATGTCTAATATCATCTAAGAACCACTGGCCCGAAGCTGTTGTTGTTTTTTTTTCCAATTGATAAAAAAATTTAACTTAATTTTTAAGCCTAACTTATAAGAAGTATACGATCGCATAACAACATGCCAGCAAGACTTTATGTTGCGCTGTTTATATTGCAGAATTTTGTAGTTTTGATCTTCAGTGCAGGTAAAAATCAATAAATAATGGTTTTATTTTAAATAGGCGATAATTACTTTTAAAACTTAATCACATATCTTGTCTTCCCGTTTAGTGTTGGCTTCTTTTCGTAAATATATAAACTCTTTGTTGAATGCACATGTCTAATTGGGCTATAAATATAATTGCAGTGTGCACTGATCATATTATGATGATATACCATAGATACAATTCGTTTTTTTACTGGCACATACAGATTTTCGCATTAATAAATCAACTTCAGGTTCTAAATGATCTAATATAGTGGGATTAACAAACAGACATAAACTATTTGGGGAGCAAAAATTATTTTAACAACGACCTTTCAACTAATATTTTAATATTTATATTGCGTCATAACAATTTTATTTTCATTGATTATACATAATCTAATATTTCACGCATCCGAAAATCGAGGTAGGTCAAATTGATTAAATGGTACTGTCCGTTCACACTAAACCGCTTTTGCATGATATTATGGAATTTTTAGAGCGAAAATATTTCACACAGCAACGTGCATTTTATGATTTAAAAGCTTTTTGGTTTAACGTTGCTGATGTTTATGCGAGCCAATCAAACTGATAGAAATTATTTCATCTTTAAATATCTATGATTTCCCGAATGCTAATTTATAATATTAATCTCTAAATGATTGTTTGTATATAATCATCACGTACGATTGTATCTCCCTCCATACTGATGCGACACACATTCAAGGCAAGCAGACACCTCTGACATTGAAATGCCAGCTTGAACAGTGCAATGAAGTCAACAACCTTAAGCCTCAGAGCCTCCGAATCTCGAAGATCGAAGACAGCGGCGACATCCTTCTCGCAAGCATTCAGAAGAACGAAAATGTTGCGATTAGAGATATTGCCCTCGGAGAGGCGCCCAAAGTTCCGGGGACATGAAGGACAATCGCAACACTTTCCTGGCCATCCAATGGGCTGATGCCGACAGAGACTTGCGATGCCATTTAATTGACAAGAACGGAAAAAAGAAAAGTCTTGACGCCAGGACTTACGTGGTTGTGGATGACGTGGGAGCTACAATAACCCCGGTGCCATGATTTCCGGTACAGATGCAAAAAAGTAAGCGTCTGGATTTATCAGCGCTCACAGATGCCTGTCAGGTTTTTCTTCTGGGGTCAAGGAGAGCCCAACAATGCCAACGGCGGTGAAGACTGTATGATCATATGGCCTCTCATTGACTATCTCATAGTGGATACTTCTTGCGTTGACAATACATTTTGGAAATTCGTGTACGTCTGTGAAGTTGACAATTAAACCATCTTTCCCCAATTTGTGGTGGTACCAACTCAATGCCAGTATTGTGTTTTGTTTGATTTATTATACATTGAATCAGTAAGATAAGTTCCATTGAACGCATTTGCATTTTTGTGGTTTCGGCCTAATTGTGCGATTCTTTAAAAACTAATTTATACTGAGTTCTCCAGGCTTGCAGTATATAATGTCCAGGACGTACCACATCAAATATTTGACTAAAGACCCCACCCCGATCTCTAATTTGTTAGGGAGGTCATTGTAATTACTTTTCATTAAAATTTAAACACAAAAAAATGTTAGATCTTTTAAATAATTAAAACTTGAATTTGTTCATAATTTGTTGTTATTTTTTAGACTGCTTTATATAAAGAATACAGTGATTAGACATCTGGAAGTAAAAAAATATTTTAGGTCATGATTATCACGTCTAGTATCAGTATGATCACGTCTAATGTCAGTATGCTCAAGTATAATGTCAGTATGGTTACGTCTAATATCAGTATGATCAAGTCTAATGTCAGTATGATAAAGTATAATGTCAGTATGGTTACGTCTAATATCAGTATGATCACGTCTAATGTCAGTATGATCAAGTATAATGTCTGTATAATCACGTCTAATGTCAGTATGATCACGTCGAATGTCAGTATGATCACGTCGAATGTCAGTATGATCACGTCGAATGTCAGTATGATCACGTCTAATGTCAGTATGAACATATTGCAAGCCAAAAATTTTTTCTTGGCTTTTTTTTGTTTTTAAAACATAACTTACGTTTTTCAGTTCCATAACATTTCATTTATAGGCATAGTAGGTTACCGAAAAGGAGACCATATACTCTATGAGTATAAATCCATAAGAAACTCCGTAAATTCGGAGCCTATACACGTGAAGGTAATAGAGCCATATATAAGGCTTATATGTCTATCGGCATCACCTAATGGCTGATCTGTCGGTATGTCCATAGCATATTATATATAGTCTAGTGATGTCCCACTACTTACCCCCCGCCCACCTCCCCCCCCCATAGGTTTTGTTCCATTCCCAATATTATACATATCCTTTGGTTAGCAATAGAATATTTCTGGTCACCTCTTCATAAATATATATGTAAGATTGCCAGACTACTTTATTTCATTTTCCTGATATAATTGCAATTAATTGCTTTATACAAAATAGCGAGCCTTTTATTATTCGTATTTAATTATAATTATTGGTTTCCCTTTGCAACTTTATTTAAAGTCATATTTAAAAAAAAAAATACCACTGTAAGCATCTGTAAGTAAAGCCAGGCTGGAAAGTGTTGTGTGTGTGGGTAGAGATCAGCTATTTCTCCTTGACTTAAAAACTGCTGTGGACGCAACCAAACAATGCAAAAAGACAATATGGCTTCTCAAATTGGTTAGAAGTTTGTTTACAAAATTTAATTAGAAGAAATTGATTTTTTAGCGAGGTGTAAGCTGCATAAATTCATTTATTTTTTACAGTGTTTTTCTTACATCAGTGTTTCTTAAAATGTGTTTGCTACATCAGTGTTTCTTACATCAGTGTTTCTTACAATGTGTTTCTTACAATGTGTTTCTTACAATGTGTTTCTTACATAAGTGTTTCTTACAATGTGTTTCTTACATCAGTGTTTCTTACAATGTGTTTCTTACATCAGTGTTTCTTACAATGTGTTTGTTACATCAGTGTTTCTTACATCAGTGTTTCTTACACTTACAATGTGTTTCGTCTAAGAACCATGTTTGAGCCGACTATGTATGTACAATGATGCATTCTAAAGGTTACCTTATGGAATACTATTATCTATAAAGTCACATATTGTTCAATAGAGGTTAACTGTTCTATGTAGACATATTATTCATGTATCGCATTCTAATGAAGCTGACTGATTTAAAGAAAAAAATGTCTTCTAAACTAGTGCATAGATATTGTTTCTTAGAAATATATCTAATGCATAATCGGCTAGCCTGGAGTACGTACGTGTGTATAAACTTTCGCGGCTAAAAATAGACTGGGAATTTGTAAGATGGTCAAAGGGATACAACTCAATTATAAGGAGTCACTCGCCGGTCCGGGTACTCGGCCTTTGATCTAGTTGTTACATAAATGGGGGGGGAGGTTATTAGGAGTGAGATGGAGTGACAGAGAATCGGTGCTTCGACTGTGGGCCAGTTTGGCGTTTTAAAAATAGAGACTCCAGCAATTGTATGTATTCCGTCATTGGAAGATGCATCCTTTTATATGGGGTGGGGAGGGATTATGTCAACCGCTCCAGATCCCACGCAAAGTTGGAGTGGGGGGGGGGTGCGGGGAAGCGCCAGGTGATATGTGCGTGTTAGCCTATATTTGACACTCGCCCTCAGGCCCCGTGCATGCCTCTGGGGAAGATGAAAGATGGGGTAATGCAGAAGAGAGTAGATGGGGTGGTGGGATTCACTGTGAAAGAAATCTGAGACTAGATGTACGTGAATTAAAATCTAACTCTTGAAACGTTTTCAGTTTTCTTTCCGTTTTATCTTCAGAACCACTGGCAAACAGTTTTTTTTTCATCGCAATTTATTGAATTATAATTTCTCAACTTAATGGGATTTAAATGTGTGAACCGAAAAAATGTCTCGAAGACTTTGCATCATTACACTTGTATTTTTACTTGTGTGTGTAGATTTAGTCTCATGTGCAGGTAAAAATAGACATATAAACTACTTTATAGTAAAGCCTAAATTAATGTTGATTCACACAGATGTGTTGATCGAAAACTATGCGTTTATGCACGCCGGTCAGTTGATCCACTACTATGTGCTAACTCACAAAGATGTGTTGATCCACTACTATGTGCTAACTCACAAAGATGTGTTGATCCATAACTATGTGTTGATCTTGTTGATGTGTACTTTTGCCCGAAATGTATTACCTGCCCCCCTCTGCTATTGCCCGACGCCCTGCCGTAGAATGCCTGCCCACCCCCCCCCCTGTAGAATTTTCACGCTACGGGCTGTTTAGAGAAATATCTTATTTAGAGCGATGACTAGTATAGAGCAATGACTAATTTAGAGCAAGGACTAATTTAGAGCGATGACCAATTTAGAGCAATAACTAATTTAAAGAAATGACTAATTTAGTGCGAAGACAAATTTAGAGCGACGACTAGTATAGTAGAGCAGTGGCAAATTTAGAGCAATATCTTATTTAGAGCGATGACTAATTTAGAGAATGGGCAACGACTAATTTAGATTGATGACTAATTTAGATTGATGACTAATTTAGAGCGATGACTAATTTAGAGTAACGACTAATTTAGAGGGATGACTAATTTAGAGCGATGACTAATTTAGAGCGATGACTAATTTAGAGCGATGACTAATTTAGAGCGATGACTAATTTAGAGTAATGACTAATTTAGAGCGATTAATGCAGACCTGATCGCCCTTGGTGAGATTGGAATGACTACCTGACTTAAATTCTACACATCAATTCTACACTTCATCTGCCCCTATGGCCTTCCTATGCTAATGGAAATTTACAACAACAGGTGGTTTATATACTTAAATCATGTCATTATATTTATTAGCTGCCATTTTTCTAGCTTCACTTAACCAGGTCTCTAAGCCACATTTTTTCTGAATATTAACATTTAAGTCAGTTGTGTGTATTTTTGTGTTTTTTAGATGTTTGGTAACTAAAGCAAGAACAGTTTTACATATTTAGGACCATACCCCACCACAGGGGAAACAAGTGTGCTGTAAACATCTAAGGATGAAATACAAATGGCCAATTGGAAATATCTGGTTCGCGCCTTATCGGACGCCTCCCCAGGTGGCGGTTAGGGGAAAGCTCGCCAGATATGGTTATTGCCGATGAAATACATTTCTCGGGGCGGACCAAAGCAGGCGACTACTGCCTTGTAGTTATTGGAGGGATCCACAAAGGCTAAGGGATCTAACCTTAAACAAGGGCAGCTACCCACAACGCTGTGAGGGGCAACACCCTAGTGGTTGTCCGCAGGGCTAACTACCCAGTCATGTAAACAAAGCAAGTTACGAAAGCCAATCAACTATTCAAAAACCGGACTGATTCAAATGGAAACCGACCTTCGCTCAATCACGGACATGACTACTGGATAGCGACTTGGAAAATATTTTTAAAAAAGACCGAAAACAATAAAGCACTAGGAGAAGATAACATAAATGCTGAGTTACTCAAATATGGAGGACACACACTACACTTAGAAATACACAGGATGGTCAATAAAATATGTAAAGAAGAGATAATGCCAACAGAATGGGAACAATCCTTAATAGTTCCACTCCAGAAGAACGGTTCGAAACTTAACTGCAAAAACTACAGCGGAATCTCACTTCTCAGCACTGTTTACAAAATACTAAAAAAAATATAGCCTGAAGAATAGGGAATTTCAGAGAAACAGTCTTAGCTGACTATCAATGTGGTTTCAGGCCTAGCAGACCAGCCATGGACCACATCTTTTCCCTTCGAATCACTATAGAAAAATGTTATGAACATAATATAAACCTACACCAGCTGTACATAGATTTCAAGATGACATATGCCAGCATCAATAGAAATTATCTTTACAAAACATTGCAGGAGTTAGGTATCCCCAACAAGATCATTAGACTAGTACGTATGACATTAACCAACTCTAGATGCGAAGTGAAAATACAAGGAGAAAACTCAAGAGAATTTAAAGTAAAGCAATGATTTAGTCAAGAAGACTCCCTTTCGTGCAAACTTTTCAACTTAACCCTAGAAAAAGTCATAAGAAACGTACAGTTGGATAAGTGAGGAACTATAACACACTACCTCAGAAGTGAAAAAACAAAGTCTATGAAAACAGGAACAATATTTACAGAACCCATCCATATGCTGATGACATAACATTGATAGGAGAGAAAAGCAAGGATATAGCAAAAGAATACATAGAATTAGAGACAGCGGGTCAGAAAACAGGTTTAACAGTAAACGAATCAAAGACTCAATACATGCTATTACAAAGAAATAAAAAAGAAGGGAAAGAAAAAAATATTTCAAAATCAGTGATAGAGAATTTGAAAGAGTAGAAAACTTT
The DNA here is from genome assembly GCA_021962125.1 of Bulinus truncatus. NCBI lineage: Eukaryota > Metazoa > Mollusca > Gastropoda > Planorbidae > Bulinus > Bulinus truncatus. The sequence continues at coordinate 3,655,333 of JAGDYQ010000093.1, read as the reverse complement.
AAATACCTGGGATCAACCATAAATGAGAAAAATGATATAATGATAAAGATCAAAAACAGAATAGAAGTAGGGGACAGAATATATCATACACTGAATATAATACTGAAAAACAGACAAATCTCCAGAAAACTTTAAAAAAAAAAAACATATACAAGAAATACATATACATTGATCCGACCAGCAGTAACATGTGGTAGTGAAACGTGGACCATCAGCAAACAAGCAGAAAATACGCTAAACACTTGGGAAAGGAAAATATTTAGAAGAATATATGGGTAAGTAAAGGACAATAACGAGTGGAGAAGTAGAACCAATTCGAGCTGTCCGAACTGTACGAAGAACCAAATATAACAACTGAAATGAAAATGAATTGATTAAGGTGTGTAGGACACATAGAAAGAATGGAAAAAAACAGAGGTCCAAAAGCAACACCTAATGAGAAAAGGACTAAAGGCAGGCCAAAAAGCAAATGTTTGGAGGAAGTGGAGAAAGACCTTAAAGCCATAGGAGTGAGAGAGTGGAGGAAGAAAACCATGGATCGAGAAAAGTGGAGAAGTGTAGTATGGCAGGCCAGGGCCCTAAATGAGCCAAAGGAAGAAGAAGAATGATACATATAAAAAAGTTAAATCTAAGATACTTAAAGAATTCCAATGAAAGTGTATTCTGCTTTTGGTCCGTCACAAACGGGTAATGCGACCTGATCACTTGTTTGGGAGTCCTTGACCTTAGTGGGCGCTACTCGACGTGATATACAATTACTAGGGTGTTAGGTTTTAGAGATTTAAATAACGTCGCCCGAGGTCAAAGCCCTGTAAGCTCATGCTAATCTTACTTCTTCCTGCATTTTTTATTTCCAGACATAAACGACTGCATCGTTCTTATTACTGAAGCAGAACGTCCAAATAACAAGCAGACAGTTCTGACATTGAAGTGCCAACTTGAACAGTGCAGTGAAGTCAACAACCTGAGGACTCAGAGCCTCAAAATCTCGAAGATAGGTGATGAGAACGACATCCTTCTCGCAAGCATTGAGAAATCCAAAAATGTAGCCAGCAGGGCTATGGCCCTCGGCGGGGCCCCAAAAGTCTCTGGGAACATGAAGAAAAATCGTGACACGTATCTAGCCATCCAGTGGGAGCATCCTGACACTGACTTGGAAGGGCAGTACTCTTGCGTCATCAGCGTCATTGACAAGAACGGTGATAAGAGAAATCTTGAGGCGAAGTACTACCTTTTTGTTGAGGAGCCCAAAAGTCCCACTGATGACAACGGAAATCCAAAGAAAGCGGAGGATTGCGAGAAACAATTGGCTGAGGATAACGATATTATAGCTAACTTGAAAGAAAAGGTGAAAGACCTTCAGCGGGAGCTCGATCAGAAAGACTCAAAAGGCGGTGAGATGCTTGAGGACTAAGAGAGAAAACTGGCCGAGACTTTCTTCATCCGGGAGCCTCTGGTTTACAACGACAAGAAATATTACTTTTCCCTTCGATCCTACCTCAACGACTCCGAAAGCGACGCCGAGTGCAACATCGTTGGCGGATACCTGGCGGAGATAGACGACGCTGATGAATACAACGCGGTTGTCAACTACGTCAAACGCAATAATATCAAAGGGACCCTGATTTCGGGGACAGATGAAGTACAAGATGGCGTATGGATATTTCAGCGATCCAAGAAACCGGTGAACTATTTCAACTGGGGTCCAGGGGAGCCCAACAATTACAACGGGAAAGAAAGCTGTATCTTAGTCTGGATTGTTGAAGGTTATCTTATGAATGATGGATCTTGCAGCAACTTTCCTTCTCTCGAATTCCCGTATGTCTGTGAGGTTGATGAATAAATTATCTCTGTCTTCAGATGGCTTTGTTATTGTTTTTTTATATCAATCTCTTTCGCTCTTTAAATATATATATATATATATATATATATATATATATATATATATATATATATATACAGTGGATTCCGCTTAATTGGGACACCGCTTAGTTGGGACAGCCGCTTATTTGGGACAAATCTCAAAGAAACCAAACCAAGAAGCCAATAGTAAATTTGTATTTTTAATTGGGACAGCCGCTTATTTGGGACAAATCTCAAAGAAACCAAACCAAGAAGCCAATAGTAAATTTGTATTTTTAATTGGGACAGCCGCTTAATTGGGACAAAAAGCCTCGGTCCCGATGTGTCCCAATTAAGCGAAATGGACTATATATATATATATATATTAGGGTGTTCCAAAAAAATTTTTTTTCGATTTTTCTAAATTTAAGACCTGCATTGTGTTTTGCCAGAAAAAAAGGGTTTTCTGAAAAAAAGTGAATACAATCGTGAAATATTTAGGAGTTGCACAAAGGCAATGAAAACATTGATTTGGTACTAAATAGTAATGTAATGGTTTATGTGAATTGTTTAGTGTTAAACATGAAATAACAAACTCAAAACTAAAAAAAAAATAATAGAATGCAACAAAGCAACGTGTTTACTATTTATGGACGTCATATTCACTGACTGCTTTTTGCTAGTCCAGTAACCACTGTGGTCTTCTTTGCATCCGGATATAATCGTCTGTGTTCTTGCACTAGCTGAAGTAAGAATTACTTCTGGTCTTCTTTTCTGAATAAAACTTCATTGAAATCCTGAATCAGTTTCACTTCTCTTTCGGCTGTGTCAATAACAACTTACAAATTGGTTACAACCGTTTCTACATGTTTGTATTCATTGTTTCTGCTCCATGTTTCAGGTGGCATCTACAGGGATGAATGTGGCAAACCAAGAATGGAGAAAAATACCTTTGTATTGTTTGTAACAAAAAAGCCGATGGGCTGCTCTACATAGAATCCATTGGAATCAAGTCGCTGAGTTCGATTTGAATATCCGGGTTTTTTCTTGCATATTTTTAAGCATCTGAACCTTTTACTTGGGATCAATATTTTCATCATCAATATTTTCATCAAAAAAAAAGCGAGGCCCACAGTAATTTCACTTAGATACCATAAATGTCGACTAAAAGCTTTTTTTTATGCTTTTCCAATAACTGAATTAGTAGAGAGTTATATTTTACTAAATCCTTCAGAAATTGTAGGTCATTTAATGGCGCCCTTGCTGGCTGTGGGGCTTGAAACCACAGTTTCATATAAGTACTGGAAACAAAACAGAGGAACTGAAACAGTCCTTGTTCTTCAGAAGGCTTCACCTTAAACTGCTTCTCAAACATCCACATCTTGTAGCAATAGATTATTCTTACCATCCATCGTGCTCTGTGTACAGCTCCTCGAGCATGGAAATGAATCCCACGTGGTGGTGTTCCTCCAAGAAATATGACAGCCAGTTCATAAAAATTCTCTGTAATCATCTCGTGGGTGACACATTTGAAGACTGTCATTTGCAAACTGCAATGTGCTATCTTTGAAAAGGTCTACTTCAGTTATCCCATCTGCAGCATCATAGGATCCCTTCTCCATAAAATGTTACTGATCTTTAAATCGTTTGAAAAGTGAAATATCAGGTCCAGATGAGGGCCCACTTATCTTCAATGCGTTGAACACTTTTCCAAAACAATTTCCATCATATGGTGCGGCAAGCAAGATGAATAAGACTTTTTTCAAGCAGCTTTTGATTTAAAACACATGCCCTTTGGAATCCCCAGTGTTACTTGCTGTTGTGTCAAAACTTAATGTTACTACTTTTTCACAAATTTCCCAGTCCTTCAGACATTCAACTACAGCTTTAAACTTGACTGTCACCTGTCCCTGAAGCCAATTTTGGTACACCTAGGAAGTACTCTATTTGCAGTCCTGTTACAATCACTGGCAATCTCTCAACATTCTCCCTGGCTGTGAGATCTGGAAGCAATTTTCCATCCTAATGTACAGTTAATGGTACTTGTGGATCAAACAATTATTTAACTTCATGTGCTGTTTTTTTCCTACAATACTTCGACTTAATGTCATGTCACTAACATTGCGACCAAGAGAATAAGCTGTAGCACGTAGTAAATGGACTGCTGTACGATCTCTAAATGATCTGTCTAATGCTGCACAAAATTCTTTGGACAGAACATACTTCATTCAGGTTCATCAATATTCGGGATAAAATGTGGTAAATGGAGAACATACCTAAATTTTCAGAGAGCTTGTGCAACCTGTAAATTTCATCTGAAAATTATGAAATTTTATATTTCTGAATATTTTTGTTGTGGTAATCAAATGTGGGGTTTAAATCACATTAAATAAAAAAAAATGTCCTCTTTATTCTGGACCACCCTAATATATATATATATATATATATATATGTGTGTGTATTAGGGTGCCACTCAATGCAATGGGAAAACATTTTTTTAAAGTTTCATTGTCCCACCCCCTAATTTTTTTCCTTTTGTTATGTTAAGTAATTTTACCAAGTTTCATGAAGATATAGTGATATTTAGAGGTAGCTCAATGGACTCGATGTTTTATATTATATGCGAAAATGCCTGTATTTGACATACAATGCAAACCGGAGGCAAATTCCGTTACTTATTTATATAATGTCTGTTACTTATTTATATTTTCATGTCCGTGATATATATATATATATATATATATATATATATATATGATGTAAGATTTTTAGAGCATTTTCGAAAAAAATGCTCTATTGTCCCCGTTTTGACTGTCTGTCTGTCTGTCCGTCATCACCCTAGATCTCAACAACCATAAGTTCTAGACCCATGATGTATATATTATTTTGTAGGTCTTGGCCTGCCATGTGTGCAGCAAAAGTTCATTTCGTGATCTGACTTCTGAGGGCCATAAAAGGGGGCTTATAAAGTACCGCTTTTTACTATATAAGGAGCGCCCTAGATCTCAGCAACCATAAGTCCTAGACCCATGATGTATATATTATTTTGTAGGTCTTGGCCTGCCAAGTGTATATCAAAAGTCCATTTTGCGATCTGACCTCTCAGAGCCAAACTATAAAAGTTTCTTATATACCGTTTTTGCTTATATTTTAAATATAAATAATAAAAGCTAATCAAAGGGGCGTAATCATTATTTATTTTTGTAATAGTTATTCAACACGATTACTTCCCTCTCTAAATTTATCTATATCTATTCGCGTGGAGCAATATTTATGGCTGTAACCCGGAAAAAAAATACGGATTTCGTCCGAAAATGCTCTAAAATGTCCTTTGTCCGAAATCGGAAAAGACTTAAATTGCTTGTTTTTTCATTCAGGCCATGCCAGTCTCTATATTACCTATTTTGTGTAATTTTTTTTTGATTTGCTCAACACAGGCTAAGATTCTTTCAATCCTACATTCTACACTATTCAGTACAGTTAGATGTTAGGTAATATTTTGTCTGTTTGTTTGTTTGTTTTGTCTGTCTGTCTGTCTGTCTGTCCGTCATCACCCTAGATCTCAACAACCATAAGTCCTAGACCATGATGTATATATCATTTTGTAGGTCTTGGCCTGCCAAGAAATGACTTTTGTCCGTTTCGCGATCTGACCTCTGAGGGCCGTAAAAGGGGGCTTATAAAGTACCGTTTTTTTTTACTATATAAGCTATATTAACAAAGGAGCGCCCTAGATCTCATCAACCATAAGTCCTAGACCCATGATGTATATATCATTTTGTAGGTCTTGGCCTGCCAAGTGTACATCAAAAGTCCATTTCGCGATCTGACATCTCAGGGCCGAATATAAGACTTTCCTGGGTACCGTTTTTGCTTATATTTTAAATATAAATAATAAAAGCTAATCAAAGGGGCGTAATAATTATTTATTTTTGTAACAGTTATTCAACATGATTACTTCCCTCTCTATTTATCAAAACCCGGAAAAATACGGATTTCGCCCGGCGTAACCGGCGAAAATGCTCTAAAATGTCCTTTGTCCGAAACGGAAAAGACTTAAATTGCTTGTTTTGTAATGCGCACATATTCTGAATCAGTTCACATTTGTTTGTAATGCGCCATACATATTTCTAATTTACTTAATCGGGATTTTCTCCTAAACAGCAGCACAAAGATATCAAGACAAAAGATTTCACCGTATCTAATATTTTATTGTCTACACTTCAGCGTTGAATGTGTTCTCTTGACTCACTTTGTAGTCTACTGTTAGCGCCGGGCCCAGCCATAGTATTTTCACATCTTATCTATATTTATACACCATTTTTTTTTAATTCTATAATTGGAAATTAGTTCAGTATTACTTTATTCTTCACACATAATTGTATTATGTTTTTATTTTTTAAAATTATTTTTTTTACAATAATCAGTCGACAGATTCTATTTTATGTGCAGCATTCCCTCATTTTACGCTGTTAAACGGCTACAGAATTTACCGCCACTGGGGACGAATGAGAAATTAAAATAATCCGGTTTTATTAAAGAAATTAGAAAACAACGGGAGTTGTCGAACGTTGTTGAACGCATTTTGCTTTCTGTGACCTTTTTTTGGGAATTCTGCAAAGGCGACAAATCTATATATATTGTTGAACGCGTCTTGCTTTCTGTGACGTATTCGGGAATTATTCGGGAATTCTTGCAGGCTGCTGCCGCCGTCGCCTCGCAAGGTTGGGCAAAGAAAAGAAAAAAAAAAAAATATATATATATATATATATATATATATATATGTTTTTGAAGTCAAAGTCAAAGTGTTGGAGCCCAATATATCAATCTATCAAAGCTAGTAATCAACCTTGTTTAGATTTAAAAATGCAGCGAATATGTTTTGCATCAATCTTTTTTGAAACTGTTGTATTTCTTTACTCCTTTGTGAAATATTTCTCTGTTTGAAAGATAAAATTGACCTAAATAGAAGTTACCCAATTTTTTTTAATGCTGAATAAAGAGATAAAGCACGACATTCAATGATAACATTGTTAGCTAGACTGATTGATAACATTCGAGTTATACTGATTGATAACTGTGTTAGTTAGACTGAATGATTACATTGTTAACGCGAGTTGAAAAAAAACATTACCAGCTCTAAAAACTGTTGGATCCACATGAACAAAATGGTTGAATAAATTAACTAGTTAGATCCTAACAATTTTCAAATATGTGTTAGTTCATTTTAAATTTGAAATGACCGTATGATATAATCGATAAATTACGGACACAGTATTTCAAAATTGTCAATGGTTTCTTGTTGGTTTACCCTGGCTACATTACTTGTTGTTTGACACCGGCTACATACTCTGGCTACATTACTTGTTTTTGTACTCAGGCTACATAAACTGCAGGAAAGTCTCCAGTATTTCCTCACATAGACTGGACATCTATTAGGGTCTACATGCACACCTAGTTAAATGAATACCTGATAATAATTTGTTATGATTGGGAGATGATCCAGTCACCTACGCATGTCTCCCGTAGTACCTCTATGTCCATCGCACTATCTTGATGAAAGAAGTGCACCATGAAAACCGTACTTATTGGTGGTACCTCTATGTCCATCGCACTATCTAGATGAAAGAAGTGCACCATGAAAACCGCACTTTTTGGTGGTACCTCTATGTCCATCGCACTATCTAGATTAAAGAAGTGCACCATGAAAACCGTACTTTTTGGTGGTACCTCTATGTCCATCGCACTATCTAGATGAAAGAAGTGCACCATGAAAACCGTACTTTTTGGTGGTACCTCTATGTCCATCGCACTATCTAGATGAAAGAAGTGCACCATGAAAACCGTACTTTTTGAAATTTATAGTATCTAAAAAGTATATATTTTATCCTAAGGTGAACTTACTTATTTTTTATTACAGATGAAGGAAAAAAAACTTTTATTGCTACAAGCATGTTTATAAATAGAGATCTTATTATCATGAAAAATATTTTGACAATCACACTTCAAACAGCTGTATGTACATGTATTTTAGGCGAACCAAAAATAAATATATAGAGGTATACAGATGAAATGATGTATTGTAAAGAAGATAATGTCCCATTGTCCGGAAGTAAGACATGGGCGTGAAGAACATCTAGATCCACCATTGTTTGACCTGGGTTGATGTTTACCGTATTCGGACAAATCGTCAACAGGTTTGCTACCGCGTGAATCAGTGTATTCCTCACCAAGTGGCGCCACCTGGTTATGCCTTACTCTGCTCCTGTCTTTCAGTGCACCAGCATCGACTGCGTCATCTTTCGTCTTCATACAGGAGCAAGTATTGAGACCATGTTCTGTCCTCGACTCTTTGCGTTGTTCTCTCTCGTGTCTCTTCATAATGAATACATTGCAGATGATGGAGAAAAACGACTGCGCTGTGATGATCATTAGAAATATCAACAGTTTAGGTAACTTACCAAGTCCTCTGGGTATTGTACTCCTGTGGAAAATAACATGTTGGAAAATAATAGGACGCGCCATATGTACTGTGCATTATTCAACATAAAATTGAGAATTGTATAAAAAATGTGAAATAAATATACAAATATTAACGGTTTTTAAATAACGCCAGTTCTTGTATTTTTATTTGAGTATAATGTTAAATATTGTGAAATTGTATATATACGAAAACAAGCTTTTCTGTTTTTATTTCGACTTTAACATAGATAATATTTATAAAGTAAATGACATGAACGGTTATTTTCTAACTCGGTACTTCCTTTATAATGGTAGCACGAGATAAATATGTAAACCATTATTATGCTTGTACCGGGTAAATATATAAACCATTATTATGCTAGTATCGTTCAATAAATAAACCATAATTAAGATCACACAAAGTAACTTTGATAAAGCAATATTCTGACTCACACTATATAACTGAGATAGACTGTCAGTGTTAAGAATATGGACATGGAGAAAGACATCCTCTCTCCAGATGAGGGTGGAATACAAAATGTAAATGGCGTCATGAGAGAGATGACGATCAAAGGTAAGATGATACTGAAGATGTAGTAGATTGAACTTCTCTTTAATTGTAGCGTCACCCTAAGAATTTCACAAAACATATTCAATATTAAATGAATATTAAACGTGTCATCTAAAAAGTAGCAAACACAATGTCAATGATCAAAGTGTCTTCACAAAATTATTGGACCATGAGATTTGGAAAAAAAAAAGAAATATACAAAATATGAGACAATACAAACTAGCCTAATCGTTTTCATAGATTAATTTTGTTTTCTTAGAGATACAACACATCTATATAGTTTTATTTCTGTGAGCAGGGGCGTATTGAAAGCATGCGGGCTTAGGGTGGGTGTCTACCCATGAACAAACGAAACAGTTTGGTGCAAACGGTTCTCATTTCGCAGCCCCCACCCTCAAGTGCCAGGACTGAGACGACGCCTTAGTTGCCGTTCCCCAATAAAATATCCGCCAATACCGATATTGTTAAGTCATATTCATAGTTTGACTAATTGGCAGTTGTAAAATACATACACCACACGATTACATTCACTTGCATAATTAGATAGGCATACCACTAGATGGGAGTATTTTGTTTGTGGGCACATGTAGACACAACTTTGGGGCACCATATTTATTCACAATTTTAAAGTATAAAAACTATGACGTTTTTTTCTTAAGATAGTAAAATGAAAAAAAAAAACAACATCTATAGGTAAAATATGCGATAGGTGACTATAAGTAAGAGGTTGAAGTTGAACCTGTTCCGTTAAAATTTACTTAACGTAGATTATTGTTATGTGATGAAATAACTAAACAATGGATAATGTCAGTGAATTATTGAGTATTAGAGATAATGCTATACATTAGCTGAGGTCATATTCTGTGGAGTTTCTAATACTTGAATACAATGTACACAACTCATACTCCAATTTGACAATAAATAAACACACACACACACACACACACACATATATATATATATATATATATATATATATATATATATATATAAAGAAACTGAATATAAAAGGCCTATATAAATTAAAAAAAAAAATTAGCTTAATTTATACAGCCCTAGTTTATTACATAGGTCAGAGTTTAGTTGCCCACAAGTTAGCCAAGGCGTAAAATGCCTTAGAAAAAATGTTTTGTTCAGTTCAACGCCGATTATTAAGCATTGGATACATTGGAGTAATTTAAGACTTTCGGAAAGACGATAAAAAAAAGATAAAAATGAAATAAAAGAAAATAGTAAAAAGCGTGTATTACCTAATGAACTGTAACTTGGAGAACATCATGTTGTAGGGGAAAAATTCAAACTCTCGACCTACGATTGACCATTCTCCCGTTAGATTATACATATCTGGAAACTGTGCAAAACGAAAGCTGATATTGTACTGGTTTTCTTCAAAGTCATGGACGAGCAGAATGTCGCACAACTTGTGGGTGGAAATTAGAAAATGAAATACAGTTAGGACATTCAGACACAAACGACTACTTGCTTTGAAGTCTAGTCGAACAGTTAGCATTATAAGCAAAAACAGTGACGAAACAGACCAAATCCAAAAGAAATGAAGAATGTACTCAATATAATTGAAATCAATAAAAATGTTATGTTTGGATGTATCTAAAATAATGTCATAAACACACGCAGGTATACAAACTATTTATGTTAATAAGATATTCAACATAAAGTAAAGTTCCCATAGCCCTAACGGGTCATCGGGGCAGATGAAGTGTAGAATTCATCTGTTTCTATAACCTTGGCATATGAAGGAATTGTGTGGTTAGCACAACGCCCTGCCGCCTTTACTTCCCCAACTTAAGTCAGGTACCCATTTAAAGCTGGGTGGACTTGTAGAACTACTTTGCACCAAATTTCACCTGGAAAAATTACATGGGCCTCACCGAGGATCGACCCCAAGACTCTCAGGTCGACAGTCGAGTATCTACACCACTCGGCCATCCGTCCCATAAATATCACTCCTAATGTCTCGTTCAGTCATTTCGATTATATTCATTTACCCAATAATTCATTCACATGTTCATTGTCAACTGGACATTCAGACTTTATAATGAAGTAAGTGAAACACAATGTATTAACCTAAGTCAATGATGAGCAAATTGTGTCTAATTCTATTGACCTTTGTCAGGCTAAAAAATACATCTACGTGTGAATGTTTTGAAATAATATTCTAACATTTTCTAGTTGTATTCAATATTTGAAAGAGATAAAATATTTATTACGTTTCATTTATTATTAACATTAAGATTGTTTTACGTTATCGCCCATGGATGGAATTCCCCCATGTCTCCCGTGGTGCCTACATCGCCATTACTACCCAGCCGTGGTGGGAGTGAAAGAAAGGCACTACAAAAGCTAAAAAAAAATTGTCCCATTTAGGTAGGCGGTTTTATTTTTAAAGAGAGGACGGATGATCGTGTGGTTAAGCGCTTGACTGTCGACCTGAGGTCGATCTCCGGTGAGGAGCAATGGATATTTCAGGCCATGGCTTAAGTCCCCGCTATGTCTATGTGGGGATGAAAGAAGAGCACTGCACATACATCACCCTAAGAAATATAGACAAATGTAATTAGGAACACTATACATAGGACATAGGTAGTTCATTGAACTCAATAAGACTATCAATCCATCAACTATAGCATGCACATTGTGTATCAGCATTCAGGACCAGCTACACTATGCTGATAGGGCTCACAAAATAGGGGGAACTGACTGACGGGTTGAGCATTAAAACTTTTTAGCACAGATAAAGAATTGGACACCCCCCCCTCTCTCCTAAATAGTATTCGCAACATTGTTTTTTCTTAACTAAATTTAATTAAAAATTTCATTTAATTTTCGGGGCCTTTTCCTGTGTTGTGGCCATGTACCATGCACGGTCATTATGCCGGCCCTTTTAAAAGTTCGACACTCGGGGGTTCCCCATTTAGAATATATGTTTGGCTTATAACCAGTGCCGTTCTATCTGATAGGCAAAATCAGCTGCTCCCAGGGGGGGGGGGAGGGGAGTCCCTGTTAGAGTTTATTTTTTTATTTGTTTGCAACTTTAAAAAAAAAATGTAAAGCGTAAACACATTTTCTGAACCATTTTTCCCATTCAATAAATGTTTACTATTTGTAAAGGAGTGGCATGGGTGAGTTTCACATTAAGGCAGGCCTACTTTGTTGACAGTCAGTGCCACCAAACATACAGATATCTGTGCAACTATCGGCAGTCAAGTGGTAAAATAACTTTACTTATATATCATCATATATAATAATACTCATTTCCAGTGTGCGTTAAATCGAAAGTAAAGAATTAATACAACAGTATTCCAGTTTAAAATACAACCATGAAAAAAATCGGATCTGCCCGAAACAAAAAATAACCTAGCCTACCGATCAAGCCTAAGGGGATATAACTCTATGCAAAGTTTTTGCAGGGTACAGCTAGTATATATATATTCCTATTTTTTAGGGAGAAAGGTCGAAAGGTTATCGGTTTCCATAGATATATATAAGGGGCCAAGATTTGAAAACGACGGTCTTCGAGGCGCACGCTTAGCGTCGCCAAAGGTACATTTACCAAAGACCCCAAAATATATCCTTGATTAGGGTCTTAAAAGTTTACCATAGCCCCGATTGATTTGCCCTTGCCTATGGCCCTTAAAAAAATAAGAATAACTATAACCAGTCCTGAATTTGATTTAAACAAAACAAACAAACTTGTATTCAATTACCAGGTTTAATTCTAAGTCAAATGATACCATAATCTCAAGTGCTGCTATGCTAAGTTCAGCAAAAATCATATGAATAGCAGAGACAAGTTCAAAATGTGTTGATTCCAATTTGTACTTTCGATGCAGGGTAAACATGGAGGGGACAGAAGATATTAATTTATTAATCATTTTTTTTTCATTTTCCTTCATGTGTGGCTTTAAAAACATGACTTCATTCATTTACATGATACATTTGGGTTTGAAAAACATGACTTCATTCATTTACATGATACATTTAGGTTTGAAAAACATGACTTCATTCATTTACATGATACATTTAGGTTTGAAAAACATGACTTCATTCATTTACATGATACATTTAGGTTTGAAAAACATGACTTCATTCATTTACATGATACATTTAGGTTTGAAAAACATGACTTCATTCAATTACATGATACATTTAGGTTTGAAAAACGTTCCACTATGCCCTTCTGTTGATGCTCTGTGCACGCGCTTTAATTGCTTTACTCACTATAACTATTATCCAAACGCCTAAACATTACCTGTGTATCAAACGGGTATGATGTGAGATCAAAATTACAGGTAGTTCTCAGGTAAGAGGTGGTAAAGAGTATGACCATCCCAGTAGAAAAAAGCATGGCTTTATCCAGAGGAAAGTTCAGTACCAGCTTGTCTCCATCGGCTGCATTGGCCAATAGAATAGTAGGACGCCATATACTAGATGAATTAGAAGAATTATATATATATTTAGGTGAGGCTAAAGCTATTTGAAATATAAAAGCAAGAAGGCTAGATGCTAGATGAAATAGTTTTATTCATTTGAGGATACATTTGTTAAATTTATTAGTTGGTCACAAGAATAGAAGGACATTACATGCACTGATTTAATGTCAAATCTCAAATTCACATATTTTTTTTTCAATAATACATAAAACGAAATTTCCAATGCAGTGTAATTGAACTCCAAACAAATTATAGTGAAGTATTATGTCGTAAATGATTCTAGTCATTTTTAATATTAAAAACATTTCGATGACTACCTTTAAATTTATGAATCCATAAAATCTCGCGACATGTTGTCTGAAGTCTATCTAGCGTACGTGCTACATTACTAGATCATTTTAAAAAGTAAAAAGATATCCATTTGGTTAAGATCGTATGAACGTTCATAAATCCAAGGGGAGATAAACACTATAGAGCAGAGCTTCTTAAAGTATGGGTCGCCAGAGATAAAAATACAATTTAACAGAAAATGTTTTTTAACTTGTAAAATATTAATTTATTTTTCTTTTATATTTGTCAAGAAACTCGCAATCATAAATGGGGTCGTGAATTACAAAAGTTTAAGAAGCCCTGCTATAGAGCAAAGTACTTACTACTGAATATTCAGGTGGATACTGTCTATATTGGAGTATTCCGATTGGTTCCATGACAGTTCATGCTCCCACCAGATGAAGAAAAATGCAGAGATTGTTGTTATAGACTGAGTTACTTCATCCAGTTGAAGAATCTGTCATGAAGTTACGGAAGTTTAAATACAAACATGTCACTTAACAATATATGTATATATATGAGTGTGTGTGTATATATATATATATATATTGGAAAAGGGCATGTCACTTGTATCAATTCCATCCATCGTAATAGCATTTGTTTGGCCTAATTAGTGTCATGGATTAATTGTATAGTAAATGGAGACACCATTTTGTTTTCATACTAAGTCTCATAAATTCCTGGAAAAAGTAAAGATGTACAATTCCTGTATTTTGTTTTCCTATGTTGTTTAGTAAATGTTTTGTGAACAGAATATCAGTTTGAGCCATGAGGAACACATCTGGATAAGTGGAAATCGTAGAATAGTATGGTCGTATGACTTATGTCTACTCATTCTTTACCTGAGACATAAATAACACTGCGAATACTCACTCACAGATACAGAGACCGTTCTATTTGGACGGGATTTTAAACCTTAGTATCTGTACTCATGTTGTCTACGCAAGGTAATCTCTAGGGAGCGACCGATATGCCTTTTTACCGATAGTCCGATACTGATATTTTCCCCCAGCATTTTACCGATACCGATACCGATACCAATATTTTCTTTTTAGGGGTTGTCCATTATTTATGTCAACAAATTTTTGGCGATTTTTACCTCCCCCCCCCTTGTCAACAACTTGTCAAACTTCCAGAGACACCCCCCCCTATAAAATTACGTCAACATTTGATTACCCCACCCCCCCCCAAAAAAAAAGGTGGCTTCCAAAATGTTTATGTGGCAAAATTAGTAGAAATATAGTTAGTTTAATTAAAATACTGAATGTTAAGCGAGTGTGTAACACAAAACTACAAACGCTGCTTAATTTTCCTATTTATTAAGTACTTATATTAAATTTAAAAAAGTAACATTGTTGACGTCAACTTTTCTTGACCTACCCCCTCCCCCTTGTCAACAATTGTCAACAATTTTCTGACCCCCCCCTATTTTGTTGACGTAATTAATGGACAGACCCTTAAGCAACAACAATGCCAAACACGTGTTTCTCTCATGCTACAGCTAATGACGTATGTCAACCCATGCTTACCCCTTCCCTGTCATATTTCGCCCACACGTAAGTCTTGTTTCCACCCCCCCCCCCCCCAACTTCCCATCCCAACAAAAAATACACACAGATGTTCACTAATTGCATCATTCAAGGTCATAAGAAATGCCAATCCTATTGTTTCAAGGTCATATCTCTGAGGAAGACGTGACAATTTCTGTGTACGGGTTTTTTTTTTTCCTTTTTTTAAAATCTTGTCTGATCTGGTTATAGAATTGGGTTATTTACTGATTTTTTTTTTCTGCAACTCTGTTGTGAAAAAAAAAACAATGTATCGGCAGCCAAATAACGGCCGGTCCGACAGTTAACCCATAGTGCCAATATCGGTTCGACTATCGGTCGCTCCCTACAACAATCGGCCGATCCGATATTAACCGATAGTGCCAATATCGGTCCGATACCGATAGCGATCCGATTATCGGTCGCTTCTAGTAATCTCATCTACCGTTATACAAATATTATTTATAATGGTGTGAAGAAGACAAACCGTGTTTAGCCTTCATAAGAGTATACACAAGAAATAAAATCATCGTTTTACCTCTATCGAGGTAATAAATAATTATTATAATATGTGTATTGTAACAGTAGCGGCGAAACCATATAAGGGCTTTCTGCCGCGAGTGACACTTACTTTTCCGTCATTTGGGCTTAAAATTCTTCTCCGTACAACAGTAGTACGTGAAAGAATGAGATACACCACTGCTAGCTATATTAAAACAGTTAATTAAAAGATATTTAATTATTTTAAAATTTTTAATAGTGTTTTTTTAGTTAGTTTTTGTTGATTAATTTACAATTTAATGCGATCATCTTACCACAAACGGCCAGAAAGTGAAATTTAACTGAATCAGTCTTCCATCTTTGTCATCTGATGGATTCATCAAACCCATCCAATCCTGGTGACTTTTTATGTCAGCCAAAAGTCTAGATTTGGAGGCCCTGTACTCCGAGGTTGTATTGGACAGTCCATTAACAGATAAACACAGAATAAATAAGCTGGACACAACTCCTACATACACTGTAGAATACATGACTACATCTGAAAGATATTTGTAGAGAAAATCAAACTGTAATTCTCAGCGAATATTTAGGTGATAAATACTTAAAGTTATAAAGGAGAAATTTACTTATTCAAAATTATTAAATAAAAAACGTTCCTATTAAAAATATTTTTTTTGGATATTGTAATATGGACTTAGCCGCCTTTAGAATTATCTGACATTTCTTTTACACCACTCTATAAACGTATGTGTACTTTGACAGAAATCAAAGAGACCAATGTTCAGTCAGAACATTTTAGTTTTGTTCTATGAGAGTTTTAAAAAAAACTGTTACAAAGGTATCCACGCTGACATGATCAAACACAGCTTATGGCATTGTTTAACTCAGGTATTCAAATAAAGAGATATTGATCTATCATCGTTCTTATCGATAGGAAACTCACATGTTATTTATTGTTCAATTATAAATCTGTTAGTGGACACATTAGTGACACTCGTAGACTGGTCAAACAGAGATATCGAAATTATGGGAGTAGTTTGTGTTGTTGGTCGTCAATATTGAGTAATATATACCATACCTGATCAAAAGTAGGTCAGCTGTTACGTGTCTATGCGTGTGTGTCCATGTGTGTGTCTATAAGTGTCTGTGTGGGCATATCTATGTCTATGTGTACGGCTTTTGTTTCTGTGCGCATGTGTGTCTGCGATTGTCTGCTCCTTTGTGTCTGTTTGTAGTAAGACATGTGCCTTTGTATAATCACCGTGTGTATGTATGATTTGGACTTTATTTTATAGTCTGTGTGTATCTATTTGTATATATATATATATATATATATATATATATATATGCAAGTCTGTGAGAGTGTATATGTCTTTATATTTGTGACTTGTGAATTGGAAGCTCGTGCGTAACGGGGCGATAACTCAATATACTGTGTTCGGCAAGTAGGCTATTGAGTAAACTTTAATTACAAGCATATAAGAGTTAAACTGGTTGTAGGATTACCAATCCACTATCCATACACATCTCCACAAAGACACTCACACGCACACACACACTCACACACACACATACACACACACACACACACACTCGAACTTTTACTGCTTCAAAGACCAAAGCAGCTCATTTATGACGACCGAGGTCACAGTACATGACCCTGATGATCTGTGTGTACCGAAGTATGGTTAGCTGGCTGACATTGTCTGTAGCATCCAACACAACTAGGCTTGACCTTTACACATCACTGGTCATTGGTGATAGTGGACTACTGCTATGAGTTTACCAAAGAGATTTGACACACTGCTTTGAATCTGAAGAGTCGTTCGAAATGGTGCACATAGACTGTCGACGTTCAAACAGACGGAGTTTTCTCCACATGTCGGCCTATCATTAAGTTAAGTTTACTTTGAGTTCAAACAAATTCATTACCGCGTAGAGCCCGTGTACGTGCTGCACCCACTCACCTCACTAGGACTGCCACTTGGGCCCCTGTCTATCTAGTGGTGCCCCGCCTAATCTAACGAACCCACCTAATTATATAACAGATTAGTTTTATACATCGGGGCCCTTGAGGCAGGGGTCATGATTTTGGTTATTGTTTCCCTTTCTTTGCGCGACTCTGTCCTAACGGAAGACAGTGATAGTTCAAACACATAATTTTAATAGTGAAGACAGTGATAATTCAAACACATAATTTTAATAGTGAAGACAGAGATATATTGACCTTTGCCCTCTGTGAATGTTCAACCGAGTAATACAAAGTGAGCATCAAGTCGAATGAGACTGTCAGGTTTCAGAAATAACAAATATATATATTATAAGATCATAATGGATGTAGGTTCAAATGTATATATGGATATATGGACTAATAAAAGGTTATATGGATGGCTGTAAATATAGATTATAGACTGATTGATGAATTGGTGAGTTATGAAATGAATCGATGATTGATGAGTGAGAACATGAGCGGAGTAAAGGATGAATAATTTAATTGGATAGGTGTGTGGATGAAAATATGACTTATTGACTGGATAAATTTGATGGATTTTTTGTTTGATGAATGAGAGAATGATTAAGGGTACAAAATTCTATAGATTGGTTGATGTACTGACATAGGAATACATAAATGAATCAATCAACAGAAATATGTAAAGAAAGATGCTTAGATTAATAAATGTATGACTAGTTACGGTTTAAAACTGTTATGAATGATCTGGTTAGAATAATTGCTCGACGAGTGGATTGGTGAAATATTGATAAATGAAAGCATACATGATTGGATGAATAAGACAAGATGGATAGAAGATGCACATGCACATAGGTGGACTAAGGACCGCTTCACGCCTCATTGAGCCCAAACTTTAAACCCTTTATATGTGTCTCTTTTTCGTGGAGCCACATATTATGTTCTGCGTCCTGGGCTCCGCCATTGCAAATACATGGACGAATAAATTATTTACTTTTTTTTTTTTAATTGAGTCCACTTGCTTTGTAACAGTCAACCGCTTAACTATCAATGTGAACACTGCATCACATAAACAATAACAAACTCACAAATAGTCATGAACGTCACCAAGTGTGTGTCATTCTAGTCTGTGTGTGTGTGTGTGTGTGTGTGTGTGCGTCGCAGGGACAAATAGTTCATTATACTGACCGCTGGATACACAGCTGGTTTGACAAGACAGTTTGTCGTCATCAAGTGAAGTTGATTATCTATTGGTATAAAGGTAACTTGTTGTTCTATTACTAAGTAATTTAACACGTTCATGAATTTCATTGCACTTTACAATATATATTTTACAGTTAAAATAAAATGTTAACGTGTTGTGTTTAATTGAACGTGTATGCTGTACAAGAACCAGATCTGTTCATGAACTTGTTCCATACATTGTATTAAGTGTATTAAAATGTATGTATGCATATTAGAAATTTGTTTAAAGATTATAGTCGTTTAGAAATTCAGATAACGAACTTTCATTTAACATCTTTTAAATTTAATTTTCAAAATATGAATGTATCTTAATCGTTTAGGAGCCATAAAAAAATATTTGTACATTATCTTCGTTTTAATGGCTTCAATTCAAAATGTACACCATAGTACAATATTGAATTAAAAATAAATTACCCATTGTATTATTTTAAACATGCAGTCATGGTTGCATATACATTTTTTTACTGTCCCGGCTTCTTCCTGATGGTTAGTCAACCGGCACGTGATTCAGTTATTGCACTATTTGAATGACCTGGTAAAATTAGTCTGTTTTTTTTTTTGTATTTCTTGCTTTCTTTTTAAAAACATTTCTGCGTGCCTATTTTATTACCTTGCCGTGACTCGACAGCTAGAAAACATTTGAAATAACATTTTTGATATATATGTATAGCGATTTATTGCACCGATTGTTTGAATGTTTTCGTAGTTCATTCAGTAAACTTTGAGTAAAACGGATTCTAACTACCCAACAATACCGGGTTAACAGTAGTGAAATTTAAACGTTGACATTTATGCTAACTACGTGGTCTGTTTATTGACAACGTGCAAGTCATAGTAGGTTTATTTGGTTGGCAACTTAGTACACTTGTAGACTATAGATGACCAAAACTAGGTCACTCTGTGGGGACCGGGCACAATTTATAGTCCTTATTGTTAAAAAACCTGACCAATACTTAGTTACAAACATTAGAAATAGTGAATTGAAAAATGAACATGGCTCCAAATGATTGTATCAAAATGTATGAACAAAAAGTGATTGGGGAAAAGTGTTAATGCTAAATCAATCTTCAATGGTACTCTGCTGTTCGCTTCTCGATTCACTAAACATTTTTTTTTATTTCGATATACCTGTAATAAGTTTCAATAATTGAGAAACATGAGTTCATCATAAATTTCATTTGCTTTTTTTGCTTTTTTTGCTTTCATTTTTGTTTTTCAATTTCGTCAAAAAGTACACCCCTTTCACATGTGGCAACTTCTGTAACAAATTCTATTTCCTCCCAAACTCTGAAAATACAAGCTATTAAAGATATAATGCTCATTATTTCGTCCACAGTTACGCACTATGTTTTAGTGTTAATTAACCAATTGTTTTCTGCAGCTTGAAATAGTTCCACTCAACATGGAGGAAGATAGAGATGCTGCCTGGAGGCTTCAGCTGGAGGAAATCTTCAGTTCCGAGCAGATGGAACTCTTCAACTTGACATACCCACTTCCGCCGGAGAGGGCCAATGGAATCGTGCAGTTTCTTCAGGCCATCTTTGACACGGACCGAGAGAGTGACTCTGACTCAGTTCTTAGGCAGGACCAGAAAGAGGATGAGAGCTCCGAGGAAATGGTCAAAAACAGTGCTGTGCAAGTCGCAAGCGAAACGAAAGAAGCTTCAACATCGGTAAGTTTTTTTTTTAAATATGTCTAATATTGATTGGCACTATTTGTTGGTTCATTTTGGTTGTCATCTGATATTAATAGCATGGTAACATTGTACATGCTCTAGGTTTTCGGGCTCGATTCCCAGAGTTTCCATTTCACCACGTATGTCTGCCTATGGTGTATCCATGGACTTAGTTACACTGGGTTTGTGTTGGGGATGAGAGGATGCTTAACATTTACATTGTTATAAAGCAGTGCTACCAAGCCCCCGTGCCGCGGTCATTCTCATCCAAGAGTTAAGCTACCGGTATTCAGGGTAATAGTATAGAATAGGTAGATATATCACATCATACTGGTAAATTTTAAAATTTATTATTGTTAGGATCTGTTTTTCAAACTTTAACTATTCTTTAATTCTTAAGGAAAAAGTAGATAGTCTGTTAGTCAATATCTAAAGAAACTCTTCGAATGTCTGTTTTTTTCTTCATTTTTATTTTGTGGTTACTGCTGATTGATTTTCCAATGCATGTCCAGGTTTACTTTGTTCTATCAGATTACACACATTACACTGCTAAAACTTAAGATTTTTTTAGCTGAAAAATTCATTATATTTAATAACTATTTCAGACAAGAAACTCAACGTCTTTAGATGCCAATGAAACAGGCCTACCCACAGGTGGAGAAACTGGTCTAACCAGGGGCGGAGAAACTGGCGGAGCGATGGGGGGAGCAGCAGCTCTGCCCACCAGTGGGGCCACAGCACTGCCCACCAGCGGGGCCACAGCACTGCCCACCAGCGGGGCCACAGCACTGCCTACCAGCGGGGCCACAGCTCTGCCCACCAGCGGGGCCACAGCTCTGCCCACCAGCGGGGCCACAGCTCTGCCCACCAGCGGGGCCACAGCTCTGCCCACCAGCGGGGCCACAGCTCTGCCCACCAGCGGGGCAACAGGTCTAGTGATGGGCACAGAAAAGGGTGGAGCAGGTGGCCAAACGGGTGGACCCCAGAATGAAGCAGCTTTTGGATCGCGGAACGCAGCACCTGGCGGGCCTTTGATTGGAGCAGCCTGTGAACCTTCTAGTGGAGCACCAGGTGGGCCTGTGAGTGGAGCAGCCTGTGAATCTTCTAGTGGAGCACCAGGTGGAACTGTGAGTGGAGCAGCCTATGGAAAATCTAGTGGAGCACCAGGTGGGCCTGTGAGTGGAGCCCCAGGAGGACCTATGAGCGCAGCAGCAGATGGCCCCACGACAAGAGTAGTTGGTGGGCCTACGGCTGCAGCAGCAGGTGGGCCAACGGTTGGAGCGGCTGGCGGGCCTGCTGTAGGAGCGGCGGGTGGGTCAGTGGTTGGAGTAACTTGCGGATCTGCGAATAGAGGTACTGGTGAAATACAAACAATTAGAGCTACAGGTGGAGCAGTAGTTGCCACAACTGGTGGTGCAAGAGGTGGAGAATCTGTTTCTACCAGTTCCAGTGATGCATGTCTAGTTGCTGGAGCGGTAATTAACTTATTTTGTTTACTGTGTATGACTTAGCATATAAATAGTGCACAAATAATGTGTACATGTAATGTTTCCTTGAGCACAGTAGTAATTATACGTAGCAAAACGTATTTTCCATTTTTTGTATCATTTCGTTAAGGAAATCACTTGACCAATCGGCATCCTACGTCAGGGACCAACAAAATAGTCAAACAAATTCCGTCAAACTGACTCTGGTAAACTGACTCTGGTAAACTGACTCTGGTAGACTGGCTCTGGTAGACTGGCTCTGGCAGACGGGCTCTGGCAAACAGACTGGCTCTGGCAAACGGACGGTCTCTGGCAAACAGACTGGCTCTGGCAAACAGACTGTCTCTGGCAAACAGACTGTCTCTGGCAAACAGACTGTCTCTGGCAAACAGACTGTCTCTGGCAAACAGACTGTCTCTGGCAAACAGACTGTCTCTGGCAAACAGACTGTCTCTGGCAAACAGACTGTCTCTGGCAAACAGACTGTCTCTGGCAAACAGACTGTCTCTGGCAAACAGACTGTCTCTGGCAAACAGACTGTCTCTGGCAAACAGACTGTCTCTGGCAAACAGACTGTCTCTGGCAAACAGACTGTCTCTGGCAAACAGACTGTCTCTGGCAAACAGACTCTCTGGCCGGAGGGGGGGGGAAATAGGTGGGAAGGTTCCAATAGGCGGGAGGGTTCCAATTTCATACCACTGCACAATATTTGACTAAACACACTTCAGGTTGAATTACTTAGTGTGTTGATGCTGGAACTATAAGTTCCACACCGAAAGAGCCCAGATTTGATTTGCACTTCATAAAACTTTCAAGAATCCTTTCATTAGAATGACCTCTACATATTTCGTGGTGGGGCCTTCAAAATGTTCGCACCGCAGCTGCTTTGTGTATCTAGTGTACTACAATTCCAACAAACTTTTTTTTAGAAAGTTTTTTTACTGAGATACATTTCTTGTTTTATTTTGTTATGAACGATTCATATATGTCAAGAATATCAATCAGTTACACTTCAATTCTACTAAATCATCGGTAGCTCAAACTCTTAATTGTTCGAATGGATCCGTTGTTAAAATGTATATGGGGCATAGAGTTCATAATTTTAGTTTTATGTCAAAATTATCAAAGAATTTGGGCCTAGCTGTTTTACAATTAAATCGATATAATCCGAACCTCTTGAACCGAATTTATAAAATCAACGATTTTCAATAATTCTAATAGTTTAATTAATTACTTCTATCATTATTATCTTTTCTTTATCAACTGCTCACGTTATCCATTTTAGAGTCCAAAGTCGCCAACCAGTTCAGAAAATGTCCGGAGGAGCCCCGCGGCTAAGGAAGGGAACCAATCAACATCGTCAGAAAGCAAGTCAGCTAGTCCATCATCTGCTGGTCCAGGATCCGCAAAGAAAAAGTCTCCAGGTGTCCGCCGTCCACCTCCAAGAGAGCCATCTATGGTAGAATTACTTATGGTAATTTTCGAAATTTATTTCTCAATTATACTCTATAGAGTTTAAATCTATAAAGGCTGCCTGTTTCCGGTATGAATAATTTTAAAATGACCAAATGTTTGTAGAAGGACGGAAAATTGCTTTTATTACATAAGTCTTTAAGTCGATAATTAGATTTTTTTAATAAAATATAATACTTCATACAATTGTTTTGACATAAAAAATTAGAGTCTGGCGACCTATTACTGACCAAGGGTCAGTATGATTTAGTTGACCATATCTTGACAGATCAGTTACTCTCATATGCAAAATAGGTGGCAGTCTTGATTCTCACTGAGACCTGGCGTAATTTTATCACCAGCTGAAAATCACTGTATTTTACTGATATCTTAATCAAAATGACATCATACTTATGATTTTCATATATTTATACCTTCCACAAAAATGCAATTTCCGACAAACTCAATAAAAACTTAAGCATAATGTGTATATAACGGCTGTGTCGTTACAACACATCTGTTTTGGCAAAGGGAATTAATTTTAATCTCAACAATAGGGGGCAGTGTTATTGGGAGATGCTTTCACACATCGGCGGTCTAAGCCTTGTGCTACAAATGGCTCTAACACGAAATGTTTTTATAAAATGATTCATATCATAAAGATGCCTGACCATACTGCCCCATTCCCAAAGGTTTCAAAACTTCCCTGCAAAACGTAATTCAAACCCTTGACTACCACCATACAATGCGGCCGGACTAGGTACCACACAGTCTTGTAATTACGTTCCTTTATATCAGTGTAACTGATATACAATTAAATTAATTAAATTAACAGCTACTTTGCAGTTTTCTTATAAATCTCATTTTCTCACTGGTGTAGATGCTAGGTGGCCCAACCCTGTCAGTCGCAGAGGCCAATAGTATAGTACAAGATGTAGAGAGAGAGGAGCAGGGTTGGAGGCACGTCATGGCAGCCGATCTACACTCGCAGGGATTGAGTGTACCGTCTCACCTGCGCCCCATGGGTGGAAACTGTCATCGTGGACATGAAAGGGTAATAGTTCATATAACCAGCTAAATGTTTTATTTCATGGAGGTTCTAAGTATCACTCGTCATATTGTTTTCAATAATCATCAACACCATTGTTGTCTCACACGATGGGGGTTACTTTCTAAACAATGAGTATAAACGGAACATTTTTATACTAAACAAAAGCCTTTCTCTTTTATTTACGATAGTCTAAAATGTTATTATTTTTTTCACATTATTATCCTAAGACGCCACGTGAACCTGCAAGTGGAGCAGATCAAGCAGGTGCTCCAGTGAGCCAAGAGACTAAGCCTGCTGAGACTGTGAACGTAGATCCTGACACTGGAATCACCTGTACTACCAGCACTCAAGGTGCTGCTGCCACGGTTGATGAGAAAAAGTCAGTACCAGAGAAATCCCCCCAGGTTAGAACCATTTAGTAGCCATAATAAACAATGTTGCAAAATATGGATTTATGGCTGTACTAATCATTAGGGTAAGCCTTAGGCCCTTACGAGAAATCGGCTTTCTTAATTAAACCATAAAGGTCTCTGTAATTTTTACCGCTAATGTAAAATGTGAGGGAGTGTAGTTATAAAAGTGATTGGTCAACATGAAGTGTCAATTCACATTACTGCGAAATTAAGGCAACACAGTTAATATATATTTAACACATTATGCACCAAAAGAATGTCAAAAGTACATAAATTAGGCTACAAATCAGCTTGCTTATAGATCAATGTATTATTGTCAATTTTACGCATCTCAATCATTATTTTTAAAATCAAATTTTCAGTTACTCGAAGATCATCTTTTGTTTTTTATTCATTATTATCCGTTGTATTTATAAAAGAATTTAAACATTTATCTTTCTCCATTGTTCATTTTCTGTTAATTATCAGTATCTCTCTTTGTTTTTTTTCTCATAATTTTAGATCTTAAAGCAGCCGGCCAGTTCAGAGAAGGTCGAAAGTCCAAAGCAGACGGCCAGTTCAGAAAAGGTCGAAAGTCCAAAGCAGCCAGCCAGTTCAGAAAAGGTCGAAAGTCCGAAGCAGCCAGCCAGTTCAGAAAAGGTCGAAAGTCCGAAGCAGCCAGCCAGTTCAGAAAAGGCCGATAGTCAAACTACTAAGGAAGGGAACCAATCGACATCGTCAGAAAGCAAGTCAGCTAGTCCAGCATCTGCTGGTCCAGGATCTGCAAAGAAAAAGTCTCCAGGTGTCCGTCGTCCACCTCCAAGAGAGCCATCTATGGTAGAATTACTTATGGTAATCATTGTTATTTTCTACTGTTGTGACATACGTTTAAGCTTTAGGAATTGTCTGTTCCAATTATGAATAATTAAATATTGTGACAAAATCAAGTATTTGTAAGTAAAAACATTATAGGACAATAAAGTTTAAAAAGTAAAAAAAAAACTCTAGAATTTGGTAAATTAAATAATATTTTGATGTTGTTAGATAAATTCATCAAATGGATTTAATTCAGCTTTAAAAACATTCGTATTATGTAAACCAATTATTCTACATAGGATCAATTTAACAGTTCAAGTGCCTACAAGTCGTTTAAAAAATTCACGTCTTTAACAGACATTATGTGAGAAATCCATCATAAGCTTCAAATCAATTTTTTTAAATAAATGTAACTTTTGTGTGTATATAATGACTATTATGCATTCAAACAACCTGCAAATAATTCATTTGATGCCCCCCTCCCTTAATCTACCATTTCCGTTTGAGTACTAATAATATAAACTGTCTCAACGATGATTGGATTGTACAGCCTTATTTTACAAGCTATATAACATAGAAAAAAAAGCTACTATTTCAATGATTGGGTTCACCAATCCTATCAGCCATCTCATAAATTTGTAGCTCCAACTGTGTGCACTATATCTCTGCTAAAATAAGACAAGGTATTAAGTTGTGTACAAACACTAAACATCCAACTCTGTACTTTTTATTATTATTACTAGATGATGATTTATTTCACTAAATTAAAATGTTGACATCCCACCACCCCCTAAAGTCACTGACACCGTGTATCAGTTCACTATTAGTCTCCTATTGTCTGTTGTTAAACTTTCTGGAAGCTCCTATTGACAAGTCACACACCCAATTGTCGATAAAAGAAAATGTCCACAGGCCTGCCGTTTTACAATATGTCCCCCTTCCCCTTTAAAAATTATCAAAACTGGAGCCACCTGCCCCCATTTTAAAATGACGGGCCCTCTATGGATCATGGCCCCACCGGTCCTCTCGCTTTCGGTGATCATATTAAATAACTTTGTCACACGTGTAAGAGTCTCCCAGGGTATTTAACATTTAATGATAAAACATCAAATCATCTTTTAGAAAACTTATTGGATTGAAGTTTGCTTTCTTTTCTTTCTGATCAATTTTTTTTGTTTTTTTACTTGTGTAGAGGTTAGGTGGCCCAACCCTGTCTGCCGCAGAGGCCAATAGTATTGTCCAGGATGTGGAGAGAGAGGAGCAGGGCTGGAGGCAAGTCATGGCTGCTGACCTACACTCGCAGGGAATGAGTGTACCGTGTCACCTGCACCCATGGGTGGAACATGTCATCGGAGACATGAAAGAGGCGTAGTTCAGGTAACAAGTTTAATACTAAACTACTCGGAGTATGATACTATTATTCAACGATCTTGTTTATTTAGATTATGTTTGAAATAAATTCATGGCAAAGTTCTATATATTAGTCCAATAACACATTTCTAAAGGTTTATCATAAGTTTCCAGTAATTTCATATTAATACCCAAGAATTTAAACACAACAGTCTACAGTCAGGATCCTCAAGAATAATAGGGGCACAATTACTATTGGTACAATTACTATTGGTACAATTACTATTGGCACAATTACTATTGACGCAATTACTATTGGCGCAATTACTATTGGCGCAATTGCTACTGGCGCAATCACTACTGGCGCAATTACTATTGGCGCAATTACTATTGGCGCAATTACTATTGGCGCAATTACTATTGGCGCAATTACTATTGGCGCAATTACTATTGGCGCAATTACTATTGGCGCAATTACTATTGGCGCAATTACTATTGGCGCAATTACTATTGGCGCAATTACTATTGGCGCAATTACTATTGGTGCCCAAAGCTAAATAACCATACATTATAATTAATTTTGGTGCTTGTTATAAAAACTTATATCTATAAGGGACTTTGGTAGTGAGCCGGGTATTGATGCTCTCTCCCGACCTGCAGTGTTGAAGGGTATTGGTTCGACTCCCTGTCTGACGACCAATGCCTACCGTGGTGCCTCCATGGGTGTTGGATTTACGGATTTGATGGGGATGAATGGCGGGCCCTGCCGAAACTGCCCCTATTAGTGATTTATATAATCTATTAGATAGGCGTCCCATCCTCTTACAGACCACTATAACCTACCTAGATTGTGTCCCCTTAAGGCCATGATGCGATAATGAGGCGATGAAGATTGTAAATCATTCGACATAAGACTTAATCTTTTATCTCATCGTTTAATTGATCTGATTATTTTTTTTTAATTTAATTTACCATCTAAAGACGCCACGTGACCCTGCAAGTGGAGCCGATCAAGCAGGTGCTCCAGTGAGCCAAGAGACTAAGCCAGCTGAGACTGTGAACGTAGATCCTGACACTGGAATCACCTGTACTACCAGCACTCAAGGTGCTGCTGCCACGGTTGATGAGAAAAAGTCATTACCGGAGGGATCATCAAAGGTTAGCCCCATTCAACAACTTTACAGAACACTTATATTACCTGCTCCTTGAATAGTAACCGTTCATTAAACAAAATACTTAGTGAATATGGTATTGCATAAAATTATACTGTTCATTATTCAAATTAGTTTTTCATTTGTTACCTAAGATTTGTGTAACTAAAAGTTGCCTCTAAGTATAATATACAAAATGTCCATTATTTAAACACAAATCTTTAGGTGTTAGATAGTGTTTAATTTTTTTTTATGTAGTGTTCAATGAATTGTTTTTAGGAAGTAATTCCTGTGAAATAGTTTTCGAAACAAATAATAATTGTTTAAAGCAATAATTGAATGATTCAACTTTTTAATTTTTAAAGTAAAGTGTGAATATTCTGCAAGCGTAAATACTGGAGATTTATGTTATCTTTTTCCTCATGTCAAACATTTTATTAATTATTAAATGCTTAACTGTTCTAATAGATAATCTGACTATTTTTTATTATCATTTTCTTAAAATAAATATAACTTATCCATCATATATACTATTATACATTGTATTATCATGAAGCAATACTTTTTTATCTTAATTATTCTAATTGATCGTTTCAGAGTCCTAAACCACCAAGCAATTCAGAAAAGACCAGCCCAAAGCCACCAGCCAGTTCAGAAAAGGTCAGCCCAAAGCCACCGGCCAGTTCAGAAAAGTCC
This sequence comes from Bulinus truncatus, assembly GCA_021962125.1. Taxonomy (NCBI): domain Eukaryota; kingdom Metazoa; phylum Mollusca; class Gastropoda; family Planorbidae; genus Bulinus; species Bulinus truncatus. The sequence continues at coordinate 3,626,345 of JAGDYQ010000093.1, read as the reverse complement.
AGCCCAAAGCCACCGGCCAGTTCAGAAAAGGTCAGCCCAAAGCCACCGGCCAGTTCAGATAAGGTCAGCCCAAAGCCACCGGCCAGTTCAGAAACGGCCAGCCCAAAGCAACCGGGCAGTTCAGAAAAGGCTCAGAGTCAAACATCTTCGGTCGGTAAACAAACCACAACTGGTAAAAGCAAGTCAGCAAGCCCAGGGTCTGCAAAGACGTCGTCTCCTAGTCCCCGCCGACCTCCTCAGAGAGAACAGTCCATCGCAGAGATGCTGATGGTAAAAAGTTATATATTTTTGTATCTGTTCAAGTCAGGATACTTTCAAACTATTCAGTTGGCTATCCCCTTTGAGCATTCAAAAATTTGGGCAGAGACATGAGATTTGATATGTTTAAATCTATACATAGCAGTGTTCCACCCTCTTGGCACTTTACTTTGCTGACATCAAGGGATCGGTTCAGCCTCAAATAAATACTTTTAGTCTTGGGATGTAGTGTCGTTGTTTCAGTCAGCATGCAAGTAAAAAAAAAGTAAAGTTCCCTTAACCCTAGCGGGCCATCGGGGCAGATGAAATGTAGAATTCAACTGTTTCTATAACCTCGGCATATGAAGGGATTGTGTGGTTAGCACCCAGCCGCCTTTACTTCCCCAACTTAAAGTTAGGTACCCATTTAAAGCTGGGTGGACTTGTGGGACGACTTTGCACCAAATTACACGGGCCTCACCGAGGATCGAACCCATGACTCTCAGGTTGGCAGTCGAGTATCTACACCACTCGGCCACCCGTCCCACCAGCATGCAAGGGATGACGCTAATACTTGATAAAATCCAATTATAGCATTTTTTATTTTCTGCCGTGTAAATTTTATGAGCTATTTGACATCAATTATCTTAGAACAGTAAATCTCCTTGACCTCTGGGGATATTCCCTGGACAATACTGACAGCATGACAACTGGACATAAAATATCTAAAGAGGTCTTTTTGACCATTAAGCCGAAATTACCTACGAACAATACATCCATTTTTTTAACGATGGGCATGAAATATAGGTCACATTTCTTCTCAATCATTGTCAATACAAAATGAAGCTAGAGAAGACAATGCTTAGCCTGGTTTGGAACCATTATATACAATTTATTGAGATGCAGCTCAGTCACTCTATAGACAGCCGTAATGACTAATTTGGTAAAATTGTTTTGAGACGAGCTCTATACAACCGATTTCTGTTTGTGGTGGTTTAGGCATCAGCTCCTGATGCATGTTGGTCATATGCTTGCTGCATGTTGTAGGTCATATGCTTGCTGCATGTTGTAGGTCATATGCTTGCTGCATGTTGTAGGTCATATGCTTGCTGCATGTTGCAGGTCATATAATTGCTGCATGTTGCAGGTGATATGCTTGCTGTATGTTGTAGGTGATATGTTCGCTGCATGGTGCAGGTGATATGCTCGCTGCATGGTGCAGGTGATATGCTTGCTGCATGGTGCAGGTGATATGCTTGCTGCATGGTGCAGGTGATATGCTTGCTGCATGGTGCAGGTGATATGCTTGCTGCATGGTGCAGGTGATATGCTTGCTGCATGGTGCAGGTGATATGCTTGCTGCATGGTGCAGGTGATATGCTTGCTGCATGGTGCAGGTGATATGCTTGCTGCATGGTGCAGGTGATATGCTTGCTGCATGGTGCAGGTGATATGCTGTCTGCACGCTATGAGCCACAAGTCATCTTTTATCTTGTATGGTGTCTCCATAAGTCTTTTCAGCTATGGCAAAGTGTCAGACAATGGCATTTTTTAAAAATAAGTCAAGTTTTGTAAATCAAGCTACAAACCATTACGAGGAATTTAAAATTTAGTACCATGATTAAGGGACTAATTACTTAACCACCTCTTTCTTCCCATTTTAGTTTTTCTGTTACACAATAGTTTTTGTAAAAAAACATTTATATATTTCTCTTATCATTTCTTTTGTTCTATGTTTGTATAGGAATGTGCTATTCCAAGAATGTCCGCCGAAGAGGCTAGAAATGCAGAACGAAAAATGGCCATGACGGAAGAGAGAATGAGAAGGGGCCTAATGGCAGGTGAACTCCACTCTCAGGCATTGACGGCACTCTGGCACCTGAACCCAACAGGAGAGACCATTCACTTTGGTAATGAGATGGTCGTATTTGAGGTAATCCAATAGATCTTTGAAATACACATTACTTTCACGTGTAATATTAATGTATAGCTTACACATTACCAACCTATTATCTCTGAAAACCCCTTGCCATCCCACAGTTTTGCACGTTTTAGTCATTTCATAAACCATGTCATACACTTAAGTTAAAATAGTATGCACATGTTAACCTTTTAATAAAATACTTTTCTATAAATTACGCTTGTTTGAATGAACCACTTATTGTGTTGAAATCCTATTCTGTAGAGACCACAGAACCCTGCAGGTCAAACAGATCGACCTGTTAAACAAGAGACCAAGACTGCTGAAACTGCCAGTGTTAAGCCAGACAGTGGCACCACCTCTACTACCATGGCTCAGGATCAGGATCAACCCCCTAGTGTTATTGATGATGACAATACGTCATCAGAGAAGTCTCCAGAGGTTAGCACCATTAAGCTATCTTAAAGAGCTCTTTGTTATTTAAAACTATTAACTGACTTAACCATTAACGAAACCCAACTTAGATCGGACATCTGGTATAAGCCTGTAAAACTAAAGACAAGTAGACCGCAAATCCAAAATGTCCATGCCGATTGCAAACATATGAGCTCAAATTTTATAAAACACGGTGGTCTAGAAGAAATCAATATATTATAGTGTTTATGTAGTTATCTGTTAATTCTCTTTCTAGGATTGTGAACTTGTATTATAGACTTAAGATTAGCAACTTTGTTTTAAGTTGTGTATTAGTACTTAAGAAAAACTAAGAATTAGAACATTATGGATAGAGTATTCAAATTATTTTAGTCTTTAAAGTGAACTTCCAAATAATTTAGTTTCTATTAGTAACATAATCTTGTCAACAATTGAATTTTTCATTATTTTTTTTTTTTTTACTTTCTGATTGCATAAAAACGTAAATCAAAAGAAATTAGATATATCACTTTCATGACACTTCCCTGTAATATAATATCTTCCACTAATTTCAAAACACAAAATGTATGTTTTATCAGACGCTGTTCAAACATGACAAAACTCAAATGACATTACACATAACTACAAATGACATACAGAATTACAAATGACATACAGACTGCATGACGTAGATTGCATAACGTAGATTGCATGAATGTGATTATGTGACTTACAATGACAATATGACTGATTGAGTGTATGTGGCAATGACGGATTGTTTATGCATATTTCAGAGACCCAGCAGGCCTGTGTTCCATGATGATCAAACTGGAAGTGACGACATTAGATCGACCAACGAGCAAGAAGCCAGTGATAAAGCTAAACAAGATACAAAAGCTAAAGCTAAGAAAGCTGATAAGGATAAGAAAGCTCTTACTCGCAAACCGGAAGTAAGTATTTGCTGAGAATACTGGATAGGAAGAGAACATCGTTGTTGTTAATTCTATAGAATTTATTTCAAAAGCTGATAGTTTCACGTGTTTCTCCTAAATTAAATTGGCAGATTACCATGAAATTTGAATAATTTTTCTCAAATGTACTATATTTACATTTGGCGCTAATAATGGGACAATTTTATCTTCATTGACGAATAGGGGTTTAATCATATTTTCCTTTCACCCTTGATTTTGAGTTTAACCGCCAGCCCAAAATGTAGCTCTCTATAAATTTCTAAGCATAATTAGATGTGAGACAGTTTCCATTGTTACGAAATCAACGTATGTTGGTTTGGGGGCATTTGTCATAATGAAATGACGTTTTTTTCACATAACTCGTTCATATTGAGGCCTCCAATGAGTTCATTTTCGTTTTCTTTTCGCTATATGAAAAAAATGTCGCCAATTAATTAAAATGTATAGCACGTCAGGTTTCACAAGTCTAATTACACGTGACGTTGTTTGTATTCAGACTTCAGCAGCCCCGTCCACCTCAGAGACCACTAGGGATGCAGGTAGTCAAGAGCAACCTCCTGAACTCGCCGCCCGACTGCTGATGTGGGAGCTTGACCAGAGGAACCAGGCCAGCCGCATTCGAGCTATGGAAATAATCCGAGAGTTCAACGATGCATTTAATCCATTATTTACAACAACTGCGGTAAGTTTTTTTTTTAATCTATGCTAGTTACCTCACTTGGCTTGACTTTTTAGACACACAAAAAGAGCAATTGTTCCAATAAGGACCATAAAGACATTTAAACACAAATTTTCAATGTTTCAACAAAGTTTTCTAATAATTGAAATTGAGACAGTGATTTTTTTATAACATTCTAATAGGACAGAAAAACATTTTACCATCACAGATATCAGCAGATATAATAATTGGCATTTATTTTGAACATAGAATTTCTATGGCGATAGATGAATTAATTTTTTGTGAATGAAAAACGTTTTTCTGAATGTCTTTGTCTTATCATTACTCCCCCCCCCCCCCACTTTCTCCCATTTTTTTTGCTTCGGAAGAATTTTTCAATTATAATTTGTTGATTAAAAATGAACTTAGTTTATAAGATCTAAAGCAAGAAATTTTTGTTTAAATCATTTTAAAAAATTCCCCTATTAATGCAAAACATAAAGCCATTTATATTTGAAACATACTTCAATGTAAAAAAAAAATAATATACTCTGTTCGGCTTTATTAAGTAAGTACTATTGCCCTTTTTGTATGAAATCAGGGGAGGGTAATTGTGTTGACATGATCCAAGGGAGGGTAATTGTGTTGACATGATCCAAGGGAGGGTAACTGTGTTGACATGATCCAAGGGAGGGTAATTGTGTTGACATGATCCAAGGGAGGGTAAATTGTGTTGACATGATCCAAGGGAGGGTAAATTGTGTTGACATGATCCAAGGGAGGGTAAATTGTGTTGACATGATCCAAGGGAGGGTAAATTGTGTTGACGTGATCCAAGGTAGGGTAAATTGTGTTGACGTGATCCAACGGAGGGTAGATTGTGTTGACGTGATCCAACGGAGGGTAAATTGTGTTGACATGATCCTATCACGCCGGAAATTTTTAATGCCCTTGTATATCATCTATATTTTGTAAGCGACGAGTCCCTTGTTGTGTATCTGATGCAGATTATACATATCAATCTCGTGTTTCTTTCAACAGGTTAGCGAGAGAACAGACGAGAGCATGAGCAGCGAGGGAGAGACCTTTGGTCAGCGGGGAAGAGATGAACGCCCTGGACCGTCTCGAGTGTTGGGGGCTACTGCAGAACCGCCCCCAGACACCCCCCGTCAAGATATTTTTGCTATCGAGTCTCTTCTTGAACTTTTCCGGGTGAGTTACACATTAAAATAATTAAACACAAAATATACTTTCCAAACCTAACAGGTTAATAATGTTTAGTGGTTTGGCAAAACAATCTCAGTAAAAGGAAATAGGTTGTTTTCATTTTTTGCAAGATGTACTTATAACTTATCATACTTCATTAACGTGTACAATTACATACTTCATTTAGTGGGTACAATAACATCATACTTCATTTAGTGGGTACAATAACATCACACTTCATTTAGTGGGTACAATAACATCACACTTCATTTAGTGGGTACAATAACATCACACTTCATTTAGTGGGTACAATAACATCATACTTCATTTAGTGGGTACAATAACATCATACTTCATTTAGTGGGTACAATAACATCATACTTCATTTAGTGGGTACAATAACATCATACTTCATTTAGTGGGTACAATAACATCATACTTCATTTAGTGGGTACAATAACATCATACTTCATTTAGTGGGTACAATAACATGATACTTCATTTAGTGGGTACAATAACATGATACTTCATTTAGTGGGTACAATAACATGATACTTCATTTAGTGGGTACAATATCATACTTCATTTAGTGGGTACAATAACATCATACTTCATTTAGCGTGTACGATTACATTTAGCGTGTACGATTACATTTAGCGTGTACGATTACATTTAGCGTGTACAATTACATCATACTTCATTTAGTGTGTGCAACAATATATAACATAAAGAAAGCGCATTGCTATTTAAAAAACCCTCTGACAAAAAAAAATTCCGCCATTTTTATTTTACTTTTTAATAGTGCAGTACCTAAATATTGATTTACAGAGAAAAAATGAAATAAATATGGCGACCATCGGGGAGAAAAAAACAATTAAATTGCCGATGAGCATTCCGTATATTTTATATTTTAGGGTGCGTACAGTTTACTCACTCAATGAACACATACTTCATGTTTACAATTCATTGTTCATACTGCATTTGTTTCCCAGACCCCGTGGAGATCTGAAGTGATGCGCAAGTACACGGGAAGACAACTTGCTGAGCTAAGAATGAGGCTTATAGCCCGTAGATGCGCCTTGCTTGCTGCCCAATCAGCACGTGAAATGCGCAGCTCTGGACTGGATCTAGTAGCCAGAACATTCAGATTGATGGCGGTGAGTCAAGAATTTGTCTGTATATGATGAGTTTTCTTGAAAAAACTGCCTTTACTGAAAAGAGGGGATAAAAATTATAAATTTTTCATAAGAATGCGGAGATTTATAAACCGTTAAAAAACGTGCACAATTTATTTCTTATTGGTTTTTTTCCTTGTTGGTGACGATAATAGTTAATTTCCTCAACAAATTTGTTGTTTTATCGTATTTAAGATGTGTAGTAAACTGTGTAGTGATTATTTCTTCGAGTGTTTCTGCCCCTTATTAAATCTTTCATCTGGTTATCACACTAGGGGCCGTTGAATGTTGAAAACTGTGACGGTGATGGCAGGTGCAGGCACGCAGAGATACCTCATGAGGCTAACAGACATGCAGGAAGACCGTGTGATCCACATAGGCCGCACCGTGGAGCAGACGTCAGTGGGTCAGATGCTGGCCGTCGGGTTGGTATCTTGCCATAAGAAATCTTTACGTTATTGCCTACACTTAAGTCTACCTGTGTAATCTCTACCATACCCCTCTACCCCTACCATACCCCTGTGCCTCTACCATGCCCCTGTGCCTCTCCCGTGCCCCTGTGCCTCTCCCGTGCCCCTGTGCCTCTCCCGTGCCCCTGTGCCTCTCCCGTGCCCCTGTGCCTCTCCCGTGCCCCTGTGCCTCTCCCGTGCCCCTGTGCCTCTCCCGTGCCCCTGTGCCTCTCCCGTGCCCCTGTGCCTCTCCCGTGCCCCTGTGCCTCTCCCGTGCCCCTGTGCCTCTCCCGTGCCCCTGTGCCTCTCCCGTGCCCCTGTGCCTCTCCCGTGCCCCTGTGCCTCTCCCGTGCCCCTGTGCCTCTCCCGTGCCCCTGTGCCTCTCCCGTGCCCCTGTTACCCTCCCGTGCCCCTGTAACCCTCCCATACCCCTGTAACCCTCCCATACCCCTGTAACCCTCCCGTGCCCCTGTGCCTCTCCCGTGCCCCTGTGCCTCTCCCGTGCCCCTGTTACCCTCCCGTGCCCCTGGTCCTTTTACCCAAGTAAAGCAATGTATACATATATGGGCCAATATTCAGTGACGTAGTGAGCTTAACTCGCGCCTATCTAGTGACCCCCACTTGAAAACCATATATATGTAAAATATAACGTTTAGCGCCCCTTACGATTAGCACCCGGGCATGTTGCCCCCCTTGCACCCTCCCCCAACTTGCATGTATCTTGATAATTTGAATTTAATTGTTCTGTTAAAATTTGTCTATATAAGGGCCATCCATTTTTTATAAAGTAATTCAGCATTTCTTGTGTCGTAGTTCGCCAAGTTAATTAACTTAATCAATCAGTCACATATTTTAGAAGACTCGGGGCACAAATTGTTTTTAGTCTCTTAAATCTGGCCAATGTAGTCAGGTGTCCCGTTAAGTCATCATGGACTGCCACATTGCCCGATGGCAATACGCGACTCAACGAACGTGTTATTCTGTCATTTGTGGCTAGTCTCTAGTGATCAAAGCTCATGGCAACGTAAAAGACATTTGACGAACTTCAGCCTAATCCCTTCTAAATTTTGAATAACATTTGTTGAATCTTTAATTCAGCATTTATTAAATGTCGAATTCAGCATTTGTTAAAATTCCAATTCAGCGTTTGTTAAAATTCCAATTCAACGTTTGTTAAAATTCCAATTCAGCGTTTGTTAAAATTCCAATTCAGCGTTTGTTAAAATTCCAATTCAGCGTTTGTTAAAATTCCAATTCAGCGTTTGTTAAAATTCCAATTCAGCGTTTGTTAAAATTCCAATTCAGCGTTTGTTAAAATTCCAATTCAGCGTTTGTTAAAATTCCAATTCAGCGTTTGTTAAAATTCCAATTCAGCGTTTGTTAAAATTCCAATTCAGCGTTTGTTAAAATTCCAATTCAGCGTTTGTTAAAATTCCAATTCAGCGTTTGTTAAAATTCCAATTCAGCGTTTGTTAAAATTCCAATTCAGCGTTTGTTAAAATTCCAATTCAGCGTTTGTTAAAATTCCAATTCAGCGTTTGTTAAAATTCCAATTCAGCGTTTGTTAAAATTCCAATTCAGCGTTTGTTAAAATTCCAATTCAGCGTTTGTTAAAATTCCAATTCAGCGTTTGTTAAAATTCCAATTCAGCGTTTGTTAAAATTCCAATTCAGCGTTTGTTAAAATTCCAATTCAGCGTTTGTTAAAATTCCAATTCAGCGTTTGTTAAAATTCCAATTCAGCGTTTGTTAAAATTCCAATTCAGCGTTTGTTAAAATTCCAATTCAGCGTTTGTTAAAATTCCAATTCAGCGTTTGTTAAAATTCCAATTCAGCGTTTGTTAAAATTCCAATTCAGCGTTTGTTAAAATTCCAATTCAGCGTTTGTTAAATGTCTCATTCAGCGTTTGTTAAATGTCTCATTCAGCGTTTGTTAAATGTCTCATTCAGCGTTTGTTAAATGTCTCATTCAGCGTTTGTTAAATGTCTCATTCAGCGTTTGTTAAATGTCTCATTCAGCGTTTGTTAAATGTCTCATTCAGCGTTTGTTAAATGTCTCATTCAGCGTTTGTTAAATGTCTCATTCAGCGTTTGTTAAATGTCTCATTCAGCGTTTGTTAAATGTCTCATTCAGCGTTTGTTAAATGTCTCATTCAGCGTTTGTTAAATGTCTCATTCAGCGTTTGTTAAATGTCTCATTCAGCGTTTGTTAAATGTCTCATTCAGCGTTTGTTAAATGTCTCATTCAGCGTTTGTTAAATGTCTCATTCAGCGTTTGTTAAATGTCTCATTCAGCGTTTGTTAAATGTCTCATTCAGCGTTTGTTAAATGTCTCATTCAGCGTTTGTTAAATGTCTCATTCAGCGTTTGTTAAATGTCTCATTCAGCGTTTGTTAAATGTCTAATTCAGCGTTTGCTAAGTGAATATTTCTACTTAAATTTCTAACATTTATACGTATTCCTATACATGTCAAAGTATGCAAATGCTTCGCTGGATTTCCTGAACAACGAAAGAACACTGCGCTCCATGATAATGGAAATCGAGAGTGAAATATATGCCAGAGGAAACGTAGCTTCCAGTCATGCTATGGCAATGTCAATTCCCCTTGAAGAGGTTACCAGGGTATGTTTTTATACATTTTCTAATTTTTACATGATTTCTTTTTACAAAATGCATTCACGTAAAGCATACCATAAATAAAATTCTCAAATTAGGTGAAATAAGTGACGATTTTGATGAAATGGATAATATATTACCTAAAATGTTTCTTCTGGCGTTAAAAGCTTTAAATAATAAAACATAGATCAAAACAAATTAGATATATCACTTTCATGACACCTTCCCTGTAATATAATGTCTTCCACTAGTTTCAAAACACAAAATGTATGTTTTATCAGACGCTGTTCAAACAAGACATAACTACAAATGACATTACACATAACTACAAATGACATTATGCATAACTACAAATGACATTACGCATAACTACAAATGACATTACGCATAACTACAAATGACATTACGCATAACTACAAATGACATTACGCATAACTACAAATGACATTACGCATAACTACAAATGACATTACGCATAACTACAAATGACATTACGCATAACTACAAATGACATTACGCATAACTACAAATGACATTACACATAACTACAAATGACATTACGCATAACTACAAATGACATTACGCATAACTACAAATGACATTACGCATAACTACAAATGACATTACACATAACTACAAATGACATTACGCATAACTACAAATGACATTACGCATAACTACAAATGACATTACGCATAACTACAAATGACATTACGCATAACTACAAATGACATTACGCATAACTACAAATGGCATTACGCATAACTACAAATGGCATTACGCATAACTACAAATGGCATTACGCATAACTACAAATGGCATTACGCATAACTACAAATGGCATTACGCATAACTACAAATGGCATTACGCATAACTACAAATGGCATTACGCATAACTACAAATGGCATTACGCATAACTACAAATGGCATTACGCATAACCACAAATGGCATTACGCATAACCACAAATGGCATTACGCATAACCACAAATGGCATTACGCATAACCACAAATGGCATTACGCATAACCACAAATGGCATTACGCATAACCACAAATGGCATTACGCATAACCACAAATGGCATTACACATAACCACAAATGGCATTACACATAACCACAAATGGCATTACACATAACCACAAATGGCATTACACATAACCACAAATGGCATTACACATAACCACAAATGGCATTACACATAACCACAAATGGCATTACACATAACCACAAATGGCATTACACATAACCACAAATGGCATTACACATAACCACAAATGGCATTACACATAACCACAAATGGCATTACACATAACCACAAATGGCATTACACATAACCACAAATGGCATTACACATAACCACAAATGGCATTACACATAACCACAAATGGCATACAGAATTACAAATGGCATACAGAATTACAAATGACTCAGTGAATTACAAATGACTCAGTGAATTACAAATGACTCAGTGAATTACAAATGACTCAGTGAATTACAAATGACTCAGTGAATTACAAATGACTCAGTGAATTACAAATGACATTTAGTATTCTGTAGTAAACACTCACCCAACGATGTATTCTTTTTTTTACAATTTCTTTTTTATGAAATCTTCGCTATATAAAATATGTTAAACGTGAAATATTAAATAAAATATGCGAAAAATTGCACCGCATATTCATTAAAAAAGGCCACATTAAAAAAAAAAAATTAATGAATTTAGTAATACATAAAAGCTGATATACCGTACACCACTCAAAATATTAAATGGCGTGTTTTTCAACATTTTTAGCTCATAGACATCTTGCATACTTCATCATGTAAAACTGGTGATGACGTCATATGTATTTCAGAATCTGATACAACTGACTTATGAAGCTCCAAGCGAGCCACCAGTCTGCTTGCTACTTCCATTTGGACAGGGCAATCCAGATATGAATGCATTTGTGCAAACATTGACCAGAGCACGTGCGGTATGTAAATATGTAGTAGTGACCAATGTCAGTGTAACCTTGTATGTTATCGTCAATAATTTTGCAAACCAAAATCGACAAAAAAGAAACTATCTTATCTTTTAATTAGCACTATTCTGATTTTGCACAGTTCTGTCCTGATTTCACAGTTCTGTCCTGATTTCACAGTTCTGTCCTGATATCACACAGTTCAGATCTATCCTGATATCACACAGTTCAGATCTGTCCTGATATCACAATGTTCAGATCTGTCCTGATATCACAATGTTCAGATCTGTCCTGATATCACAATGTTCAGATCTGTCCTGATATCACAATGTTCAGATCTGTCCTGATATCACAATGTTCAGATCTGTCCTGATATCACAATGTTCAGATCTGTCCTGATATCACAATGTTCAGATCTGTCCTGATATCACAATGTTCAGATCTGTCCTGATATCACAATGTTCAGATCTGTCCTGATATCACAATGTTCAGATCTGTCCTGATATCACAATGTTCAGATCTGTCCTGATATCACAATGTTCAGATCTGTCCTGATGTTACAATATTGTGATTTCACACAGTTCTTAATGATCCGTATCTCTGTTTGGTTTACGTTGTTTATAATTGTAAATAAATTCAATCTTAGCCAACTTCAAATTTAGATCAGTTGTCGCCACATACAAGTCTGTGACCATTAATTCATACATTATTTGAAACATTTTTTCTCATTAACAAAATCATCTATTTCACATGGGAAGCATTCAAATAATAACCTTTAGACTTTGTCTTATAACACACAACTTTTTAACATAATATTTTTACTTAAAAAATACAAGTACCTAGGGAAAAAAGACTAATCTGTTGCCGAAATAATATATTCCTTTATGTAGAATGCGCTGCATTTTACTTTAAAACTTAAGTGTCCATATTTTATCTTAGAATGTTTAAACTATTTCTGCTTAGCCAGTTTTAAGCTGGTTGATACTAAGTCGGCTGGTTTTAATATAATACAATTTCTATTTCTGTCCATCCAGAGATGCAACTTCCCACCCCAGGGACTGACCCAGTCGCAGATCAATGACCTACCAACGGTCCTGTACAATGGAGCCAGTGGTCAAGTTGAAGCTTCGTCCGCTTCCCGTTGTTCTATTTGTCTCCATGACTACCAGATTGGCGATGAGATCAGAATTTTACCTTGCGGACATGAATTCCATAAAACATGTGTGGATGAATGGCTTAAGGTATGTGGAAAATTGCTTTAATGGATTTATGTAAGTGGGAAAACTGGTTGAAAGATTGCCTTTTATCTATTTTAAAATATAGATTTTCTTAGTTTTGTTAGTGCTCTTTTTTCAATTTTCGGGATGAAATTATGTACCAGACACGCAGTACTTTTACGGTGTTCGCTAAAAATTATCACACGTTTGACATGACGTTTTTTTATTATTTTTGTTTACAGAAAGCCCCAACTTGCCCGATTTGTAGAGAGAGAATCCGCAGAAATGTGTGATGGTGATGAAAGTTGTCTTATTTCATTTTACAATCAAGCTTTTTCTAATTAATTTACTTATATCTTTGGACTTACCAGTATAACTGAGAACTCCATGATTTGTTGTAAACCTACTAATAATCAAGTTTTTTTTTAAAATCTACAGTTAAAACTTCATAATTATTTGTTAAACATTTATTGACATGTGTTATTTAAATGTGAAGTTAAATCTTTTAACAAAGTCTCGAATTTTGAATATTTCTGAGATTTATTAAACTAAACTTCAGAACTCTTCATACAGCTGAACATTTTATTAGGGATTGAAATTCACACTGAACTAAGTTTGAATAGTTACACTAGACTAGCTAGATCTATAATGGTATCATTTACAGCACTGCTCTTTCAATTTTTTGTGATTGTTATGACTGATTTTTTTTACCTTCATATTTTTTTAATTTGAATGATACATGCAATATATTTAATTACTGTGTGCCTGATAAAGTTTATTACTAATACTATTTTTTTGTATTTATATTAGTTTTTGTTGAAATAAAGTTTATCTTTGCAAAAATATCTCATGTCAACGTTTATTATCAGTTACTTTATGCACTTTAAATGTTTAGGCGGTATAGATCCCATTTATGATTCTAATTAACATCTAAGCAAAGTTCATTCGTCTCAAGTAACCTGTTGACATGTAGTTGGATCGTTTGACTTGCACAATGCTCAGCCTCCATTAATTTCAACTGCCAGTTATCCGATTTCTCGACCATCTTTTCTGGGAGCACTGTGCTTGGGCCCCACACGAACTGAAGCACTGCTTTGGCCCCCTTCGAACTGAAGCAGTGCCAGGCCCCCCACGAACTGAAGCACTGTGCTTGGGCCCCCCACGAACTGAAGCACTGTGCTTGGGCCCCCCACGAACTGAAGCACTGTGCTTGGGCCCCCCACGAACTGAAGCACTGTGCTTGGGCCCCACACGAACTGAAGCACTGTGCTTGGGACTTGCCCTTGTTAAAGTGAATTACGAACTGGGGGAAACATTCTTGTCACTCGCAACTTTACCACAAAGCCAAAAAGTCTGTTAGTTTCTAAAAACATGTTACTTGCTTTTAAAGAATGTAAACTTAACCTTGTATTCATTGCCAAAGTGAAATCTGCCTGTAGTAAGCTGCTGAGTGGCCTTAAATTTTTTTTTTATTAGATATATTCATGAAGTAGCTTTTCTTCCAAAACAGGTGTAAAGGTAGTTCATATTTTCTACAATACTTTTTTGCTAGACGTCTTCTATTTGGTGTCTTGTGCGGCCCTCATAGCAAGTCAATGTGACTCATCCGGTCCAAGGGAGAGAGTTAGATATTTCTGTTTTACATCGTAAGGAAGCAATGAATGAATTAAAAAATACTAATGTAAACAATAACTTATTATTAATTATTGTTAGTGCCAAGTGCGTCTCTAACAATTAGGTGGAGGGGGGGAATTCAAAAATGGTTCAAGAAAGGGCCCTTAACAACAATCTGTCCAATAATTCTCCGGAGCCCCTGAAGTCTCAAGGCAATTGCGCTGCGTGTATTAGGTCCCTGTAAAGACACCACTATATGTGCAAATAAGAAGTATTGATGAGGAATTCCCTCGGTGAGGTCCTACATTTTCAAAAATTACAATGGAAGTTGCGTTCAATGATCTTATACAATCGGCAGTTCTGTCAATAATATTTGATTTATGTCAAGAGAGTTGTCGTTCTCGTCAAGAATAATACTAGTTATAAAAGAAAAGTGATAGGCGAGGTACACATTCAGATAGGGCCACATTGATGATAGTTAAGCTAACTACAAGGAAAGACAATACGAACTCCGTCAATGTCTCCAGGACAAAATATTTTATTAGTTGTGGGTCGGTTGGGGGGGGGGTACAGTCGTAAAATATATTAGGGCTTGAGACCTACAAGTGAGCACCTTTACAGCAGTCTATTTCCCATACTAGCCCACAAATGAAGCCTTATATAGAACCTCTTAATACAATTATGGTTAGGGCTCTTTAAAACCGTTCCAGTTTCTATGTCATCCTAAGTTATCAACTCCGAATAACCTCTTTGAAATAACGCTTGTTTAACACACTTCCTTCTCCATTTGTTGTGATAGTAGATACAAATCTCTCTAAACTATAACCAACACAGGGGCAAGTATCGTGTGTGTTAATCGCCGTAAATGAAAACAGTCAGTCAAGCTGATTAATTTTGACACATTGCTCCAATGGTTCTCAGTTATGCATGGGTACGCTTTAAAAGAGTCTGAAGAAGGTTGCTAGTTTGCTTTGACTTATCCCGAAACTCCGGGCCCATGAATCACTTTAGAAAGATACACACGTCAATTTACGAAAATAAGCTCATTATTTTTCGCGAACGTACGTGTTAGGGGTACCCGCGGAAATACTTTCGCACCGTTTGGGATACAAGAAGGGCTCGATTTACCGCCGGGGATGCCGGGGATATTCCCGGCACAGAGACCTGTCATCCCCGGCTCTGCTTTAGCTAATATATTCCAGCCGGGGATGAAACCATAGACATTTAGCCCCGGCTCTGCAGACATTTTCCGTTCATCCCCGGCTCTGCAGACATTTTTCGTTCATCGAGCACTGGGTACAAGTTCGAAAATGTTGTGAGAACCGATGCACTAGTCAACACGTCATTTCAAAAGGTACATTACTACATTGTTACTTGTACGTGGTTCTTTCCCCTTTATTCAACAATCACACTATTGAAATACAATGATGAACAAAGAACGAGTCTTTATTCCTGTTTTTATCCTTTCACTTTAAATCTTGACATTATAATAAAAGCTGACATAAAAAGGTCTAGGTTGTTATTTTTATCTTCCCTTTTTCCAGAAATAAAAGTGACTGTTTTGTGGAAACCCCGATGTGATGTACGGACAATACAGTCAGTTGTTGGTTTCGATTTTCCAATAAATTAAGATACTTGGAATTCATTGATGGTTTTTCCATTTTTTTTTTATATTGATAGATAGTTACGTTTCATTTATAGGTAGAAAAATTTAGATCTGGAATAAATTATGTGTTAAATGTTGGATGAAAATTACACAAGGTATCACGTATATGTGTTCATCTATCAGTGAACATTTTTACTTCGTGTTTCTACCGATGACCTCTGACCCTGAACTTTGAAGGTATCGCTACGTAAACAAGACTTACACGCCTCCTAGTTGTAAAATAGGTTACATGTGTTTTAGATGTCTGTGTAGTCATTTTTATAAGAAAACGTACCGGGGACATATCATCCAGCTCTGTTGTTATCTGCAAGAAATAGATATTAAAACGAGAGTTATATGAACACTTGATGATTCGTCATACATAATACACAGTACAGTCTCAATGTAAGTATTATTAGAATTTGTTACATCTCTTAATGCATGGAAATAAATATGTATGCCTTTACTTATTTCAGTAGAGCCCTTGTTATTATTTTGTTCACAACCGTTACTGAGCAAAGGTTAATATATAAATACACAGGGAGAGAGATAGAGATATATAGATATAAGATATATGTGTATAGATAGAGATAGATAGATACAGTTTTATATATAGACAGATAAAAGATAAATGAATAGGTAGATAGTTATTTCTTAATTAAAACACACCTTGTGTAATTTCATCTTGACAAAAGTCTTTGATTATGTCCGATTATCCAAGACAGTTGACTACTTTTTTGTTTTGCCAAAAGCAATGCTAATCAATTCAAAACATATTTGTTTCACTGTTGAATCACTAAACAACTAGTATCTAGAACAAATGACAGCGTTTTAAAGTTGTGAGTAAATTAAGACAATTGTTCATTTGCTTGTTTAAAAATTGTCAGAAAAAGACGCACGCTCCATCCTAAATTGCCCTTCTCAGTCAAGAAAATTTCCTATGATGAAGGTAAAAAAAACTTTCCAAAACAAACTAATTGCTTGTCACCTAATAAGTAGCGTTCATATGAACGTCTATAGATACCAGACTCACACATAGTTCACAAGCCCTGTCAATGGCGGTAATGTATTTTTAGATTTATAAGAAAACAAAAAATTAAGTCTGTTATTAAACCAATTCACTTGCGATAATTTTTTTTTTTTGCCCTCTGTATCCCAGTAGTGCCGGCGGTGAATTTTTTTTAAGATTCACTCATATTTTTTCAGTAGTCTCATAATTTTCATCGAAGATCTTTATTTGTAAATTTTGTTTTATTTCCATTTGTTTGCAAACTTGTTTTATTTATTTACTCCTAAATCATTATCAAATGAAAGAAAGTCGAACTATGTCAGTTGTTAATGGGAACTAACAAAACTAACGAACTATACATGATCACTTAAACATGAAGCCCTTAAAATTTTGGTGATGCCCCCCCCCCCAAAGATACGTGGCTGATGCCCCCCCCGTACACCACTGAATGTGACGCATGACATCATCTGAATGTGTCACATGACATCATCTGAATGTGACACATGACATCGTCTGAATTCGACACATGACATCATCTGAATTTGACACATGACATCATCTGAATGTGTCACATGACATCATCTGAATGTATACGTTACACAATTAAGTCCAAGAGAAAATGTCATGTTCGGTCGTTTCCTGCAATGTGTACTTTCATAATAACAACCTAATAGAATGTTAATTCTTATAATACTTGCAGAATAATAAAAATAATCCCCGGCCTAGGGAATCCCCTACAATCGCCTCTTACATTTTCCCATTGTTGTATTATTTCGTATATTAAAATTGTCTAGCCTCAGAGATTAACACACTACAGAATTAGAGCAATGAACCCCCCCACTCCTTTTCCCATAGCAGTGCCCTAGACAAAGGTACATTAGGGAACCCACAGCTATAAACTTTCCGAAGACTACCGGTTGGAAAATGCTATAGTCTTTAAGATCATTGAAAAATGGGTCTCTCACTCTTATCTATCAAACTATTGACTCATTTAAACTCCATATGACTAGTGAGTAGGTTGCCCATCATTATGGCAGGCTATAAAGTCTAGACTGGGGGTGGGGGTGTAGGGGCTTCCAGGTAGCGGGAGCAAAAGGTAGCCGCCTATATTTCACCTACCTATCCGTCAGAACGCCCCTTTCTAGTGGTTTGATATAGTAATCGTTTTTTTTTCTTTACATAAACATCTGTATTGACTAGAATACTTACAATTAAATTGTGATCATCGCGGATGTTAAATAATTTATATGTATACATATATATGTATTTAAACTTTAGAGTTTGTAGTGTGTTGAAACCATGGACGAGGAAAGTGAGCTATGGAGGATGCAAATTGATGAGCTTTTATCAGCAAGTCATGAACTACTGTATCCTTTTCAGCCAAGAAGACAACCAGACATGAGTTCAGTACTTCAGGAGATCTTTGGGTTGGACAGCAATGAATCTGAAGACGATGATGACGCGTCAGATGACGTGCGAGAGATGGAAGAGCTGAGAAACTTGTCCGCGGCTATACAGTTGCAGGAAGAAGAAAATGAAAGGGCACAAAGTAGCCGTAGAACCGTAGATCCTTTGATGCAAGTTATGGGTATGTTATTGGTGAGTGATATTTTTAGATCTAACTTACTTGTAGTTATCCCTCTGTAAGTTTTAGTCTGCTTTCATGATTATTTTTTGTTGTTAAGGGACGAGGTGGTTCAGTGGTAGAGATCATATGATTTTGCTGAAGGAATTTTATCGGGTATAGATGAGGTTCCCCAAGTCCAACAAAGTGATGGGTAACTGACATTAAATGGGGAAAAGTTAGATGAGGGGTGGGCAAACATTTCATATCGCGGGCTACAACAGGTTATTTAATTGGACAGATGGGCCGGATTAAGAGCGGGTTAATTTATTGTTCAAATTATTGAAATGAAATTTAATGTAAATGTTATGATGTCATAGAGGGTAAATAGCCGTTGGTCGTAGTTGGTCATTTCTGGATTACAAACTTGACAGGGATATTGAATAAACCAGTACATATGAACCCGTAAGTAAAGCATACATTTAAAGGTTCATTAAAATTGGTAAGATAAGAGAGCCCCGGGCTAAAAAAAAAGGTCCGAATCTGAAGTTTAGATGGCCCAAGACTAATCTGGCTAAAGCTAGATGTGAAGTTTGTTTTACATGTCCAGTCATTACTTTAGCCACTTTACATGTCCAGTCATTACTTTAGCCACTTTACATGTCCAGTCATTACTTTAGCCAACATGCCACTGATTTGAAAATAAAATTTGGTGAAAATTGGAAGCTTGTTATGTTTGACATATTTTTTTTTTCGTTATAATAGATGCCTTCATCAAGGGACAGAGAAAGAGAGCTTGAAAGACAACGTGAGGAGAGTAGAAACCGAAGGGCAGAGGAGCTGCGAAGACATCAAGAAGATGCGGAGCGTAGGCGGAGAGAAAGATCAACTGTTGCATCGGCAACGGTCTTTTCAGTGTTGGAAAGAATGCTGGAGCCATCAAGGGAAAGAGAGAGAAGGGCAGCGAGAAGAAGAGAGGCAGAGGCAGACGCAGCTCGCTTGCGTAGAGAACATGAAGGAACGGCGAACTCATCTGCGAGTAGTTTATCAAATTTTTTGGGAGCGCTTCTAGGAACAATTTTGGTAAGATACTACTAATAAAATTTAAGAGAGAGTGGTGTGTACAATGCAGTGTGTGGACAACTTTCTCCTTTGCTTCTAATAAAACATTGTCTTTCTATGGCCCTAACCACATTATCAAGGTTGTTAATTTTAAAATGTCTTGCTTCACTCCATAAAAGCACCTTACATTATTATGTCCTGAAAGTTTTTCAAACTTTCATTCATTTTGATGTTTGTCATGGCTTACTTATCTATATCAGCTGCTTTTAATTTTTTTTTAAATTTCACTTTATTTAATGTTTCCATGTAGTATCTGAGTGGGCCAAAAAAAACGAGAACATTGCAGTAATATAATTATATCAAAGTTTGTTAAGCTGTACCTTAGAAAAAAATGTTGATAAGCAGGGAGGACACACTGAATAGGATTTCTGATTGGCTAAAAACTTTGCAAACAAAACTACAAGAAAGAATACAATTAATTTAATTATATTTTTAAATAATTCGTATGTTATATGATGTTCTCACTTTTTTTGGCCCACCATATATATATATATAAAGAGAGAAAGAGAGAGAGAGAGAGAGAGAGAGATATTAATGACATGTCATATTGTTTGTATCATGTCATCTAGCCTGGTCTTTATGTACACATTTTTACTTCTTTTTTTCTCTGTTGTTATTGGTTATGACAATCTATTTCTAAATCTGGAGGAATGGCAATCTTTATGGTTTGACTTCCCCTCCCCCTTCGTTTTAATTGTGTTATGATTCTATGAAAGGTTAATTGTTAAGAGTTTGTGATTATCATTCGGAATGTGTCAGATCTGAAAATAATTTTAAAATCTTATTTCTTGATCCTGTGTAAATTGTTTTTATTTGTTTTAAATGGTACAGTTTATGGCCTAATGGGTATTTCTACAACTTTGCTAGGCCTACTGGAGCTGTAGTAGTATCTGAAGTAGTATCTGAAGCTGCATAAGTATCTAAACTTACAGCAGTATCTGAATCTATAATAGTATCTGGAGTAGTACCTGAAGCTGTATTAATATCTGAAGCTGTAGTACTATCTGAAACTGAAGTAGTATCTGAAGTAGTATCTGAGGCTGCAGTAGTATCTGAAGTAGTATCTGAAACTGAAGTAGTATCTGAAATAGTATCTGAAGTAGTATCTGAGGCTGCAGTAGTATCTGAAGTAGTATCTGAAACTGAAGTAGTATCTGAAGTAGTATCTGAAGTAGTATCTGAGGCTGCAGTAGTATCTGAAGTAGTATCTGAAGTAGTATCTGAAGTAGTATCTGAAGTAGTATCTGAAACTGAAGTAGTATCTGAAGTAGTATCTGAAACTGCAGTAGTATCTGAATTAGTATCTGAAACTGCAGTAGTATCTGAAGTAGTATCTGA
Source organism: Bulinus truncatus (assembly GCA_021962125.1). Classification (NCBI taxonomy): domain Eukaryota; kingdom Metazoa; phylum Mollusca; class Gastropoda; family Planorbidae; genus Bulinus; species Bulinus truncatus. The sequence goes on along the minus strand of JAGDYQ010000093.1, from coordinate 3,605,225 downwards.
AGTAGTATCTGAAGTAGTATCTGAAACTGAAGTAGTATCTGAATTAGTATCTGAAACTGCAGTAGTATCTGAAGTAGTATCTGAAGTAGTATCTGAACTAGTATCTGAAACTGAAGTAGTATCTGAATTAGTATCTGAAACTGCAGTAGTATCTGAAGTAGTATCTGAAACTGCAGTAGTATCTGAAGTAGTATCTGAAGTAGTATCTGAAGTAGTATCTGAATTAGTATCTGAAACTGCAGTAGTATCTGAAGTAGTATCTGAAACTGCAGTAGTATCTGAAGTAGTATCTGAAGTAGTATCTGAAGTAGTATCTGAAACTGCAGTAGTATCTGAAGTAGTATCTGAAGTAGTATCTGAATTAGTATCTGAAACTGCAGTAGTATCTGAATTAGTATCTGAAACTGCAGTAGTATCTGAAGTAGTATCTGAAACTGCAGTAGTATCTGAAGTAGTATCTGAAGTAGTATCTGAAGTAGTATCTGAATTAGTATCTGAAACTGAAGTAGTATCTGAAGTAGTATCTGAAACTGCAGTAGTATCTGAAGTAGTATCTGAATTAGTATCTGAGGCAGCAGTAGTATCTGAAGTAGTATCTGAAGTAGTATCTGAGGCTGCAGTAGTATCTGAAGTAGTATCTGAAGTAGTATCTGAGGCTGGAGTAGTATCTGAAGTAGTATCTGAAGTAGTATCTGAAACTGCAGTAGTATCTGAAGTAGTATCTGAAACTGCAGTAGTATCTGAAGTAGTATCTGAGACTGCAGTAGCATCTGAATTAGTATCTGAGGCAGCAGTAGTATCTGAGGCTGCATACGTATTTTTAATAAGTAGTATCTGAGGCAGAGCAAGTAATTGGTCAATGGGTCAAATGGGTCGCAAAATTGGATGGGTCACATGGGTCATGAGTCAATGTTCCCTGACCCACGACCCATCCTTAGTCACCGCCCGACCCTAAAAAAACCCGTCGTCGCGCGATTTTTTTTAAATTTCAAAATGGTTTCTATGGCTTCGGCCACCATCTTGAAAATAACAACATTCAATGGGTCATGGGTCATGATGGGTCTGGGTCAAGAACTTGATGGGTCATATGGGTCATGGGTCAAGCTCAGTGACCCATTACTTGCTCTGATCTGAGGTAGTATCCGAGGCTGTAGTAGTATCTGAAGCTGCAGTATCATCTGGATAAGTCATTGAAGCTGCATAATATCTCTGAAAACAGCTATTAGATGTTTGCTAAGTTCAAAATACACCACACACCAACAAGTTTGGTCAGTTTAGCGCCCTGCCTGAACAGGTCAACTTCTTTTCATAGCCATCCGGGTCTCCCTGAAAGTGCCATCTGCCTATTTCCCAAATTTAAAACAACTAATCAATTCCCTTCTCCCCACCCTAGGCACGCCTCTATATATATATATAAACAGTTTTTCAGACTTTCTTATTAGGTGACAAAAGCATTATCTATCTCGTCCCAACCCCTCAGGCACAGGGCGTTGGTCAGCTGCCATGCAAATAAAGCTGTCAATGTTGTTATTATTGGTTTATAATTATTTAGTTAATAGAAAGTTTTTTTAACTCGAGTCTTATCACATCTTTGATTTTTTCATCACGTTAAGCATCGAAACTACTTTTGTCTTGCTAAATACCATGGTACCAGAGTTATAAATTGTGAATATCATTGTACCAGAGTTATAAATTGGCCATAGCATTGTACCAAGAGCTATAAATTGTAAATAGTATAGTACCAAGAATAGTAAATTGTGTATTCCTCGATCTTTAGAGGCAAGCAGCAGATACATTTCTTGTTAGGCATTCATACATTAAAAACACATTAAACATATATAATTAATTAATAATAAATTTGCTGCATAAAGTAGCACATGAAGTAGTCAATGTTTCTATCTTTTTTTAGCGCCCCGCACCACAACAGACTTTGTCTCAGTCCCAGGTAAATCAGCTCCCCAGTGTTCAACACAGATCCAACATCAGTTCAGGAGGTGCAGCCACGTCAGCAGTACAGTGTTCCATTTGTCTGTCAGACTACCAGCGAGGTGATGAGAAGCGAATTTTACCCTGCTCTCACAACTTCCATATGGATTGTGTTGACCAGTGGCTATTGGTAAGTCAGTTTATTGTGTAGGGGATGGAAGGCGGTGCGTGCGGAGCGAGCACTGTGGAACTGTCTCTCCCGGGTTGGCCGGCCGGCCGATGTAATATTCGGTAATTGTGTGACACATTTGTGAAAAGTCTGCATCCACAAACATTTTCTGGGAACCCATTCATTTAATGACTAGGTCCGCGAAATATTTCGAAGATTTATGAATGTGATGTTACATACAACTTAAGTCTAGAAATATGATTGTATAAATATTTTCAAAGAACAAACTGATTTTAAAATTAAATGTGACATTTTTAGTTGTTATGTGACTGTCTTTGGCCTTTGAATAATCTACTAATTTCCTGCGCTGTTGTTTATTTTATTAATACATAGTTTACAAATAGGTCTACACATAAAGTAGTCTATAAATAGGTCTACACATAAAGTAGTGTATAAATAGGTCTACACATAAAGTAGTGTATAAATAGGTCTACACATAAAGTAGTGTATAAATAGGTCTACACATAAAGTAGTGTATAAATAGGTCTTCACATAAAGTAGTTTATAAATAGATCTACACATAAAGTAGTGTATAAATAGGTCTACACATAAAGTAGTGTATAAATAGGTCTACACATAAAGTAGTGTATAAATAGGTCTACACATAAAGTAGTGTATAAATAGGTCTACACATAAAGTAGTTTATAAATAGATCTACACATAAAGTAGTGTATAAATAGGTCTACACATAAAGTAGTGTATAAATAGGTCTACACATAAAGTAGTGTATAAATAGGTCTACACATAAAGTAGTTTATAAAAAGGTCTACACATAAAGTAGTTTACAAATAGGTCTACACATAAAGTAGTGTATAAATAGGTCTACACATAAAGTAGTGTATAAATAGGTCTACACATAAAGTAGTTTATAAATAGATCTACACATAAAGTAGTGTATAAATAGGTCTACACATAAAGTAGTGTATAAATAGGTCTACACATAAAGTAGTGTATAAATAGGTCTACACATAAAGTAGTGTATAAATAGGTCTACACATAAAGTAGTTTATAAATAGGTCTACACATAAAGTAGTTTACAAATAGGTCTACACATAAAGTAGTGTATAAATAGATCTACACATAAAGTAGTGTATAAATAGGTCTACACATAAAGTATTAGTATAGTTACATTCTTGTATTGATATTTGTCCTGATTGTTTTCTTTTAAAGACATCTGTATTGCCCCATGCTCAATATTTTAAACTAATTTTGAGGGAGTTGACCAGTCCACTTCTACACTATCCCTTTAGTTTTTATTAAATAAAATATTTTTGGAGAATACAATTGAACTCAATAAATCAAAATTAATAGTTATTAGTAATTAAGGAACAATAATCACAATGTCAAATAATGATATGATTTACTTCTTATACCCCAGTATTTATTTTGTTAACAATCTTGAACTCTGACTAGATGAATAACATCAACGAAAATGAAATGACAATGAAGTAAAACTCAAACACATTACGTAAATACCTTTTTTAAATTTAGTTTTAAATTTCAAATCGTTCGAACTAAAGATATGTATCCGAAACGTAAAATTTGTATATAGAATAACAGACTATTTAGAATGCATGATGATAGTATAAAGTCTTCTCGAAGTGAAGAAATTAATTATGATGATGTATTATGATGATGTATTATGATTATGTATTATGATGATGTATTATGATGATGTATGATGATGACCGGAAGTATCCGGTCATAGCTGTCATTTTTTTTTCATGGACTTAACATTTTTTTTACGATCAGCATCCACGAAATCTTTCGTGAACATAGCCACCGCCTTCCATGGTTTGATTCGCGGTGAATAAACGCGGCCGGGCATAGAAACACAATTCCCAATTTTTACTTGGATAAGAATCAAATGAGCTCCCGCTAATCTGATCTAAATAGACTGCATGGTATATTGAATCTACTAATGACATGTTGTTTTTCTATCTCTATTGCCAGACCAATGCAACTTGTCCGGTGTGTAGAGCAAGAGTACATGTCTCCAGTTAACAGGAAATGATTGTGTTTGTACATGAGAACCAGGCCTACTCCATAATTTAAAAAAAAAGATCTCTTATATTTGTATGTACATGAGTCTGTTTGTCTATATGGTTATATATGTGTGAATTAAACTTGAAAGATTAATTAAAGAATTATATTTAAAGCTTTATTGAACCAGGTTGTTTCATTTAATTTTTTTTCTTTGTTTGTGTATTGATAGAGGAAACTATTCAGTATTGTTTTGGAGAAATAGTTATTCTCTTACTTTGTGTACAACAACCATATTATACATTGGCAGAACTAACTTGTTGTCGGTCAAGACGGGCCTAGACCTGCCAGCCGAATTTTTTTTTAAGTTTCGGCTGGCTGACATAATTTTTCGGCTGATAGCCGAATATGACCATAATTTGAGCAAATTGACATTTGCGGCTGATTTTCGGCTGATTTTTGGCAGATTACGAAATATTTGGCTAAAATTCGGCTGACGCCTAGACAATATTGAATTGATAAAACTTCAGCAATAAAACAATTGTACAATACTTGGGGAAAAGTTTTATTATTTAAAACAACAGAAATAAACAGTGTTATCATCATCATCTTTTCAAGTGAAGTATAGACTGAATCATCATCAGTGCTGAATTCCAACTCGTTGGACATGATGCCTTCACTGACTTATGATTGTGTCTATGACTGTCATTGATGGCGTTAGTGCTGCTCTCAGAGGCATCCAATATTGATGCACTAAGCTGATCATCTACAAGAAGCAATATACACACTGAAGACATGCCTTCTTTCAGGGTCTTTATCATTTCTTTATCCTCTGTGAATGCTGCATCGTCTTCTATAATTGCGGTCTTGAAATTCTTCATTTTTATTTATGCTGTCGGTAGTATTAAGGTGCAATACCTGTAATGTAAAGTGCTGATAAGAGTCAACCTTCAAAAGCTTTGAAGTCTTTATCATAATTGCAGCACCATCATGGCAGCTAGTATTTTGTGATCAACAGAAAAGCTTTTCAAGACAGAGCTGATATGGTCAGCAAGGTCATGTGCAACAAGATTAAGTAATGCTACAGTTAATATAACGGCGAACGAAATACGGCGGCTAATGAGGCGCGCCGCATATTTTTCGGCGGATTTACGGCGGACGAAAATTTGGCGGCTGAGGGGTCTAAAGACGGCCCAACCCACCGCCGCCTTGTTAAGCCTCTGTGTTTGTGCTAACACAATTATTAAAAAGCATTTCTCTAGTGCAGGGGTGGGCAAACTTTTTTCTACGGAGGGCCACGTTGAAAACATGATTGTTTTTTGCGGGCCGCATATATATTTTGTCTACTTCAATTACAATTTACAACCTATGAAAATATGAATTAAAGATAATAACCTTTTATTTTTCATGTTATTTCCCATTCACGTTTTATTACTTGTGCATATTACATTTTAAAATACGAACATATATATGCATACGAGCCGCACAATATACTCAGACGGGCCACATGCGGACCGCGGGCCGTAGTTTGCCCACCCCTGCTCTAGTGATTACCTTCACTTTTTTCCCCACTAGCACACTTTAAAATGTCTACGACGCCAAATCTATCAAGATGTAGTCTTTTTTTCTTCTTTTGTAAAGTTCCAGTAGATTTTGGATGATAATCTCCTTCTAGTCCTATATCCGAGGATGGGATGGTCGTTGATGCACCGAGAGACATCCGTAGGTGTCTACCAAATCAGTCATGCTACCCCAACTAATGTCAAACACCCATTTAAGCAGTTGGACTTTGAAACCTTCACCAGGGCTTACTCTATAATGAAGTCATGTATGACGCAATAGTTGTTTATTTCTTGTGATCTCATTATCAAACCAATGTCCTAGGTACCTAGTTGAGATAATTCTATACACGGTGAATAGTGTGACTCACAATGGTGAGCCAAAGACTAACTCACTTCGTGCATCTAACCAATTCAAAACATTAATAACCTCATCTAGCAGCTTACTTATAAATAATGTGTGTATGCATTTCTATGAGCAGTCCACATATTGAGGAGAGTTCTCTTCATAAAATAAATTGACATTAAGATAACTATTTGGTCCCTGGCAATGTATCGCATTGATTACTTTGAATTAAACTTTCTGTGTATACACTAGGATCAGTACAATTGCCACATTCTTCAACGTGCACTCACACATAAGAAATTCGGAAGTCGTGGTTCATTTATTGGTGATAGAAATCCACAACATGGGGGACGGTTGGTCGCGCGGTGTAGAGCGCTCGACCGTCGACCGGAGAGTACTGGGTTCAAACCTCAGTATAACCTTGAAATTTTTTCAGGTCCTGCTAACCACACCATTCCTTTATATGCCAAGGTTACTGAAACAGATTATATCTACACTTCATCTGCACCCGAGGACACTGTAGGGCTGAGGGACTTTTACTTCACAACAAGAATAATAATAAAAAGAAATGCACATATTTCCATATAACATCGCAACAGCTTAATCAATTGAATTCTAACTCATCAACTCCAATGTTCACACAACATTTTACAACACTTCCAATAATCACTGTTCTAATTAACTTAGCCAGTATTTGAGTCACCATCCAACCCACGTAAGAGCCAGTGAAACAACCCAGTAACTGTGCATAATGTGATGATATTAAAAATATCTAGATATTTGACTCTTGAGATCATACAACTCAATAGAAAACTTATTTATAAAGATTTGTTTATGTGGATCTTGAAATAATATGTGTAAACAAACGAGTTAATTTATTTGTCGTCTCACCAACTCAGTTCAACTACTGGACTCTTCAAAGAGAGACAACTGTTAAAATGTTTTTATTCAATACATTGTGATAATTGTCTCCCTTCTGTTCAACACACTGCGCCTTTATTTGTGTTATTTATGAATTGTAAGTTAATCATCAAAACTCTTGCACTGCAAGTAACAAATACCACACTTTTTCTTAGCTCTTATAGTTGATAACACAAATATTATTACCCACACATTATAACAAGGCTGTCTAGTATGAGTTTTTTGAAAAAAATCATCAGAAAAAACATAATTTCGAATATCATCACACATTGAAGAGTTAGTGCATAAGCGTATTTCAATGCGTTAAATACTCTTCTTTAGCTGCATCAAAAAAGGATGATGACAGACAATTATTTGGTGACACCTAATTTCTATTTACGCATGTATTTAAATTATTATTTATATTGTTTAATTTAAATATTATAGATGAACTAAGCTTAATGGCTTTTTTATTAAAAGACAAACAATATTCTTTAAAGATTTTTGTTATTAAAATTATTTTTTTTAAAACTAATCTCTAATCGCCAATATTAAGATTAATAAAATTAATAAACGTAACCTGTCTGTGTGTCAGTTGTGCTAAAAATAGATCACTTCCGTTTAGTCGGTGCGCGGTATTAATCAAATGACATAATCAAAAATATTAACACTAGCAGGCAAAAGTATTAGTCAATTCTACGTCATTGTTTTTTTTAAGTTGGACAATTAGAACAAATATCATATAATGACAATGTACATACAAATCAATTCTAAGCATTGATTGGTAATATGTAATTTATCACGGGTGAAAATGAGAATTGGAAACACTTTAGGTGACATGAATAAGCAATTTATTCATCTACAAAATGGCAACATTTCGCTTACTTACATGTCAAACGGGAAAGTTCATTTCCTTGCAGTCCTTTAAATCGGACATACACCAGTTAAGTAATTGAGGAATGGGAAGTGCGAAATTACGACAAAGACAAACAAAAGCCCCCAAGGACAAAATGCCTCACCCTACACAGCCCTACCCACACACACCTAAAATATTTTTCAAAAATCATTTATAGAAAAATAGAATATTTCTTTTGAATTTCAATGCTTAATATTTTGATTTTTTTTTTTATAATAATATAATTTTTGAATGTGATGCTATTGAGCTCGGTGTCAATATATGAGATCATGACTGTCAATTTGTGGGATAATATCTGTCAACATCGGGAGTGTGGTTTAGGGTTTTTGCCTCCCCCCACCCCCTCCCCACCCCCAACACCGCTGGTCTTTTTCTATCACTCCTGAACTCTGTGCGTCTCATTTTGGTTCATCTCCCCTTACCATAAGGTCACTGTTGTCGCCTCTGACAAGTTATTAATACTCCTATATATATATATATATATATATATACAGTCGATTCCGCTTAATTGTGACACATCTGGACCGAGGTTTTTGTCCCAATTAAGCGGCTGTCCCAATTAAACATACAAATTTACTATTGGCTTCTTGGTTTGGTTTCTTTGAGATTTGTCCCAAATAAGCGGCTGTCCCAATTAAGCGGAATCCACACACATATATATATATATATGTGTGTGGTGTGTGTGTGGTCATCCTGATGTAGGCTAGGATGAATCGTTTGTTGCCATGAGAGATCCTGTCTGTCAACACAGGGAGTGTATCAATAGGCCCACATGCCTATCTTACGCTACCTAAAGTTAACTAAGGATCGGTTCCTGGTCAGTCTGATTCCTAAACTGTTGGAACAATCAGGCACTCAGATTCACCATCACAATACAGTCACTCTTCACCTTGGATAGTACTATTTACCTGGTAAGATAAGCCGCCTGTCGAGGTGAGACTAACAAATGATTTGCTATTGACCACTGTGGCTAGAACAAACTGCATCCTAATGCAGTGTAAAAAAAATGAACATATAAGGCAAATGTGTGATGTGTATGTGTACAATTATCAGTGCTGTTTATCAGACAATGGTGCACCCAACTCCACACACTACACCGGGGGCTTTTGTTTTGAGGCTTTTGTCTGTGGGGGGTTTTGTCTGTGGGGGTTTTGTCTGTGGTCCGGATACCAGTCCATCTACCCTTGAAATGATTACAAATTAACGCCCGAGGTTTGGACATGCCGGGTAAATTTATTTTCTACCACATTTGATTATAGTCAAGACTAAATCCAAAAACACATTATTGGTGAATAACAAGTGTTTCTATGGGTAGAAACCGTGATAAAATATACAAGAGAGATAACGCCATCTGCGCGGCATACCCTTCTTTCAGTGTCCGGCGCGTCATGGTCAGTTGACGGAACATGACCACATTTGATAACAAAGGACCAACAAATGTAGGCCTAAGGGGATACATTGTAAGTATAAAATCAAAATGAAAAAGTAATAGTTGGCATTCCCAGACAGACGTGTCTGTAAGTTGTAAGTTAATTTTTACTCTTTAATATTTATATCATTGTATTGTAAATATGGTGAACCTGTATTTGCCTATATATCAGATGGTTTTATTTTTAATCATAAGTGTATCAATTTCTATCAGTATGTCTGTTTGTCTGTTATGTTATTAATTATATACAATGAAAAACATTTTTTCAAATTCCAAAGTCAATGAATAAAAAAAAAAGGTATAACTTTTCACCAGTATAAGTAAATACATAAAACATCAGCTTAACTAAGAAAACTAAAAATATTAAATTGTACTAAAGAAACATTCCTTGAATCTTACAAATATTTATTTAAGATGGTTGCCCGGCTACAGCTGAAGATTATTTATTGAATTATTTAGTTATTCTGTGGTAGTTGTTTTAGTTGTGAATTAAATTGATACATTAGTTAAAATATGGTAGACGCACAAAAGATTTTGATTTGGTGTGTAATATAAACGAAAATCTTCATTTCGTCTTACTGAAGCAGAAGTATGATGTTCATTATCGGTTTATTAAATATATTTCTTAACAAAAGCTTTGATTTAAAATAAAATTCACCTGAGATGAGGCAAAATCGTAGCTACATTGAATAATTAAACAAATGCATTTAGTATCTTTACAGCTGTGATTTAGTTTACATCGAGGTGCGAACTGGTAGTTAAACGTTAGGCAATCCATCACTGAGTACCGGTACCTATTGTTTTACAAAAAGCACTGTATAAATGTATTACTGATTAGGCCTATAAGGTGTATACTTTCTAGAAAGACTATTTACAATTCATTTTTAAGATAAAAATTACACACATCAATATGATGGCTAAATATTAAGTTTTTAGCCAAAAGGACATTTAAATGAATAAAACAGAATGTCAGTCAATATTAGAAATTTAACTTTCTAGTTTCCATAACTTACTATTCTCGTACTATGTACAACATTTTATGATAAGCAATGGTACTTAAATGACTAGTTATCCTTGAAGGGTGGATGCTAGCTCTTCTTGTGCCTCTTTCTCCATCAACTGACCCTAATCTTGTACTTCCATTTACTGATAATTCAATTTATAGCAGATAACTGTTTGACGCCCCCCCCCCCCACTGAGGGTAACAATGCCAGACTTTTGTAAGAGTTAGAGCCCCCATTGCGTCTATCTCGACGCCTTACAAATGTTAAGTCTTCACCTCAATGCGGCGGGTCTATTTAGTCCTCACCTCTATGTGGCGGTCTATTTAGTCCTCACCTCAATGTGGCGGGTCTATTTAGTCTTCACCTCTATGTGGCGGGTCTATTAAGTCTTCACCTCATTGTGGCGGGTCTATAAAGTCTTCACCTCATTGTGGCGGGTCTATTTAGTCTTCACCTCTATGTGGCGGGTCTATTTAGTCTTCACCTCTATGTGGCGGGTCTATTTAGTCTTCACCTCTATGTGGCGGGTCTATTTAGTCTTCACCTCAATGTGGCGGGTCTATTTAGTCTTCACCTCTATGTGGCGGGTCTATTAAGTCTTCACCTCATTGTGGCGGGTCTATTTAGTCTTCACCTCTATGTGGCGGGTCTATTAAGTCTTCACCTCATTGTGGCGGGTCTATTTAGTCTTCACCTCTATGTGGCGGGTCTATTTAGTCTTCACCTTAATGTGGCGGGTCTATTTAGTCTTCACCTCTATGTGACGGGTCTATTAAGTCTTCACCTCATTGTGGCGGGTCTATTTAGTCTTCACCTCTATGTGGCGGGTCTATTAAGTCTTCACCTCATTGTGGCGGGTCTATTTAGTCTTCACCTCATTGTGGCGGGTCTATTTAGTCCTCACCTCTATGTGGCGGGTCTATTTAGTCTTCACCTCTATGTGGCGGGTCTATTTAGTCCTCACCTCTATGTGGCGGGTCTATTTAGTCTTCACCTCTATGTGGCGGGTCTATTAAGTCTTCACCTCAATATGGCGGGTCTATTTAGTCTTCACCTCTATATGGCTGATCTATTTAGTCTTCACCTCTATGTGCCGGGTCTATTTAGTCTTCACCTCTATGTGCCGGGTTTATTTAGTCTTCACCTCAATGTGGCGGGTCTATTAAGTCTTCACCTCAATATGGCGGGTCTATTTAGTCTTCACCTCTATGTGGCGGGTCTATTAAGCCTTCACCTCATTGTGGCGGGACTATTTAGTCTTCACCTCTATGTGGCTGGTCTATTGACAGGGCTTTACAGGATGCATAAAACTGTCGGTTTTCGAGGGAATAAGACCCAATTTGTGGGTAAAATTTCTGCCTATGCGTAAAGAGGCGGTCTTTACTGATTCCAGAATAAGTCGTGTTAGTTTAATTTCTTCAACCATGTTCATCTCAAACATACAAACTGAATCGTTCATTGCTGTCTGCTAGTATTTATTCACAATATTGAACATTTATTATTTTATAATCAAAAACTTTTTGTCATTTAAAACGAAAGTTATATTTCACACGTTTATGTTCTCAAATATTTTACATTATCATAATCTCTATATCAGCTGGAGCGCCCAAGCTGTAATATTTTTTACAATTTTCTTATTATAAATATCTGTATGACATCATAAGTGCGCTTTAATAAAAGATATATAGCAGATATAAATATATACTAGCTGAACAGGCCCGGTACCCGGACCGGCTATTAGGCACGCAGTTGGAGTTGAAAATGGTGATGTGCTCACAACACCATATCATTGACTAACCTTAATTCATTCATAATGTTTTAAAGGACTATAAAAGGTATAATTGTTTCGTAAACATTAGGATCACTTTTTATTTAACTGAGATCCGAGTTTTTATATTTCCGGAAGAGAGTTTTTGTCAGTTGAAGGATTACTCTCGTACACGACAGACGTGTCGATGTTTTTTTCCTCGTTAGGATATTGAAAATATTATTGTGAGTGATCATGAGAGTAACAGTTCACCTCCATGATGGAGATATATTTTCTAGAAAAGTGTTTATGTATTTGTACTTGGATATAATACAGATGTATCCTTAGAACATAATGGAGTTCTTACTAGAAATGTGGTGATCCAACAGATTATTTTTACAACGTGTACAGTGAACTTATTTTATCGTATTTTCTATATTATTGTATCGTAATAAACTTCAATCAGCAAAGAACACTGTCTTCGCACATTATTTGGTATTTGATTAGTGGAATGAAAGAAGAGCCACAGCTACCACAAACACGCCTCCAAGATAATATAACAATAATATTTAAACTCGGCAATGCCTGATTAATATTATTGAGAAAGTAATACCCAGACAATGATGGCAGAGAACAATGGTACCACTTAACACCCTGACACTCCCCAGCATTTCATTTTTATTCAAGAAAGGTTCATTCGATGAACAAAATGCGCACCAAATATACTCTCATTTAGCATACATTGTCTCTTTTCAGTTTCTATAATTTTGGAATTCCCCAGACTATTTTTATATAGACGGTCGATGACGCGCGTTGTTTTTTTTTTAACTCCGCAAAGGTGTGACGTAGAACTTGTTTTTAGCGATGTAAGCTTTCAACTCGTAAGGTGCCGCCGTGTATTTGTAACGTTCAGACATGTGGCTTTTATTGCCATGAACGTACTTTACACCGCACGGTGTGAAGGTCTGTCAAACCACCGTCTATGTTAGCCGATTATGTATATATATATATATATATATTTAATTGTTAAAAAATTCATTTTTGAAGGAAAATTATGCCGCCAGGGTATTTTGCACCACTACACAATAGTTCGATGCTACAATGAAATATCACTTTTTTACAATCGTAAACTATTTACCAAAGACTATCACCTATTGTTGCGATACAATATACTATGTGGTGGCTGCAAAATAAAATAGTACGGGGAGAGTTTAGGAGAAACTGTGAAACTTGTGTTTTTCTTTTAGTGGCCCGAGCTGGCAGACCGCAGGGCGGACCAGTCGGAACGTAGAGAGTCTCACGGGCTCGTTGAGGCTAGTTCAGAGCTAGAACATAGCCTGATAGATATATTGAGGGAGTTAAGGCAGATAGACTGGGAGAGTTAAGACAGATAGACTGAGAAAGTTAAGGCAGATAGACTATGAGAGTTAAGACAGATAGACTGTGAGAGTTAAGACAGATAGACTGAGAAAGTTAAGGCAGATAGACTGTGAGAGTTAAGGCAGATAGACTGTGAGAGTTAAGACAGATAGACTATGAAAGTTAAGGAAAAACATTGAGAAACACAAGTCAATTAAGGTTCAACTCTAGACAATATTTACTAAATAAGGACCGGGCACTCTGCCAGTAAGTTACAGTAAAAAAAATTGCATTAAATAAATTTGTCAAAAATTGTATTTAAAAATAAAGAATTGTAATGGTCTGTCCAATAGCTTCAGGCTTGTTTGCATGTCTTTCTTTTAATTAGGTTATCTTTGTTATTATTTTGTTTTTCCTTTATTATTTTATCTACTAACCTATGGATCTATCTGTGTGTACAAGTGTTCACACGATTATACAGGTTGACATTAGATAGTCAATAAGGCTCATAGTAATCTCCGCCATATTTGTCATTACATTTTACCCCCCCCCCCGTATATCATTTGTACATCCTTGCCACATTGGCCGTCCAGAATAGGTCGAACGTAGGTCATTTTCAATGACACTAAATGGTCAATTAGTTTAATCACCACCCGAGTGAGCTCTTATTGTTTGACATTAGATAGTCAATAAGGCGCATTATAATCTCCGCCATATTTGTCATTACATTTTAACCCCCCCCCCCCCGTATATCATTTGTACATCCTTGCCACATTGGCCGTCCAGAATAGGTCGAACGTAGGTCATTTTCAATGACACTAAATGGTCAATTAGTTTAATCACCACCTGAGTGAGCTCCTATTGTTTATATTGATGGCGTTGGTCAAACTTCAAATATAAAACACAAATCGAGGACATGCATATAATTATTTTGTTTCTTATGGTGTCAACAAATTTATTTATTTGCCAGTCGTATTCAAATAATCAAACTAGTCTAGACTGTAATGTACAACAATTGTAATGAAATTAATTGTTTATCTTTGAAAGTAATTGGATATGAATTTATCCGTAAAATTCACACAGATATTTCTTTAACCCTTTCGATGCTATGGACGACTTTAGTCGCATTTTTTTTCCTACGCAAAATTGCTAATGACGACTATAGTCGCTCTCATTCATTTGTACTAAAACTAAACGTTTGTTTTCAGCCAAAGTTGGACGGGAAGTGCATTGTCTAGTTCTTCACTTGGTTCGCTTAAAAAAGATGTAGAAATATATATTTATGTTCATTTTATGGAATAATTTGACTGAAATCACGGCGACACGCCCACTTCACGCCTTTTTTTTTCTGTCCCGGTGATCGGTCAAGTTTTGCTACCTGACTTTTTCTAACTGACTTTTTCTACCTGACTATTTTTTTACCTCAGCGCATGGCTGGTTTTACCCCTACTGATTTTAGTGATTGTCGGATAGGAATGTTTAAATGTTATATTGCTAGGGCCTTGGACAGAGATTGTCATTTACTATTTGTATAATGGCAAGGGTGACAATGTCAACGATACATAATGTCAGAAATGTAATATTTAGTTATCAGTCTGTCCAATGAAAGACGGGCCAAGACTATGCAGAGTAGAAACATTAAATTCAGTTGGGTCGGGGTATGCCAGTTTGACTATAAGGGACAGGGAGACACTTGTACAATGGAAACAGCTGACCACAAGAGATAGTATCAGCAGGGAAAGGAGTGGGCGGGGCTAAGATTTCGCTAGGACAGAGGTTACGCAGAGTACATTATTCAGAGTAGAAACACGTTCAGGTGGAGGGGGCGTGAAAGTAATACTAGTATGAGTTTTGAGATAGAAAGGCAAATATTATTGCGACGTTTCTAAACTATGTCTCCACAATAGCTAACCTCCGTTTATTGTTCCATCTAAAGGAGAAAAGCGTGGTATGTTTAGACGGACTAAGAAATTATTTATGAATGGAAAACGTTACACTGTTTGGCTTAATTTGGGACTTGAAGCTAAAAGTCGGATTTATTGCTTGTTTTATAATGACATAGTGGTAACACGGTTGACCATCTCCACAAAAGAAAATAAAAATTGAGGAAAATTTATAGTATCGGTCCATCTAATAACATGAGCGTAAGATGCTAGGGATAATAATTTAGGTTATAAACTGTATTGAAATTAAGTTTATATGCTTATTATTTTTTTCTCAAAATAAAATCACATTTTACCTTTACTTACTTTTTAATGACTTGAATCATGGAAAAACAATTTAAATAATCACATACAATACAAACTTAGACTCATTATAATTTACAACAATTTTATGCAAATGATGTGTATGGCTTACTGCGTGAAGATCATTTGTTTTTTTAGGGGTATTTGTTTTGTCCCAGTTGTGGCTGCTAAGTTATTTTATTTAAAAAAATGTCAATACAGAAAAAACATCAAAATCATAAATTATTTGTTTAACACGGTTTATATAGCGTGACTATGATTATTTCTCTAAATTCTTTCTCTCTCTCTCTCTCTCTCTCTCTCTCTCTCTCTATATATATATATATATATATATATATATATATATATATATATTGTAACACTATATTTTTGTATATAATGTTACGTAGTCAAATGTTATGTATTTTGTTGATATTAGGTTATGTAGTAGCCGATGTTCTCTCTGGTTTTACTTCATAGATGGTAGCGTTCAGTCTCTTTGCATTCACACACACAAAACACCATTAATAAAGCCAAGTTCCACGATTCAATAATATTTATTTAAATAATAGTAAAACACATATAAATGCACTCAAGTGCCGAAATATTCACAAATATGCTTTAGCAGAATAAACGTTGACTGTGTACTGTTAAACTTCAACTTATCTCTGAATGTATACTGTCTTCTCGTATGAGTAAGAGTACGTATATTTAATAACTTGATTTCTCTCTGAACACCTGTATACTGTCTTATCGTATAAGAGTACGTATACCAAATAACTTGTCAATATATGTATACTGTCTTGCGGTAAGAGTACGTATATCTAATATGGTGTCTTGATGTCTCTATCGTCGGTCTGTCGAACTGTCAGTCTGTCGAAATTTCCGTTACCTCTGTTATTTATGTGTTGAATTATCACGTGCCCCAAACGCCCAGAACTTTTGATTGGCCTCCCAACATCCTTTCTAACTCATCTACATATTAATGAATTTTATTCCAGCCTAGGGATTGGTGCGGCTAAAAACTCACTATGGGCTAGTATTCCTTTGTCTGCCTAATTACATCTATCGTCACCTACCTCTGTGGGATCATAACCTGTGATGACAACCAATTTTACCCTAAACAAAGATCAACCGCTGGAATTCTAGTTATCAAAACATATGACTGTATCATGGACCCATGAGTTTGGACAGTGGTTCTAAAATTGTATAGACCTATCTAAAGCTATTGTTACATATATATATTATTATCTATCTAACTATCTATCTCTTCTACGTGTTAATATCGCTCCTCCCAAACACCCTGAACGGTCATAATTATAGACACAGTGATACTGCCAAACCCCATTATTTGCTGGCGACTCCCATCACACTCCACCTGAACGGCTTAAGTGCAATTACTGTAACGTCGGGCGAGAGCAAGTGACAATACACGCTAAACAAATCATGTCAGACAAGTATTATGAAAAGCTTTAAATTATAAAAAAAAGATTTATTATAAATTGTGAAAACAACAACAATAAAAACAAAATGACAAATCTTAAACGTACTATAAAAATTCAAAGCAAAAGTATAAAAAAAGAACAAGACCAATTTGATAAAATATTCTGGGTACACTAAAAATGACCAACACCGTTGGTGTCCTGGGGTCACCTGAGGTCGGAAAAATAACTCAGCACAGGTAGAAAGTTTTGTATTTTGGAGCTTAGCACTGGGAAAGACAGCAAATTTAGAGAGCTGAGCATCGAAAGGGTTAAGAAAAGTATCTGTTCAGATACATACACAAACATCTTTCATTCTTGTATATCAATTATATTTCCCATAATCAAGTATATGTCTTTATATGTAAATGTACGCATTTGTATATCATTCACTATGTTCATAAGTCAAACAGTTCCTAAAAAGATTTTAATTTCATTTACCGATGTAAGGAAGTCTCAAGTTGATCGTAGTTTACCCACTATTTGTTGACAGTCGACAGTAAATAAACACATTGATAAAGAAAAAATGTCTCTAGAAATGGCAATCCCATATCTTTCGCCGCCAATAGGGCTGATTTGACAGGCACACAACACCTTGTTACGCTAGCACATGTGTCGCAAAAAGATAAAACACACACTTTCATCTATATCCTCGTATATATATATATATATATATATATATATATATATATATATATATATAAGAGCAGCGTGTAAGTAAGACATTCAGAAAGTTAGTAAGAAGCCGAATTGCATTTGCGCTCGTGTGCTGTATCGTGCCACACCAACTTACCTCTGAGAGGCAATAATGTCAGAAAAAAAAATAATTTGATCATAATTGAAATGCTTCGTTTTGATTTTAACATTGAGAGAATTTATTACTTTTTAAACAAATATTCCTAAGTTATTATGGTCGCCTGTCTATTAGCACATGATCTATTTGATTTGTTGTCACCCCATCTGGTGACCTCCTCCATGTTTCTTTGTGTATTCTTTTGTGTGGAAACTTAGTGTTACTAATGGTCATGCCTTTACCAGATGCGAAATCAATTAGACGTGTTCCATTATAGTTGCTTTCTTCGTGTAGGCTGCAGCTTCCAATTGTTGGTCTGTATATTGTTTCTTTGCCAATCATAGCATTGAAGTCTCCTAACACTAATTTAATATCATGTCTAGGTGCTTCTTCATACAGTCTTTCTAGGACATCATAAAATTCCTCTTAGGTATTCACTTCTGAATCTTCAGTGGGTGCAATTATTTTATTTAGGATGTTTTTCCTGACGGCAAATCTTGTTCCTAGTGTGTCTGCTGTGTTCCCACTATAAAATTTGGTATACTCTGTTGTTTTAAGTATGTCTGAATTTTTCCATCTGATATCTAAGAGTGCTGCTATTTTTATTTTGTACTTTCTAAGCTGTTCAGTGAGGCGGGTTAGGGCTCCTGCTCTGTATAGGCTTAATACATTCCAAGTCGCTAGCCAGTAATCATGCCAGTGATTGCGCGAAGATCAGTTCACAATTAAATCAATCCGGTTTTTTTAAAATTTGGCTTTCGTGACTGGGTAGTTAGCCCTGTGCACAACCACTAGGGTGTTGCCCCTCACAGCCTTGTGGGTAACTGCCTTTGTTTAAGGTTATGTCTCTTAGCCTTTGTGGATCTCACCACTAACTACAAGGCAGTAATTGCCTGCTTTGGTCCGCCATATCTGGCTAACTTTCCCCTATCCGCCACCTGGCGAGGCGCCCGATGGCAGTTCGGTCCCTCCACCCGCAATTTTTTCTATTCATTAAGCGGTAATAAAATAATTAACCATCTTTAATTATCAAATTCTTTTTGGAAATTTTTTTTTCCCGATTCATCGAGAGCGCACTTTAGTCCGTGAACAAAAGAACACTTGGTGCGCACCGTGTTCAACATTTGATTGATTTATGACTAAAAATGTGAGAAAAATATTTAAATTGATCTTAACCACACACACACACACACGCACACACACACACACACACACACACATATATATATATATATATATATATATATATATATATTAGGGTGCATCACCACAATAGAGGAAAAAATTGATTGTTTGTTTTTGAGCTGTCTATGTTTCTAATTTGTTTTAATATCATTAATAATAACTTGTGTCAAATATTTTTCAAACCAGAGTTGATTTAGAGGTCCCCCCCCCGCCCAAGAAATCACAAAACATGTAAAGAAAAAAAAAAGTTTATTCTAGCCTATATAAAAATTACATTAAAGTATTAAATTATTTATTACTGTTG